>VZTJ01001205.1:1273209-1492848 GCA_013397795.1 Orthonyx spaldingii
CCGCTCCGCTCGGCGCCGCGGTCCCGCGGCCAGCCCGGCGGCCGGGGCGCGCTCCCCGCGATGTGCGCGCAGCGCCGGGCGGCCGCCGGCCCGCTCCCATAGCCCTGCCGGCAGCGCGGCGGCTGGCGGGGCCCCTCGGGAAGTTTGATGGCTTCTTTGAGGAGAGTCAAAGTCCTGCTGGTGTTGAACCTGATCGCCGTGGCTGGCTTCGTCCTCTTCCTGGCCAAGTGCAGACCCATCACGACCAAGAGCGGCGACTCCTTCCATGACATCCATCCCAGGGCAGAAGTGACCAACTTGACAGCCCACGGCATCAGCTCCATCCAGGATGCGGTGCTGAAGAGGCTCTCGCTCCTCGAAGACATAGTCTACAGGCAGCTGAATGGTAGGAATGGTTCTCCTTCTCTTTATTGCCTTTGGGGTAGGGTCGCTGGTGAATCGAGGCTCGGAGCAGGTGCCCGCCTTGCCTGAAGTTTGCGTGACGGACCCTTGCTCTTCCCTCGGTCATTGTGCAGACGGAGGCTCAACGGACTGAATCGATTTAGCATCTGATTTCCAAGTTCCGTGTGTGTTTAAAGCTCGGGGTACCTTGTACAGGATGGAAGGAAATGGTAATAAGTGAATGCTGCCTTTCAGATTTATAGCGGCGGTCAGAGAATGGCAGTGGCACGATCTCTGCATCAAACGAGCCGGGTGTGCAGTGGGCGAGCACGGGCTGGATCAGCACAGGGTGTATTGATCGAAGGAATGGCTTTTACTCCTACAGAGCTGGGTTTAGAAAGGAGTTTTTAAATGGCTCAAGTGTGTTGCATCATTTGCGTGCAGAAGGTCAGAAAGCAAAAGGCACTTTCTCTAAGAAGTTAAGCAAACTATTCAGTATTTCCTATGGCTAAGCACTGACAACTGCTAATTAAAATCTCAAGTAATGCTTCTCTTTATAGCACAGAAAAGGGATTTCTATTAAAATCTCACCAGGTTCAGTAGTTCTGAGATGTAGAAAGAGAGTTTTAAAGATGCTGTGCAGGATAGAGAAACATGTTATAAAGATGTAAAAAATCTAGGTGAGGTATCTAATTAAAACCCTCACTGTGGAAGCTGATTTTTTTAAAGTTGTTCCCCACAGATTCACAACTGGGGGTGCAATTTCAATCGAGGGTCTTGCTTATAGCTTCCAGTCTCCGTGGCTTTAATCCCTGCAAGTTTCTGTGTGCCGGAGTGAGCAGAGTTGGTGTTTCTGGCAGTGTCAGTGTGATTCCCTCTCTGAGTTTGGAATGTGGAGCTCATGCCCCGATCTGTGCTGTGCTGAACCAAGGGCTGGTGAGTGCTGTGTCTCTGTGCTGAACCTGAGCTGTGCCTGGTGTTGCTTCGCAGCCAGGAGGAGAGGCAGGTGCAGGGATGCAGCGTGGCTTTCCTGGAGCACTTTGCTCGGGCAGTGGCTTTGGGGACAGCACTGGAGCACTCAGCTGAGGAGGAAAGTGTTATTGATATTCCTGCTTTGTACGCTTACATGAGAAACCTGTCCTGCCTGTGCCTGTGCCTGGCACAACGAGATGTTGAAGCAGCACTGGTGGGTGGTAAACAGAGGTGAAGCATAAGAATAACAAGGAATAAGGTAGAAAGTTGAATGTTATTTGCAATCAAACTGTGAAATTGCCTGCTCCTGGACCCTGCCAGGGCAGAGGTTTCCGGGAAGATTTCGGCAGTTATTTGAAAAGGGGCAATAGCTGCAGCTCAGGAGCCCTCAGGCAGGACCTTGGGGTGGGATAGGACGAGGGATCATGCAGCAGTGTGCCATCCCTGCAGACACGGGGTGAGCTGAGGTTCCGAGTTGCTGCCCTTATGTGGAAGTTAAGGTGGGGCTCCCTGCCCTGGGGACTGCTCTCGGCTCTTGGGGCTGCTGAGAGGAGCTGCAGGGGCAGGGACAGCTGCGTGCTGTCCCCAGGCTGCCGCGGGCACGGGGAGCGCTGTGCTGGAGCCTGCTCAGTGCTGAGCAGCAGTCACGCACCTACACACCAGGGGAGGCAGGCAGGGAATAGATATGTTGGCATATCACAAACGTTTTCTCAGGGCAGGCAGAAAGCTGAGCACATAAATGTGACATCTCGTCTGGCCTCTGCATCCTGGGGTGATTTATAGCAGCGCTGATCAGTCTGGCTAAAAAATAGCTCTGGCACAGCGCTTATGTAACTTTGGGTCAAGTGTATATTTGGTACATGTGGCTTTGAGAGAAGCTCAGTGTGCTGTGCTTCAGCAGGGCTGGGGTTTACAGCCAGGTGTGGGGGTCCAGGTGAAGCCCATCCCCACCCAGCTGCACTCAAAGGAAGCAGTCGGGTGCTGGGACAGGCCCTGGAACTGGGGAGGAGCTGCTGCATTGGCTTCCCCACCAGGAATTTTCTGTGCCTGGATCAGCGTTTGTCCTGGGCGCTTGGGGAACACCTCTAAAACCTCCTGCCTGCTCGAAGTGTGCAAGGAGGAGCTCACCACTTCTCCTTGGTTTTCATGTGGGCAGTTTTGTGCTGGTGCCTCACAAACCCCCCTTAGCTCTGGGCCAAGTTCCCCACACAATGACCCCTGAGAGATGATTTCTCTTTCGGTTGTAAAAAGTCATGTTTCATTTGAAACCTGACCTGGGGTTTAGCTACAAAATCATGGAATAAAGTATCCCATAGGGTGGCATGTCAAAAACCTGCACCTCACGGAGCATTGGAAAGTGTTTGGCCAAAGAGAGAAGCTACAGTCTGAGTGCAGCCAGCTATGAATTTCTTCTGCATTATAGGACTTGGCTGGATTTCAGTGGGAGTTGAAGCCATCTTTAAAAACCAGAATCTCTTCAAAAGCTCCGTTCTGTAGATGAAATGAGCAATCTGATCGTACCATTGCTGTGGGTTTGGTTTGTGAGTCATGTAGTGTAAAGCATATTGGAAATAACGGCTCTCAGTGGTACAGCAGCCCTCCTGCTTTACGTGTGTGTATTTATTTATCTCTGTAAAGGTTGGCTATGAAAACAAGCTAAACAACACTGCCTTGGCTCTGGAAAAGGAGGGATTTGACACAATCCTTCTGTCTGAATGATATTTCTCTGCCATGCCATTCAGGAAATAACACCAGGCGCCCTCTTGCTCCTCTCTGGACAAGAAGAGCTGTCCCAAACAGGGCCCAGTCTGTGCATTTGCTTTGTTCTTTCTAAAAGTTGATGATTGCTCTGTAACTCGTTGCACAGATTGTGTGGGGTTTGCTCTTTGCTGGCCTCTAATTGATGGCTCCCACACACAGAGGTACGAGAGTGCCCTTTAGAATTCAGAAGATTTTTAATTTCTGCAGTCACTTTTATGGATGGAGTTCTCTTGTCCAGCAGATGTTCAGAGAAAGCTAATGAAGGTCAGAAAAGAATGTGTGTATTTTACTCTGGGTGTTAACTACAACTTGTCTTTTTGATCCAAGCCTATTTTTTTGTGTGCTGACATTTACATAAATTGAGAACCAGATTATTTCCAACTTCATGGAGATTTGCACAAATGAACTTTTCAGTTTGTCTCCGTGTTTACAAGGAGGGGGTTTCTGTGCTTGTGTGATGAGGTAGTGATCTAACGAGGAGCTGGAGGGAGCAGAGACTCAGAAGGGAGCATTCAGCATTTTCAGGAGCCATGTGCTGCCTCCTGGGAAGTGCTGGGTAAAGTCTTCCCACTAGCTCATCCCATTCCTCTGGGGCTAATCTGGGAACCCATTAATGACCAGGAATTTGAGAAATTGAGCATTTCTAGAACCCAGAGACAGCAAAGGTGGGTCAAACTTTTAACATCCAGGTGGCTGTAGGGTGAGTGATGTGGCTTGAGGAGAGCTGGTGTTTGTGTCCAAACAGTGTCCAAAGGTGCTGTGAGGCCCCTCTCAGCAGGATGGGTCAGTAAATGGTGCTGCCGTTGGAGAACAGGGATTGCAGGAGGGAGAAAACTCTAAATTAGCCCTGGGTTTGGGTGTGGGGAGCCATCCCCTGTACCTGCCATAGCTGAGCTTCAGGAAAAGTTGTGAGC
The DNA here is from genome assembly GCA_013397795.1 of Orthonyx spaldingii. Classification (NCBI taxonomy): domain Eukaryota; kingdom Metazoa; phylum Chordata; class Aves; order Passeriformes; family Orthonychidae; genus Orthonyx; species Orthonyx spaldingii. The sequence goes on from VZTJ01001205.1 coordinate 1,277,238, forward strand.
AGGTCACTTGTGCTGCTCTCTGGGGACCTGAGGGACCTCCCAGGCAGCCACCTGCCATGCTCTGTGTCCAGCAGAGGTCTGGCTCTTGGATTAAAGCCTCCAAGCAGTGTGAAGGCTGTAAATTCCCCTTCTGGTGCTTTGGATACTGGTGGCTAGTGGTGGATTTGCAGCAGCAGCTGACTCCAGTAAGTGCTCGGCTGCCTGGAAGCCAATGACACAGCAATGATGTGGCATCTACCTGAGCAGTGTGGAAAAATCGTATAAAAAGTCTGAGCTTCAAGCTAAATACCGGTAAGACAGAAAACAGAAGGTCATTGCTGACTCATCCAGAGGTCTTCTGTTAAATTTTGTTTTGGAGACTCTGAGCAGTTTGTAGAATCACAGAATGGTTTGGGTTGGAAGGCACCCTAAAGCCCATCCAGTTCCAATCCTCTGCCGTGGGCAAGGACACCTTCCACTATCCCCAGGTTGCTCCAAGCCCTGTCCAACTTGTTGTACGAGAGCAGGGAGAATTAAAGGTATTTTCAAATTGTTGTAAAAGAGAGAGCAGTGATGAAGGAGTGCTGAAGTGCAGCTGGCCAGAGAAGGGGTGAGCAGAGAGGGCTTTTCCCCCTGTGCTAAATAAATGCACAGATTAAACTGCTGCTTTTACCAAATGTTAAGTGTTGAAGAGGAACTTTACATTCCTTGGGAGTGAAATAAGCCTGTGTTCATTTTTTAAAGCAGCCTGCATCTGTGCCTTTGCACGTGGAATAATGTGAACATGCTGAGGTATGATCCAGTGCATGCCAGCAGCCTCTTGTGTTCTGGCGGTGCTCACATCTGCTTATCCAATTAGGAAATTAACTTTGGGAGGGTTGCATATGGACATGGAGGCTGACACTGAACCACAGCCCTCAGCACGGTGCTGCTATCCTTGTGAAGTGGCACTTAATTAACTTAAACCACTTTGGAGATATGTGGATTTGCTTCCCATAAGGATAAGATAATGCTTATCTTCTCTAACACTTATCATCCTCCAAACACATTACAAACTTAGCTAACCACTGAGTATAGAAATTATATATGTAAATAAGGCAGATTAAAAGTGATTTTATCAGCATTTAGGAGAATGTAATAGCACTACACCCACAGACTGGTAATATTAAGGTTTTAACAGGTAGGTAATATATTAACTAAAATGCTCAGAAATTCCCTGATTAAGATAAATAACTAAGTGTAAATAACTGAGAGCAGGGAAAAGCTGTTTGTAGGCAGAAGGGCCCAAATTTTAATGATGTTATTGAACTAAAATAGTTCTTTACATGAACAGACCCTTTGTGGGTAAAATCTTTTGATATAAGAAATGGTGATGTGGAGATAAGAGATACACGATGGGATGTGGCTGCTGTGTTAACTGATGGTTGTCACACAGCAGCTGGGGTGCTGCTTCCCTGCCTGTCCCACTCCCAGGTGTTTCTGAAGTAGAAAATAACTGTATTATATTGCATGGCCTTTATATATTATATAGAAACGTGATGAAAATTACCACTTTAACATTTAGGATATACCCAACACATGTGGTTGCCATATTCCCTATTAGGAATAATGTAAATTATGCATTCAGTACCTGCTTTTAGAAGGTCTCAGCCTAAACTGCCTCACAGCAGGAGAGAGGTCTGCACAGGCTCAAGGCACCTGAGAGCTGCTGCCTGTAAATTATTCTTAGCAGGTTCCTGAGAATGGGTTTGATACTGATCAAGGATGAATAAAGGCAATACTTCTTAGAGAAATAATGGAGTTAAAAGATGAGGCTTAAGATAGACATTTAGAAGCATCTGGAAACTGAGACATTAATGTGACATTTAGTTTGCAGCCCGTCTGACAAGGAACTGATAGATAATTTTTGGGTTTGATGGTTGTTTGGCATCATGATCCAAATATTCCGTCATTGACAATGAATGAGTAATAAGGCACTAACACATTTGTCATGCAGGGACAATGCAGGATTCATGGGATGCAACAGCAGTGACCAGAATGCAGTGACAACAGTGGTGTTCTATTTTTGCATATTAATTCAGGTCTCCCTGACTGGAGAAACAGAACCTTACCTGGCTGGTAGAATTCACAAAGGTACATTAGATTTACGCTGCCTATTTGATTATGCAGCCATGAGAAATATCTCCCCAAGGATACAAAACACCCGGAAAGGTGCTGGAATTATGTGAATAACAGTCCTGTTTGCAAGCTTCAGTCTGGATCAGTGGTGTCCTATTGTGTCTTCAGAGAGACACTTGGAATTGGATTTATTTGGAAAAGCATGGGCATATAGAGATGTTTCAGTGCCTGGGGGCTTCCAGCTGCCACTCCAGAGGGCAGGACTCTGCCTGGGGGGAGTTCTCCCCTGCTGGGCTCCCAAAGCTTCCTGGATACCCTGAGGCCTTTGAAGGGCAGTAGGAATTGCTGAGGAGCAGTCCTGTGCTTGCTGTCTGGGAGATCTTCCCTCTTGACCAGGCAGGACTGATGGATGAAGTTGGCTTTCCAGGCACTTGGATTTTGGGGAATCTTCTGGTCCATTCCAGGCCACCACCCTCCCTCCTCACCTCTCTCCTGGCGGAGAGCACGAGTGTTGCTGATGAGAAAATGCAGCCTGTGAGAAACCCACCTGTAACAGGGCACGGCACAACAGCAAAGGGAAATGAGCCTTCTCAGGTAGCCAAGGAGGTTTTGCTAATTTTGTGATTCACACCACTAATCTGTACCTAAATGGAACATCTGCTGCAGATGTTGCTGGCAGGCTGCCAGTTCCCAGCTCCCCCCAGACACACCTGAGCTGTGGGGTGTAGCTGAGGGCATTCTGCATGTTGATAGATTAAATTTAAAAGAGAGGCTTATTTTTGTTAAGATGTCCTTATCAAAATCTGCACAGGGCTGTTCAAGCTGAACACTCGGAGTAGTGACCCTCCTGTGAGTCAACAGCAGTGATTCAACTCCAGAAATGTATCTGAGCAGCACGGAGATTATTTTTCCTAAACAGTTCTGGGAGTACAAGCAACTGTATTTTCCAGCCCCCAATCCCCATGGTCAGATTTGTTCTAGAAATTGTTGAATGCTTTACACCTTATAGCTACAAGCCTTGCTATTTCTGCCTATAAATCTAACAGCTATCGACCCACATTCTGACATCCCCTGATGCTTATCTAAAAATAATGCAGGAATGATGCAACGAGACGTAAAACAGTGTGAGGAGAGGGCTGTGCTGAGCCATCACAGCCTGCTCTGGGTGCAGCTCAGGGCTCTGCTGCTCAGGTCATTGGGGGGATGCAAAGTTGCCTGAAAAAGGAAGAAAATTCCTGGTGAATTGGATAAAAATCACAGTTTGCGTTTCCCTTTTTAAAATCCGATACTCGGCGCTCGCTGTGTAATGAATCCCAGTTCTGTGATCCTGCCCTCCCAGGGATTCCTCCCTGGGATTCACTCTGATCCCTGATACCCCAGAGTGATGCCAAGGGCTGTCTGCCGTGTCCCAGCACTTGTTCTGCCTTGGAACAGGAAACACTGACAGCATCGCTGGCTCTCTGCTGTGGGAGTAATCCGAGAACTCTGCTGTAATGGCTTTGTTAAAAATAGGGATCTCCCTGGGCTCTGTGACCCAGGCTGGTGTGCAGGAGCGCTGTTGTTCCTGCTGACAGGGAAATGAGAGCTCTCTGGGGCTGTGTCACACACAGTAAATCAGCACATCTTCCCTCACAGCTGGCGTGCTGTGGTGCACATGGGGACTTAACTCCAGCGCAGTAGAAGCACTGGTGTGGTGTGTCAGCATGGGAGGCTCAGGAAGGAAGGAGGGAAGGGGAATCCTTGGTTCCTATCCCATTTAGTACCCTCAGCTGTGTGCAAGTGGAAATTACTTACAATCACAGACTGGGCAGGGTTGGAAGGGACCTTAAAGCCCATCCAGTGCCACCCCTGCCATGGACAGGGACACCTTTCACTGTCCCAAGGTGCTCCAAGCCTGGCCTTGGACACTTCCAGGGATCCAGGGGTAGCCACAGTGAAGAATACTTTCCCAATAGCCCATCCAACCCTGCCCTTTGTCAAGTTAAAGCCATTTGACCTCATGTCTCTTCCCGTGGTTTGAGGTGTGAGTGCCCCCAGCACCTCCCTGGCTCTGGGTGGGCAGAGCTGGGCTCTGCCCTGTGCTGCCTCTGAGCATCCTTGATCCCTCTGACTCTGTTCCCGAGCTCCAAATTGGATACAGGATTTTCTTTTCTCCCATCCCCTCTACAGGAGGAGCCTTTCTGTGTTGGTGGGCACTGGAAATCCAAATTGCTGTCCCGTGGTGGGTCTGAGTGCTGCTGAGGCACATAAAGCAGAAAACCATTACAAGAGAGAAGTCAGCAGTGGATGAACAGACCCCAGCAGTGCCCGAACTGAGTTACTCTGGGTGGTTCCTCAAGCTGCAGAGCCTCAGAGAGCCCAGCAAGGTTTCTCACCTGCTGGTTGTCAGAATTTACTTAACCTTAGTTTTTTAATCTTCCTTAACTCCTGCAGTATTGTGGGCAGGGTAATGGCCCACCATGGTAGTGCCTGTTCTCAGAGCATAAAGTGAAAAGGTTAATTTTAAAATAACAATTAGAATCTCTTTCTGGGTCTTTGCCTATATTACGTTTTAAATGAAATCATGAGGGCACTCACGTTTGCACCAAATTACTGCTGATTCTTCCAAAGCAGTTGCTTGATCACACTTTACAAACACAAAGCAGAGGAGGAGAATAAAAAAGTGAAAAGCCACTTAATGAATTTTAAAGCTCACTTATATTCCATTATTGGATTTTAAATAATTTTTGTTGACCTCTGTGTGTTTTTAGTATTTGCTGCCTTCAATGAGGTGGGCTGGAACAGTGACTGCTTTAAATAGCGGGGAACATAAACCCCCTGTTCTGCTGGATTTTATTTCAGTTTTCCCTCTTTGCACTGACAAGACAATAACAGTAATAACTGTTACTCTGGTGTAAACCACATCGTGCCTTGCCCTTTGCTAAGTGTAGCCCAAACACCGTAATGTGGAATTTCAGTTTGGTGGAAGTTGTTCGTGTTATCAGGAGGGACTGGTGTCACCACTGAGGGCAGCAGGAAAGGCTTGGGGCTCAGTTTGAACTCTGATGTTTTATGTGATGCTCCACAAGTCACACAGAATGATATTAGAAAAAATATGTAAGTTGGGGATTTATCTTCCCTTATGTATTACTCCAGGGATGTCTCAAGGACAGGAATACATGAGGTTTTTATGTGGGGAATGATATGAGAACAAAGAAAACCTTGCAGACAAGTTTTGGTTATTTGAAGATACTTGAAACTGGCATCAAAGAGATGGGAAGAGATAAAGTGAGGCAGGAGAGATGCTGGACTTGCTTCTTCCTCCTTAGGGAATCCCACAGAGTGGATAAGGCTGGAAGGGACCCCAGAGGGTCCCTGGTGCCACCTCCCTGCCCAGGCAGGGCCATCCCAGAGCACAGGGCACAGCACTGTGTCCATGTGGCTCTGGAATATCCCCGGGGAGGGAGACTCCAGCCCCTCCCTGGGCAGCCTGTTCAGGGCTGGGCACTGCCCAGGGCAGAAGTTGTGCCTCCTGGGCAGGGAATTGCTGGGCATCCACACCCAGGGGCTGGAATGGAGCCTGGATGAAGGGACTCCCCCTCCCTGACACTGCCTGTGCCCAGTGGCCCTGCCTGGTTCATACCCAGGTATTTGGTGCTATAAACCAGTGAGAAACAGGCTGTTCCCAAAGCACTTAACAATCTAAATCATGCAACAGAATGAGGCAGAAGATTGGGGGGAGGGAGAATTAGACCTAAAGTTGTGTTAATTCCCTGTCACTTCTGGATTTCAAACTCCTGTTGGTTTAAATCTGTATTAATTGCAAGTTGATTCGGTTGAACAGGACATATGTTAGAAAATGAAATAATAGAACCATAGAATATCCTGAGCTGGAAGGGGCCCACAGGGATCATCCACTCCTACCCCTGGCCCTGCACAGGACACCCCAACAATTAATAAACTAATTAATAAAGGGACACACAGAGGGACTGTGGTTGTGGGAAGCTGGGGGAACCAGAGGTGTCAGTTTGGAGGAGCTGGTGCTGCTCATGGGGCAGGGGCTCTTTGGGAGAAGGGACTGGACGGACCCTGCCAGTCAGTCTGGTTTTCAGGCCCCTCAGGTGGAGGTCAGGAACAAACCTTCAGTCTTTGGAGGAATAAATGGTTGATTTACCCAGTGGGAGGGGGGAGCTGCTCTCTCAGGCACGACGGGGATGGTTTGGATGTGGGGTTGTTTGCTCAGTGCTGTGTCAGGAGGGGACAGTGAGTGAGGTGCATCATGCAGGTGATTTATGGAGGTGCAGACACCTCCCAAAGCTGCCAGCAGGAGGGTCTTGAGGTAGTTCCTGCCTTTTACAGTGTCTGACGTGGGAGGTGTTGCTGGGGTCAGGTCATATTGACTCCAGTTGCCTTTGGATCAAGCACTGAATCAGTAATGACTTTCTGGGGGAATTTAATCACTGCTCTGACAGACATGAAAGGGGCTAGGCAGTAAAATGGGATTTTACACTTTTATCAGTCTTTTCCTAGTAAGTTGCTCAACTTCCAAGTACTAATTAATGCTATGTTCCTTCCACAAATTTTCCTTCCTACTGATGCTGTCTGTTTGATCCGAGAGCAGCAGCAGGCCTTGCGAGTTAGAGCTGCCTGCCAGGCTGTAGTGGGGACAGAGAAATCACATCCCCATTGGAGGCCTTCAGCATAACTTATGCTCTTTGTGCAGCTGTTTGGAAAATCCTGGAATTCCCTTGAATGTCCAGCTCTGCATATCCTCAAATATCCAGTTTCAATTCCAGAAATTCCCAAGAAATTGGATTTGGATATCCATATTCACTCCAAAGCTGCAGACCTGGGTGGAGACACCTCTGGTAACATTTTACTGTGAGGCTGCCCAGACTTTTCCAGCATGAGAAACTGCTTTAATTTGTTTGTCATTTTTCCAGTTAGACTGAGATTGTCAGATACGGTCAAGATCATGTTTATCTTTGATTCTATCAAACTGGTCCACATGTTTCTGAAAGTGATGTGTGAGAAGAATTACACACTGTCCTGAGCTGGGAGGGATCCTCAAGGATCATCCAGTGCAAGCCCTGGCCCTGCACAGACCCCCCCAACAATCCCACCCTGTGCATCCCTGGGAGTGCTGTCCAAACGCTCCTGGAGCTCTGGCAGCCTCGGGGCTGGGACCATTCCCTGTTCCATGGACCATTGTCCCCATGGAGGGACAGAAGTGGCTATAAAGGGAAAATGAGTGGAGTGGTGGAACCGGCAGCTCAAAAAAAAAAAAAATGGGGCTGAGAAACCTTGGGAGCAGAGGAGGGGGAGATGAGGAGACTGAGATGGGTGAGCACCCTGGGAATTGATAGGGAGAGAAGGGGCATGGAATGGGACAGGGTGTCCAGGCAAGGAGCAGCAGTCCTGGGAGCATCTCTGGATTGCTTCAGGAATATTTTAATGTTGTGCAGCTGCTGATTTTGTTATAAGACAAAGGGCTCTCTGCAAAAAAAGTGTATTTTCAACTCACTATTTTATATAAATGAAATATAACTGAAAGGAGAGGTACTTCCAGAAGCCTTAATGGGAAATGCAGTCCTTGGAAGTTTGTTCTGGTTTGGTGATTCCAGCGTGAGCCTGGCTCGGGAGATGAGTGGGTACAAAGCAGGGCAGGTGTTATTAGCTGTGCAAAGCAAAACAATACAGTTGCTGTGGAAAAATTACAGGGTTTGTGCTGAAGCAGATATTTAACCTTTGTTTTTACAACTCCAGAAATGAAGCAGTTTGTTTCTTAATGTGGGTTTAATGCTGCAAGTGTGTGCTGACTGGATTTTCACATGGAATGGAGGAGTTGCTGGGCTATTAAAGTCTGGTTTAACGATCTCTTTTCCCATAACTCCTAATATTTGCCATTTACTAATTATGATGTTCCAAAGTAGTTTGCATTTGTAGTAGGTGGTTTAAATGCTGCAGCTGTTTTAGTATCAAGCTAACTGCTGGTGACTTTTTTTTTTTTAAAGGAGTATTGCATATTATTGGTGATTTTTGGAGGCTGGCATGAAGAGCTCACCTCAGACTGTTCTTTATTAGGAGGTTTTCGATGTCCAGGCCCCCAGTGGAAGCAGAAATAGATGTGGCAGAGGAGCAGCAGTGCTGGAGAACACAGAAACTTTGTGTGAGCATTGTTTTGTGGTGTAAACTCCTGTGAGTCAGCGAGGGTGTGCCCAGGGGTGGCTGCTGTGGGACCCTTTGTGATTTGGGATGCACTGCTCTGTTTGTTTGTTTTTATAAATCCCTGGGATTTTCTGACAATTTTATAATTGGGGAAATGTGGCTGTTTGAGAGGTCACAGCCTGGGCAGCAGCTTCACAAGGAGGCTGTGGGCAAGAAAAGAGCAGAGTGGTTTGTTCATGGCCCATTTTGCTGCTCCAGGGGACAGTGGGGTGGGACCTAGTGAGCTCATTTGGGGCTCTGAAGGTGTTGTGAGGACACTGACCTTTGTATGGAGTTTGTGTCACCAGGTTTGGGTAGCAGGGGGCTGCAGGGGTGGCTTCTGCGGGAGGCTGCTGGAAGCTTCCCCCATGTCCAAGGGAGCCAACGCCAGCCGGGAGATCCACGGGGGAGCAGAGATCCCCCTGCAGCCCCAGGAGGAGCCCACACAGGAGCAGGGGATGCCCAAAGGAGGCTCTGACCCCGTGGGAAGCCCCTGCTGGAGCAGGGTCCTGGCAGGGCCTGTGACCTGTGGAGAGAGGAGCCCACCTGGAGCAGGTTTGCTGGAAGGACTCTGACCCCATGGGGGACCCACCCTGGGGCAGTTCCTGAAGGACTGACCCCATGGATAAAGGGATCCAGGCTGGGGCAGTTCCTGAAGGACTGACCTCATGGATAAAGGGATCCTGAAGCACTTCCTGAAGGACTGAGCCCATGGAAGGACTCACACTGGAGCAGTTCCTGAAGGACTGACCCCATGGAAGGAATCCACACTGGAGCAGTCCCTGGAGAACTCCCCTGGGAGGGACCCCAGGCTGGAGCAGGGGCAGAGTGTGAGGGGTCCAAGGCCTGTGGAGGAAGGAGCAGCAGGGACAACGTGTGAGGGACTGACCACAGCCCCATTCCCATCCCCCTGAGCCTCTGGGGAGGAGGAGGGAGAACAAATCAGGAGTGAAGTTGAGCCTGGGAAGAAGGGAGGGGTGTGGAGAAGGGGTTTTAGGATTTGGGTTTATTTCTCAGTTTCCTGCTCTGATGTGATGGGTAATAAATGAAACTGATTTCCCCCAGCTGAGTCTGTCTGCCCACGGCAGCACCTGGGGAGGGATCCCTCCCTGCCCTTATCCCACCCAGAGCCTTTCCCTGTGTCCCCTCCCCTGCCTGGCTGAGCAGGGCAGTGACAGAGGGGTGGGTGGTGACCGGGTGCCCAGCCAGGGTCACCCCAGCACAGCCTTATTGTGTGAGTGACCTCCCTGCAAAGCAGAGCTGACAATGCCAGAGAAGAGGTGGAAAAACAGCTTGTAAAGTGTGAGTTAGGCTGGGGCTGTACTTGAAGGAAAAAGGGAAATGTGCAACTCAGAACGATAGGGATGCTCTGCAAGCAAGGCAAGTCTGTTACCTCAGCTGTCTGTTCTCTTTGCATGTTATTTTACCTTGAATTTTACTTGTTGTGTTGGTTTTTTTCTTAATCCCATTTCTCAATCACCTTCACCAGAGGCAACTCCAGCTGTGACTTGACTGCTGCTACTGTCTTCTCCAGCATGTGCTGCCAAAATCCCACTTGATTCTGGGGCTTACAGCACAGTGCTGTCTATTTCCTGTATTTCTGCCTACTGTGAAATCATACATATTAATATTAATTATGCTCTTTCCAAATTCAGAATCCTCCAGGCCTATTGCAGTTATGTTTTTATTTAGGTTTTGGCAGGTGTGCCCAGGCAGTAACACAGCTCATGAGCATGGCCCAGGGCTGGGTGGACTCAAGTCCTGAACTAAAACCTTAAACTCTTCAGGAAGCTTGTGTGTAAGTGAAAACTTGGAATACACTTCTCTCCACTTGACATCCTGTGAAATAATTCCTTGCCTTGGCAGAAGAGGCTGTGGTGCCAGGGGTGGGATGTGCTGCAGGACCTTGGGTGTGATCCTGTACACACCTGCTGTGGGTGCCTTAAACTGAGCTCATTTCTTGCTGCTTTTAGCCCCAGGCTCCCTCTCTGCAGTCTAGAGGGCAAAATCCTGCTGCTCTTGGAGGCACCACCCGACCTGCAGCCCCCCTCTCTCTCTCTTCCAACAGGATTAAAAAAGGAAGAGAGATTTTCCCTTCCTTGCCTGCTCCTTCCTTGGCATTTCTCACACCTCCACGCTGAGCCTTGGCTTAAAGCCTTAAGAGTTGAAACTCAAGAAGTTGGGGAGGGGAAAAAAAGCTGATCCAGGAGTCTTCTGCCTGGATCAATGGAGCAAAAGAACAGGCTGAAGTTGCACAATTGGGAGTCAGGAGAAGTTTGCTCGTGTGCTGTGTCAGGAGCTTGTACAGGCGATTATCTTCAGAGGTGCATGAGGCTTTTCCAGTCTAAGGAACTTCCTTTTTACTTGAGTTTTAAAATGCTGATTTTTAGTTTATTTTTTAAAACAAAATTGCTGATGGGGCATTCAAGTAATAATGAAATTTTTGTGGTTCATTTTCTTTGACTTGTTTTTTAGATGTGACTACATAAAACCTTTCCAGTATTTACCTCCTGTGAGCACTGGGATTCCTTTTCCTGCCTTCAGATGCCTTCCCTGCACTCTGCACACTCAATCCTGCCAGGCCTCCAGAGCTTTCCAAAAGCAGCTGCGTGGGAGCAGCCTGGGGTGCCCAGCCTTGGTGCAGAGCTCGGCTCCCCGGGTGTCCCTTGTCACCTGTTCAATGTTCAGGGCTGGAATTGGGAGCAGCAGGGACTTGTTCTGTGAGTGCATGGGCACAGCTCAGGAGTTTCCTTGTTCCTTGAATATTGCCTGTTCTGTGGAGCCAGGCTGGGAGAGCTGGGAGGGAGGGGGCTCACCTGGAGAGGAGAAGGCTCCAGGGAGAGCTCAGAGTCCCTTCCAGGGCCTAAAGGGGCTCCAGAAGAGCTGGAGAGGGACTGGGGACAAGGGATGGAGGGACAGGACACAGGGAATGGCTTCCCACTGCCAGAGGGCAGGGATGGATGAGATATTGGGAAGGAATTGTTCCCTGTGAGGGTGGGGAGGCCCTGGCACAGGGTGCCCAGAGCAGCTGTGGCTGCCCCTGGATCCCTGGCAGTGCCCAAGGCCAGGCTGGACACTGCGGCTTGGAGCAGCCTGGGAGAGTGGAAGGTGTCCCTGCCTGGCAGGGGTGGCACTGGATGGGCTTTGAGGTCCCTTCCAATCCAAACCATTCCAGGATTCTGTGGAACCACTGGTAGGGTGTAAAACCCTGCAGCCCAACCTGTAAATTTTTCTGAGTAGACCCTGCCTGCATCCCTTCATGTGGGGGGTTGGGAAAACCCAAGGAGCTCTGGTTTCATCACTGCACGTGTAAGCTCTGCTCTTTCCAGGAATTTCAGCAGGGTTAGGATCAGGCTTTTCTCCTGAGCTTTATTAATTGCCAGTATGAATTGGAATGCTCTGTGCTAGGCTAAAGAAATGAAAAGGTAGGGCCTAATTTTCAGGCTGCAGTTGATGTAAGCTGGGCTTCTCCCATGCGAGTCTCTTGAGCTTTGTCAGTCTAATTCAAGAGATTTTTTTTTCTTCTTTCTTCCCCTTGCTGGGTCACGATGAGCTTTGTATTCCATTTGCATTGTGTTACCTGTCAGGGACGTGCAGCTGTGGGCCACATTCAGAACCACCTGTAGGGCAGCCACCTTCCAGCTGTCCTTCATTTCTGTGTCTCAAGTTGGTTTTTCTGACAAGTAGGGACACTTCCATATTTATACCCATGACAGAAATAACTCAAATTAGTCTGAAATCACCCTTTGCTCTTACAACGCTCTGCATTTTCCTTACATTAAGGAGATAAGGAGGCGAACAAACCTGCTTTGAAGATGAGCTGATTTCCATAGCAGGCAGAGTGACCTACTTAAAGGGAGAGGGAGAGTGAGCGGGGCTGGGAATGGGCTCTTTATTTATTTATGTAACCCCGGGGCGGCTGCGTCAGCTCCCCCGGCTGGGCCCGCTCCTGACTCTCCCCTGCCAGCAGCGAGCGCGGGGCTGAGTTTGTCCGTTTGTCCTGCTCGGATCTGCTCGGTGTGCACAGCCTGGGGTGGAGGCACGGGGACATGGCACCACTCACACAGGGCTTTGTGGGATCTTCATCTTGGCTTCACATTGGTGGGAAATCTCTGCTGTTTCTTCATTAAACGAGGGGGAACAGGTGCCTCGCTTTGGGGTATGGAGTGTCACATTCAGAGCACGGGAACATCCCTGTGGGGAATTGCCAAAGCGCTCTGGAGATCCAGGGATGCCCCAGGGGCTGGGTTGGAGCAGCAGGTGGGTGGTGAGATGTGTTTGCTGCTGTTCTTGCACACTCCTGCTTTGGCAGCCAGGTGACCCATGGAGTCACCAATGAACACTGTCTGGGTGGGGGTCAGTCTGTGGCCTGTTCTCTTTAAAATGGGCTCTCAGTAATAATCTGTGTCTGGTTGGGGTCAGGTGCCTCCCTGGTGGGGGACCTAACTCTGCAGGACAGTGTCTGCAAGGCCAGTGCTGGCCCTGGTCATCGCCCTTGGGTGAAGTCAGTGTGTCACAGAACCATCACAGGGGTTTGGGTTGGAAGGGACTTAAAGCCCACCAGCCCTGGGGTCACAGAACCACAGAATTGACTGGGGTGGAAAAGACCTTGGAGATCATCCAGTCCAACCTATGAGCTGACACCACCTTGTCACCCAGACCATGGCACTGAGTGCCACATCCAGTCTTTAACACCTCCAGGGATAGTGACTCCACCACCTCCCTGGGCAGCCCCTTCCAATGCCCACTGTCCCATGGGCAGGGACACCTTCCAGTGGGCCAGGCTGGCTGATGTGCATCTGCATCAGAGTGACCACGGTCACACCACACGTGGAAATGCTCCCATTTGTACCCTGAGAGCTGATGTTCCTGTGCTTGAGGTTTGTGACCACCCTGCTGCTTCCTGATATGCAAGCTGGGCTTGTCTTAGCTCAGTGTGCATCATCTGCAAAGTAATTTCTATATCCAGAGTTGGTGTGGCTCAGGCATTGCAAGAAACTGGAATAATCTGAGCTCTCACAGGCCCAGAATTGATGGGCACTCCTGCATTTCCAGTGTGATGTCCTGAGTGTCTGGGCTCTTGGTTGGAGCTGCTGACTGGGACAGACTGAGCTGATTATGTTTATGAAGAGATGAAGATTTGTTTGTTTAGGCAGACAAGGCACTAAAGAAGTTTTCTTTGCCTACCCTGCAGAGGGACAAATATTTGGTAAGAACAACGTGTGTCTGGTTGTCTTTGCCTGCAAATGCTGCCCTGTGGGTAGCTGGGTTTCACTGGAGCCATGTGCTGAGTTAACAAAGCCCGTCAGGAATCTGGCAGCATCTGGGAACTGAGTTAAAAATTAAGCACTGACGAGGAGGTGAAAAGAGCCTGTTCACAGCCACCTCGGGGCATTAGTGCTCCTGTAACAACTTTGTTCTGTGCAATTACTGTCCCCTGTTGCTTTTTAATAACATTTCTGTTTCTCTGAGTCAAAACTCAGCTCCTTTAAACTTCCATCCTTCACTGGGAACAGCAAAGCTGTGAAGTCTAGAGGAAATCTGTGATCTGCTTTAAGTAACATATATAGAAAATAAGTTTATTGACTCAATGCAGAGAGGAAACCCGAATAGGATGAAGAGCTACTTTCCATGGAGGGTGATAGAGCCCTGAATAGCTGCCCAGGGAGGTTATGGAGTCTCTGGAGACATTCCAAACCCTCCTGGATGTGTCCCTGTGTCACCTGCTCTGGGTGATCTCCAGAGGTCCCTTCCAACCTCAGGTATTTTGGGATTCTGTGAAAGTGTGTCAGCTTCTGGAGAGGTGCAGTGAGGAACTGTGTCTTGCTTTTTTTTTTTTTTTTTCCCCATTCAGCATTCAGAGTTCTCCTGTCCTCTGAGCTCATCTGCTTTTTTCCCAGGGTGGAGAGTCCCAGTTTATTTTCTCATCTATAAAAAAGCATTTTTAAAATCTTTGCTATCCTCTTGCTTTGTGTTGCTACATTTTTTTTTCTCTCTCTCTGGTTTTAACTGGAGCTGCCCAGAGCTGCACCCAGAGGTCTGGGTGGGAAAGGTGCCCAAAATAAGGAGGGGATACTTGGGCCAGACATTGGCAAAATGTCATTGTAATCGCTGGAAATTCCAAGACCTTGCTGTATCTATAACTCCTGCAGGTGATACAGGAATTACTGTTAATTCCTGCTATTAAACAGTGGACAGTGTCTCACTGGAATGAGCCTGAATGGCCCCAGTGCTTCCCAGTCCTCATCCCATGTTTTCCCCACAGAGTCTGGGGGCTGCAGAAGGCCAGGCTGGAAGATCTTCCAAATCCTTGTGCTGCCTGACAGGGTCTGTCGAGCCTCAGTGCCTCAGAAAATCCAAGTAAACTCTGAAACCGGAGCCCAGAATGAGACAGACTTGAGCCACTCGTGGAACTCCAGGCCATTGATGTTGTCACCATCAGGATTTCTGGAGTTCTTAGGTGCTGGTGTGACCCTGCACCCCAAGGATGTGGTCAGTGGGGTTGCAGAGGCATTTCCCCCCTTTTGTCTTGAGTGTGCACCTTGAGGAAGTTTGGGAGCCCTCTCTGGGTGGAATTTGGCAGGTCTGCCCTCGGCCCAGTCTCCATCCTCAGCTCTTCCTCTTGCTCAGTGATCCTTGCAGCTTTCCCAGCCCCACAGGCTGGACTCTGTTGCTGGTGGCAGACACCAGGAAAGCTGTGATTTATTTTTGGGAGCAGTTGTATTTAACGTGTGTGTCGATAGGATGCACTTCAGATCTGCATGTCCTGACGCTGGGGAGTGTAAACAACCCGAACAGAAATGGAAAACCTTTTACAGCCTCGTTCTGTGGCATTAAAACAACTGCTGGCTATGGGAGGAATTTAATGATTCCTTTCAGAAAGATTTATTTTGATATAATATTTTTAAAACCTCACTTTAATCTGCTCGAGTGTTGGAGAGCAAATAAGACAATGCCTTCCTTAGACATTTTGTCATTTGATTGAAGAGTAGAACAAGTAAGTTCTATTAAAAATCTAATCTTTGCAGAGCACTTAGAGAATTAAATAATTAAGAAATACCAATGAAGTCATTCAGGTGTAGCCCTGGGTGGTCTGTTAGAGGGGTGTAAAGTGCAGGGGAGTGTTTGATGTCCATGACTGGAGTCTCAGGGTGGGATTCAGCACTGGGGTCTCTCTGCCCTTAGTGCTGGCCCCAGTCCCTGTGCTGTCAGGGGATGCTCAGGGCCAGGTTGTCACCCCAAGCCCCTCTCAGGGCAGCAGAGTCTCTGCACGAGCCAGCCCCAGCTGCAGCAGGATTGATGCTCCAGGGTGCAGAGATAACCCCTGCTGCTCCCAGGGTACAGCTTTTGTCTGCTCCTCAGTCTGGTGTTAACCTGCCAGGGCTGTCAGAGCCAGCAGGAAGATGGAGTGGGGAGCAGCAATTCCTGCAGGGAAGCTCTGTAGCTCTCTGTATTCAGGAGTATCCTGGTGGGATGCATTGAGCTTGCACCGGGTCAAAACATCTGCGGGCAAAAGATTGTTGCACTGACAGTGTCTGCCCTGCCCGAGGAAGGGTCCAAAAGCTGCTCAGGTTCACTGGCAGTGAGGGAAAGGAGAGGTTGGGAAAGGCAGGATATGGCCCAGATATCCAAAGTTTGCCAGTTCCCAGAACAGGATGTTTTCCACTCACCAGAAAGCCCCTTGAGAAAAGAGAGGAAAGAAGTGACTCTGGCCCATGTCAGGGCAAACTCTGGGAAAGGCTGTCCTGAAAACAGGACTTGGGGATTGGTACGAACTGAGGAATACCCAAAAAGAGAAAGCTGAGAGCTGGTTTATCCTTTGTTGTTATAGAGCTGTCTTCAAATAGGTGGTAAATGAGAGCTTAGATTTTAGGATTGTAGCCTCTTACCTGCAGCTGAAGGCAGTTTGTGGCAGATAATGGCTTTGGGTGGCTGGGAGCCCTTTTCCAAGTGTTTATGGCCCTCAGCCAGCAGTGCCAGCACAGCAATCTGGGATCAAAGGGACCCAGGGCACCGTGGGACACTGGAAGCTGCTGCCATGTCACAGCTGGGCTCTGAGGCCAGGTGAGGTCTCTCCTAGGGTCTGACACACACCTGGGTGAAGAACCCCCACAGCTCAACCCCTGCTGTGGGTCAGCAGGTCCTTTGCTTCTCACCATCACTCAGCTCAGTTGTTCTGTTCTGTGGAGTGATTATAAAAAAAAAAAGGATTAAGCCTGAGGCATTGAAACCTAAAGCACTCCTGTTATCAGTGGCTCCATGTGGATGGCACTGGACAAACGAAGCTGCTGCTGAATGCCCAGAGTTGCTGTCCTCAGGGTTGGGAAGCTGGCAGGGCTCAGCTCCAGAGAGGGAAAGTGCACAAACAGCTGAGCAGTGATGATGACAGTGTCCTTTTGGAGACATGCTTGTGTGTGCCATAGGATAAAGACATTCCGGTGGGGCTGGCAGTGCAAATCCAGCTCTTGGATGCAGTTGTGGGAGCTGGAACAGATGGGCCCTTGTGTGCAAACAGAGCGTGTTCCGCGGCCGTCTGTTGTGGGAGTGGAGCTCCGAGAGTGCCAGGCCCTGGAACAGCCCTGGAAATCATCTTTTCTTGAGGAAATTAATTAACTAGATGTTTTTCCTAATACATGTGGACTGACAATTTGTGCTGTTGCATATGGAGCTTCTGCATCACTGAACCTTTTGATTCCCTCCCTCTTGCTCCCATGATGCTCCTGTAAAGTTCCTGCAATTCCCCCGGGCTGGGACCACTGCTGCCTGCAGCCTCTGCTGCCTGCCAGAACACTCAGCCTTTCCTTGGGTACATATTAGCGAGGCTTCACAACCTTCTGAAGCGGTGGAATGGGTAAAGAGACACAAAGTGACTTGGACACCTTATCTTGGTGAGGAAGAAGGTTGGATGCAGCCCCTTCCAAAGGGTCAGAGCCACTGGGATGTCCCTGAGCTGTGCAGGCTGGGACTGCTGGGCAGGGTGTTTCACCTGGACCTCTGGAAGAAGGGAAGGCAGTTTAAAGGCTTCATTGTGGAAGAAACTGGGGTCAGAGAGAACATGTCTCTTAGGGGCAAGAGGAGGAGCAGGTTTGGATTTTGAGAATAAATCCTTGTGTTATGTTTCTGCCCTTTAAACAATCCAAACTGCACTTTGTGCAGCTGGATGGGACCTTGCTCATGTGACCTTCCAAGGACACACTGGGACTGGTGTTCCCAAGAGATCCTGGAGCCAGAGGTGGGGACTGACACCCATTCAGTGCCTCCTGTGCAGGTAAAGGGGCAAAGGCAGCTGAGCCTTCCAGAAGTGGAAAAACTGAGAGCTGGAATCTGCAGACCTCCAAGTGGAACTGGAGTGAAAGATCTGGGATGCAGCAGTATCCAGAATCCTCTCTGGGTTTGGGGGTGAGGTGATAAGGAGCATGTTGGTTCTTTAGGCTGGAGTTTGATTTTTTGATTTTTTGTTAGGTTCGGAGTTTTGGGCTGGTTTTGTTGCCATTAATGGTTTGGGATTTTGCAAGCCCTGTAGCCTGGTGTGCTGCAGTGATAAAGGGAGTCAGCAGTGGTGGTCAGCAGGGGTAGGATTTGACTTTCACTTGAACATCTTGGAACCTCCTTGTTTAAAAAAAAATGCAATCTTCTTGTTTAAAAAACCCAGTAATTTGTAATGGTAAATGATGTATCCAGTTATGTACAGAAGCAAATGGGGAAAGCTGTCAGAAAGCAAATCTCCAATTAGGGGCTGTAAAATCAGGCTCTTTAGATTTTCAAATGTCATTAGTACCTGTTGTCCAAGTATGCCTTGATAATTGCTGAGGTTTTTGTTGTCTACATGTGGCATTTCTGGGAGCTTTCTGTACCAAGCCTGTGATAAGCAGCTTCCCTTTGGCAAGAGGTCCCTGCATCCCTCCCACTGCTTCCCCTTTATGGCTTAATTCCCTGGGCTTTGCCACACTTTGATTTTATTTCATGCCCTGCAGCACGAGGTCTCCAAATCGTTTACGTCTGTTAAGCAAACATCTCTTTCTAGGATTGATGTTTTAATTTAATAAACCACTTCCTAATGGGGGTCAGCTGCAGCTGTGAATTTGTAATGAGAGTTTGCTGGGAGCCCTTTGGAGAGGCAGAGCCTGGAGGTGCCGCTGCCAAGCCTGTGCAGGGTGAGGGGTTCACACAGTGTGAGCTCCTTGTGTTGGATCAGCTGCTCACCTGGTGCTGCCTGAGCCCCCTGTTTGCCCTTCCATGTAATCCCAGGAACTCCACAGGACCAACATCTGTACAGAGAAAAGGGGATCAGAGGCTCCATTGGGATCCAGCTGGAGACAGTCCCAGCTGGAAGCAGCAAATATGTGTGCAGAGGGGTTGTGTGTTACAAAGTACAAGGAGCTGTTTCTGGGAGCTTAACTAAGGATGCTCTTTTGTAGCACACATGGGACATTGTGCCCTAAAATGCTTTGAAACCATGGAATCATTCAGGTTGGAAAAAAGCCTTAAGATCATCAAGTCCAGCCATCAACCCAGAGCACCACCATGTTCCCCACTGAACAACGTCCTCAAGTGCCACATCCACGTGGTTTCTTGAACACTTCCAGGGAAGGAGACTCTGCCATTTGCCTGGGCAGCCCCTTCCAATGCTTTACAACTCTTTCAGTGAAGAAATTTTCCCCAATATCCCCCTGCCCCTCCCCTGGCCCAGCCTGAGGCCGTTCCCTCTCCTCCTGTCCCTGTGCCCTGGGAGCAGAGCCCGACCCCCCCGGCTGCCCCCTCCTGTCAGGGAGTTGTGCAGAGCCACAAGGGCCCCCCTGAGCCTCCTTTTCTCCAGGCTGAGCCCCTTTCCCAGCTCCCTCAGCTGTTCCTGGGGCTCCAGACCCTCCCCAGCTCCGTTCCCTGCCCTGGACATGCTCCAGCCCCTCTGTGTTGTCCTGAGGGGCCCAGGACTGACCCCAGGATTCCAAGTGCCCAGCACAGGGACCAGGCCCTGCCCTGGGCCTGTGGCCACACTGTGGCTGTTCCAGCCCAGGTGCCATCGGCCTTTGTGGCCACCTGGGCACAGCTGGGCTGATGTTCAGCTGCTGTTGACCAGCACCTCCCACCAGAGCCATTTGCAGCCCCTGTGCCCATGCTGGAGCATTGGATGGGGACTGTCCAGGTTCAGTCACACCGAGGGAACACCCCACAGGGCTGGTGCTGTCCTGCACAGCCACCAGGAAGGGTTCCAGACCAACTGCTTGGCTCATGGAAGCAGGTCCAGGACAGGAAGTCAGAGAGTCCCGAGGGCCCCTCATAGCCTTGGATAATTCACCTGTTGCTGGGCACCAAACATTTTCTCCTCATTTCTGAGGTCAGAAGAGCCCCCAGAGGCAGATTGCTGCTCCATGTCTGTTTACCCAGCGCGTGTGCCAGCCAGGGCGCAGGAGCTGTGTTGTGCTCTGTGTCTGCTGGAGTTAATTGGGGTCTTGTTTGTTTGCTGAAGCAGCACAGGAGGATCCCAGGCTCTCAGGACACCAAGCAGGGAGATTTTGTATAAATTATAGAAGATACATATATTAGTCAATGTATTCTTTCATATGTCCTTTCCCATCATTGCTGATCTCCAATAAATCAGTGTTTTGGAGACCAAACAGAGGCATGAAAAATCTCACAGTAATAGGTCTTTAGTAAGTTTTCCCTTGAGCCTTTAATTTAATTTTTCACTTTAACATGCTCTGTCCTAGTGCCAGTCCCTTCCTTTTGGTAACATTTTAAAGGGTACTTCCTTTGCCAGACTTTTCCAAGTGGATTTGGGATGGAACGTTAGGCATCTGATTAAAGGTTGTTTTCTTTCCCCCCACATCCTCCAAAGAAAATTCTGTTTTCAGAAGATGGACATGAATTTCTATTAGAAGTCAGTGAACTTCATTTACCATTGCCTCAAATTATTTTGCTTTGCCACCTTCCTGCCAGCTCTCACCAGTGCACCTCAAGTGAGACTTGCAGCAGAGGAACCAGCTCATTCCTTTGGCAGTGCTGGCTTCTGAGGTGTAAAATTCCCTGTAGCCTCTGGTTTTAGTCCACGATGGCTTTCATGAGCCCATTTTTGTGTTGAATTTCCCCTGGGGGCTTTACCTGGTGAGGTTGACACCTTGCTGAGGCCCTGGGGCTCACTGCAGTCATTGTTGGGGTGGGTGAGGCATGGAGCTGAGCTTGCCCCTTGTCTCTGCTGTTCCCCAGAAGCTCCAGCACCGGTGGATTCCCAGCACAGGGCTCACCCAGCCTGGCAGCTCTGCTCTCACACCCTGCAGCCTTGAGCTGTGGTGTTCCCCTTTACATCTTCATTCTTCACTCTTCATGTCGTCCTCCTTTTCCTTCCTGGTTCTCTTGCTCTCACTTCCTATTTTTATATATATATATATATTTAATACTTGTCCCCTTTATTACAGGGACTGTTGGAGTTGTGTTGTAGCACAATATGACTGAAACTTCAGCAAAGGGCCAGGGGCACCCGTCCTGCAGAGCTTCCCTCTGCCTGCAGGGCTGGCAGGCAGCAGGGAGGGAGCAGTGGGATGGCAGAGCTCTGATAAAACACATCCCAGTCCTGACTGGAGGACGCTTAAACCAAACCTGAGCTTGCAAATGGGTCACAGCTCTGTTGATTGGTTTAACTGCTGCTGGTACCCCGAGTTATGGAAGGGGGTCTGGATGCTTCATGTTACCATCTATTGACCCCCTGGGCACCTCTTCTTATCTGGAAACACTGATGGGTTCCAGGGAGAACTGGGCTGCATGTAGGGCTGCAGCTGTGCACTAAATGACTTGTTCAGAGCTGAGGAGAGCTCCTGCTGGAACCATGATCCCGTGACTGCGAGGAGTTGTGTTGTCCTGGGCTTGCCTTGTATTTCTCTGTTAAGGACATGTGATTATCCTGTAGCAAGAGGCATTGCTGTGCACAGAAATCTCTGCTCAGGATCTCCAGCCTGAGCCATTATCATGAGAAGAATGGATTTCTCCTCTTCTGTGTATTAGGGACATGTTGTGACTTTGTGGAATCACAACAGGAGTAAATGATCTATGAAATGAGAAATCTCTGCTCCCTGTGTGCAGGCACAGCCAGGGCTCTAAAACCTTCAGCTCAGAGGCAGCCAGAAAAATCCCTGAAGTGTCCAACACAACTCCTGTGGTGAAGCACCTTCCACCAAGTTTGGTTTAATATTTTTCCTGGTGCAGTCACAAGTCTTGAGTGATCAGTACAGGGAGAGATGTCCATGCCCAGTGTGGGAGCACTCTGTGTGCACTTGAGGAGAGGCTGCTTCCCTGGGAGTTTGTAGCCAAGAATAGAAGCTCCCTAGCTTGGGAGGAACTTTTTGTTCCTTCAGAGTCCCTTATTAAAGCCCT
The DNA here is from genome assembly GCA_013397795.1 of Orthonyx spaldingii. Classification (NCBI taxonomy): domain Eukaryota; kingdom Metazoa; phylum Chordata; class Aves; order Passeriformes; family Orthonychidae; genus Orthonyx; species Orthonyx spaldingii. The sequence goes on from VZTJ01001205.1 coordinate 1,298,886, forward strand.
TATATAAAACTTCCTTCTGTAGACATCCCACCTTGCTCCTTCCCCACACAGCCTGGACACCCTGGAGCTGGCAGGTGTTACACGGAATCAGTGCTCAAGTGGGTCTCGGGAAGTTGTGCAGTTTCCTGGTTTTTATTGCCACGTGTGGACAAAGCCCAAGGCTGAAGTTAAATCTGCTCACTGACGCACTTTCCTTCCCTGGGCCCCCCACCCTCCTCCCTTATCCCCACAGGAGAGCCTTGGGTGGAGGGATCAGCCAAAAGGCACGAACTTCTTACACTGGAAAATGTCAGCAACACTCTTCAGCTTCTTACAAGGCAGGTTCATGGAGCTAAAAATACAAGACTGTGTATTTTCTAAAATAACCTCACCTCCTCGCAGGTAATTCAGCTGCAGAACAATTTGGAATTGGTAATAAAGGACATTTTTCTTCCTACCTTTAACAAGGCAGCAGAATGACTGAGAGGTAACTCCCTTGGATTCATACCAAGAAGCTGCATCAGTGTTCCTGGGAGAGTGCCTGGAACTCACCAAAAATACATCATCTCTTTAGCCCAGGCTGGATGAGTTATCAATTCAGCACTAACTGTGCCTCTCCTTGCTGCTTTAAGTGAGTTCTTCTTCCCCCTGTGGTATCTGAGATGAGCCCTTTCCCCTCTTCAGGCTTCCTGTGTGACAGCCAGGTGGCATTAACCCTTAGAGGACCCCAGGTCTGGATCAGAAACCCTCTAAACAGCACTTTTCCCCATCAGAACTTCAGATGTGGATAATATGAGCATGGCTGACCTCCTGCAGTCCTTCAGACACCCTGACCACTGTTTTTAGCCCTGGTTTCTTGGTGCATTTGTCAGGTGTGGGGAAAATTGATGTTGTTGTGTGCCATCAACTCCTCAAGTGTCACCCTCACTATGGCTCTGCCAGGGACAAATAAATCTGAGGTAGGGAGTGGGGAGAGATGGAGGAAAGGTAATTTTTTTGCAGCACTGATGTGGCCCTTTTGCTTTGCTGTGGTTTCAGCACGTTTGGTCAGCTGGAAAACTCTGTCAGTGACTGCAGAACGTGGCTGCTCACATGAGACAAAAGCAGCAGGAGTACCTGGAGTCTTTGTGGGGAATTCTTTTACATTTTGGGTCACAGTTCTGTGGGATCTTTCTGCTGTATCAAGTGTTCGTCTGGGGGCTTCCTGCAGGCTCTGAAAACTGCTGAACTTGGATCCTTCTGGCATCTGACCTTGAACCAGGGACTATTTCAGAGCTGCAAAAGTGGCTCTTATATCTCAAAAACACTGGGAGTGTGTCTGCCCATGCATGTTCATCTGGGGGGTGGTTTGCTCTCTGTGGGGCAAGTGCTGCTCTTCAGATTTTTGTGCTGCCATTTCAGCCTTGACATTTTAGTGGAAGGTGTCCCTGCCCATGGCAGAGTGTAGAATGAGATGATCTTTAAGGTCCCTTCCAACCCATTCTGTGGTTCTGTGATGATTTCTCTTCCTTTGAATGTTAAAAACTTGCTTCTCCTCCAGCTGCTTTTTCTGTGCTTGAATTTCTGTTTTGCTCCACTTGAGTGAAACCCACTTTAAACCTGCATCAGTTGTCTCTTCAGAGCTTTCACCAGCACAGCAGCAAATGGCTCTTGGAAGAGCATCTTCAGGGGTGCTGTGGTTGTCCCCAGGGCACTCTGCAGCAGGATTATTCATGGAGTCACAGAATCATTGAGGTTGGAAAAGACCAAGATCAAGTCCAGGTTGTGCCCCATCCCCACCTTGTCCCCAGCCCAGAGCTCTGAGTGCCACCTCCAGGCCTTCCTTGGGCTCCTCCAGGGATGGGGACTCCAAACCTCCCTGGGCAGCCCCTGCCAAGGCCTGACCACCCTTTCCATGAAGAAATTCCTGCTGGTGTCCAACCTGAGCCTCCCCTGGCCCAGCCTGAGGCCGTTCCCTCTCCTCCTGTCCCTGTGCCCTGGGAGCAGAGCCCGACCCCCCTGGCTGCCCCCTCCTGTCAGGGAGTTGTGCAGAGCCACAAGGGCCCCCCTGAGCCTCCTTTTCTCCAGGCTGAGCCCCTTTCCCAGCTCCCTCAGCGACTCCTGGGGTTCCAGCCCCTTCCGAGCTCCGTTCCCTTCCCTGGACACGCTCCAGTCCCTCATTGTGTATTTTGTCACAGTTTTGGAGGTCAAAATTGAACACAGCCCTCAAGGTGCTTCAGCAGTGCCAGATCAGGGGAATGGTCACTGCCCTGGTCCTGTGGCCACACCATGGCTGGCACAGCCCAGGTGCCATTGGCCTTTTTGGCCACCTGGGCACACCTGGGCTTGTGTTCAGCCCCCGTCACCAGCACCCCCAGGGCCTTTCCCACTGGGCAGTTTCCAGCCCCTCTGCCCCAGCCTGGAGTGTTCCATGGCGCTATTGTGACCCAAGTGCAGGACCCAGCACTTACAGCCTTATGTTTATGAAAAATGGTTAAGCTGGGTCTTTGGCTGAGACTTTTCGTCACAGTCTAAAGGTTTTAGATGCGTGTTTTAGAGAAAAATTAATAGTCTGTTTTAAAAACCCAACCACAGAACTTAACTGTGGTAATCCAGCAATGTTCAGAGAGAAATGTAATAATGTTGTGGTTGAAACCACCGTGCCTGGGAACCTGCAGAGATGGCTGGGACTGGGAGCCTTTCTGTGTGGGTTTTGAACCAAGGAAGGGACGTGGCTCTGCTGAGTTCTGCGGAATGATTCAATAAACCTCATTTTGTGACACTGGATGGGAACATCTCCATCAGGGCAAACTGATGGTGCTGGAGGCTTGCAGGCACTTTAACTAATGCACAGGAGTGTTGTGTGGTCTGTAACTGCCCAGGCCTCCCAGGGAAATTGATGTCTTTCATAAGTGTAGCCCACAGAGGGTCGTTTTTTGTACATGTGCAGGCTTGATTCACCTCATAAACCCAGCTGTGTGTTGGGCTGTAATTGTAAATCCTGGAGATCAATGCATTTCCTCTCCACTTAACAGCTCGTGAATGAATGCAGTGCTGCACAAAGGGGATGGTTAATGATGGTGGTTCAGCAGGGTATTCCAGGCAGGTGTGGTGGTGAGATGAGCCAGCAATCCCATGGGAGAGGCTCACTCCTGATTTATGTCACCCTCTGCCACTGGCTGAACCTTGGCTGACTCTATATCATATGCCCAGGACGTTTGGGGCAGTTAGGAATTGGTTTTGTGTTTATTTTCGCGAGGGAAATGTGCTGATCACCCATGTTCCTGGAGCAGAGCATTTGAACCACCTCCTTTCCTGCCTGGCTGGGAAGCAGAGGAGGGGCAGGCAGGGCCTGGCAGCCTCACATTCCGCTCTGGTGCCAGTGTGCCCTGGGACAGACAGGCCAGTGGTGCCCAAAGCTTCACCTGCTCACATAAACTTGCTTGCTGCCCTCTCCCAGAGCTCAGCCAGCTCCCTGTGCCCTGCCCTGCCCGGTGGCCTCACATCTCTATCCCGGGAAGGAGGGCAGGGTTTTCCACCACTGGAGCTGAGAGCAGAACAATCGTTACCGTGTTAGAGCTGAACACTTTGATTCCTGCTGGCCACACCAGTGCCCTTTCCAATGCTCCAGCCATGGGCATCTTTGCTCTGGCTCCTCTGTGCCCTGTGAATGTTCTCAGCATTCCTCTGGTGACCATCTCTGCCTGGAGAGGCCTTCAGCCAGGGAAGAGAGCTGGAGAGAAGACGCTGCCTAAGGGAAGAGCTGTGATGGGGGTGTGAGCTCATCTCTGGAGCTGAATTTCACAGAATCATCCAACCTCAGACTGGTTGGTGTTAGAAGGGACCTTAAAGCCCATCTTGTTCCATCCCCCTGGATGGAACACCTTCCACTATCCCAGGTGGTTCCAAGCCCCGTCCAGCCTGGCCTTGGGCACTTCCAGGGTACTGCATTAACACTTTTTAAAGCTTGGGGAGCAGAAGTAGTGAACAGAGCATGGCTTGTACTCTTCCAGATGGGGATGGAGCTGGATTGAATTGTTTGGCTCACAATTTAAATTCTGCCTGGGCTGCCTGATGTTCAGAACGCTGGACAAGGGATGGTTTATGGCCACACATGGCCTGTGCTGCACACCCAGGGATCATTTGGGACCCCCTGTGCCTGAGGAGTCGATTTGTGCTCGAGAACTTGGGCCCCATAAAGCTCCTGCTGCCCCACAGGGGCTGTGTCACCCTTCCTGATTTGTTGTGCTCCTGCTGATGCTGATGTTCCGCTGTGTACGTTAACATAATTACATTAACATAAACAAAATATTTATATTAAAGTTATTGCAAGGGAAAAATCACTTATCCTGTCTTGCATTTCCACGTTGGTCGTTTTTCATAACACACTTTTTAATCTTCACTAATATTCCTACTTAAAAAAACCCAGAGATCTTCAAGTGGAGCTGATAAGGAATGAGATAACTCATGCTGGAGAAAGAACAGTGTCAGTCTTTCAGATACGTTGTCCAAACCAAACACTTCCAAATCCTGCTTTCTGTGTAAGGAAGAGATGTTCAAGGGCACAGCATTAGACGACATCAAGAGGAGTCAAAGGCTACATTTTCCAAAGAATCTGTGTGGAATGAAGGCCAAATTTTATCAGAAATCAGTGAGAATTAGTTTTTTACAAAAGTTAGGCTTAGTTGCATTTACTTACATGAAGTTCATCAGTAGAGCTGCTTGGCAGTGTATTGAGATAAAAAGATCCCTAAGTTCCTGCAGGACAGCAAGTCCTTATTTCTCCATAAGGAGTGGCAGGGCCACTTCACTGAACCAACTCATGGAATCCCAGGCTGGGCCAGGCTGGAAGGGACCAGAGGGTCCCTGGTGCCACCTCCCTGCCCAGGCAGGGCCATCCCAGAGCACAGGGCACAGCACTGTGTCCATGTGGCTCTGGAAGATCCCCGGGGAGGGAGACTCCAGCCCCTCCCTGGGCAGCCTGTTCAGGGCTGGGCACTGCCCAGGGCAGAAGTTGTGCCTCCTGTGCAGGGAATTGCTGGGCTCAGTCCCTGCCCGTCCCTCTGGTGCCACTGCTGGGCCCCAGAGCAGAGCCTGGGCCCTGCTCTGCCCCTCCCTGCACACAGGGACACCCAGGGCTGAGGGCCCCTCTCAGCTGGGGCTCCTCTCGAGGCTGAGCAGCCCCAGCTCCCTCAGCCTTCCCTGGGCAGGGAGATGCTCCAGGCCCTCCTCATCCCCACAGCTTGCGCTGGCCCCGCTCCAGGAGCTCCTGGCCCTGCTGTGCTGAGGAGCCAGAGCTGGATATGGCACCCCAGAGGTGCCTCCCAGGCTGCGCAGAGGGGCAGAACCTCTCCCTGCCCAGCTGGGAATGCTCTTCCTGATGCCCCCAGGATCCCATTTTCATCTTGTCCCCAGGACACTCTGCTGGCTCAGGGCCAGCTCAGAGTCCACCATGAACTCCCAGGTCCTTCCTGCAGAGCTGCTCCAGCAGGTCCCCCCAGCCTGTGCCAGTGCCTGGGGTTGTTCCTCCCCAGGTGCAGCACCTGCATTTGCTTTTGTTGAACTTCAGGCTGTTCTTCTCTGCCCTTCTCTCCGTCCTGTCTAAAGGTTATAGTAATTATAATTAGTAATAAAAATAGTATCAGAGGTTTCTTTCCTAGTACTCTTCCTACCTCAGAGGGATCTGTAATAGAGTTGCTCTGAGGCAGGAGCTGGTGTGTCAGGCTTCACCCAGAGCCCGCTGGTACGTTCAGCTGGAAGAAATGGATTTTAGCAGGATGCTGACAGCCTTCCCCCGGCACGGCTCCGGCAGGAGCGCGGGTAACACACCGAGCCGCATCTGCTCTGACGTTAATCTGTGCAAGGGGAGACACAGATTTGATAAGGCCAACTACACCAGTCACGAGCTGTTTGGCCTCTTTTGTGTCTTGAAGATGAATGTCAGGAAGTACCCAAGGCAGCCCACATTCTTTAGATTCTCACCCTGCATTATTTAAGCATATTCATGTCTGCTTTTGTACCGAATTACATCTGCGGCCCTGGGACAGATACTGAGGTTTGTACGGAGCACTGAAGCAAAAAGGCAATTTTCCAGCAGCAGTCAGTGATGCTGGTGCCTTTATTTTGTCATTCTGCCTTACCCATGGTACCTTGTTAAAGGCCACATATTTTCATTTGCTGCCCTTCCCCTTAAAGCAGCACTTGCTGTTTCATTTGACCCCGTTACAGTTTGAGTTTTTTGCTTGTTTCTTTGTGTTTGGTGCTAATCCTGCTCTTAGGGATGTTGTTGAGGTTAAACAAGTGCTTCATACCTTTTGTATAACATGGTATCTGTGTTCCCTTGAACAGACAGATGGTCTTTTAGGGACTTTGATTCTTTGTTTGCAGTTGAAGTCCAGGGGAAGATGCTGTGTTAAATGCCATGGGAATACTCATGTTTTTCAAATGAAACAAAAATAAGTAGCTAAAAGCAGCTGCTGGACCAGTGGTGCTGGTTCTGGTCCTGCAGAGGATCTCTGGACACTGACTTTGGTGTCAACACAGAATTCTGCTGGACTCGTGGGATCCATCCACCAGGACTGGCAGGGCTGGAGTCTGGTGTGTGGGCAAAAGTAGCTTTAGTTAAGTTAGAGAAGAAAAGCAGCAACGGAGGGTCAGTGGTGAGACCTTGGGTCATGATGGAGCCCGGTGTGGCCTTGGCTCTGAAGCCCATGTGAAATGTTGGCCTCCTTTTAGACTGCAAACCTTAAAGAATTTACCCCTGCTTCTGGGCTTTATCTCCTCACCTTTCCCTTCCCCCCCCTTTCCCTCTTCATTTCTATTTCCCCCCCATTTCCCTTTCCCACCCTTTGACCAGAGCAGGAGATAGTGCAGATGCAGTGAAGCCCCTCCACACAAGTGAGCATTTTGTCATTTGGGGTAAGCACATCCCAGCCCTTCTGTCCATCACTCTGCTCCCCCATTCCTGAATTATCCAGTTGTCTTCTTCAAAGTGCAGGTTTCAGCCCTGACAAGGGCTCGTGGGACTGTGCTTGTCAGGATTCAGATTTCCAAGAGTGTCAGTGCTGTGCCTTCCCTCAGACTTACAGTCACTTCAAAAACCCATTACAGGCTGGAATATCAAGGGCGCAGTTAAACCCCTCCAGCACCCATCTCTTCAGTACATGAATGGAGTGGATGAGCTATTTCCAGTGTGACACCATGGATCACAGAGCTGCAGGTATTTCCCTGCCAGCACTCAGATCCTGGCCTTGATTTGTGAGGATGCTGAGCACAGGAAGTTTCCTCCAGTGCCAGGCAATGTTGTGTGTGCAGGAACATTTGGTGTGAGCATTAAGCAGTGCTGGAATGGATTGTGTTCTCCCATGAAAAATGGTCAGCCCTTGCTGCAAGGAAAGGAGGGGGTGTCTTTTCCAGGTACAACTGGCAGCAGGTACCAATCCATAGGCCTGTCTTTTAGCCAGGCATTGCCTGTACAGATCTGTCCCACTGTTCGTTTCATTGGTCCATAGAAGTGGTTTAAGACTCAGACCCATTTAAACACATTTTCAGTGTTAAGTTCATTAATTAGAGCATCTTCCTGCCCAGGGAAGGCTGAGGGAGCTGGGGCTGCTCAGCCTCGAGAGGAGCCCCAGCTGAGAGGGGCCCTCAGCCCTGGGTGTCCCTGTGTGCAGGGAGGGGCAGAGCAGGGCCCAGGCTCTGCTCCGGGGCCCAGCAGTGGCACCAGAGGGACGGGCAGGGACTGAGCCCAGCAATTCCCTGCACAGGAGGCACAACTTCTGCCCTGGGCAGTGCCCAGCCCTGAACAGGCTGCCCAGGGAGGGGCTGGAGTCTCCCTCCCCGGGGATCTTCCAGAGCCACATGGACACAGTGCTGTGCCCTGTGCTCTGGGATGGCCCTGCCTGAGCAGGGAGGTGGCACCAGGGACCCTCTGGGGTCCCTTCCAGCCTGGCCCACTGAGGGATTCTGTGACTTGGTACAGGAAAATAGCCCAGCCAGGCAAGGATCAAAACAGGCTGGGCAGGATGGGCACAGCTCATGTTAAATATATTTTGATATTTAATGCCAGGTTGGATGGGGCTTGGGGCTGGGATAGTAGAAAGTGCCCTTGCCCATAGCAGAGGGTGGAACTGGATGGGCTCTCTAAGGTCTCTTTAACTCAAACCAGTGTGGGAAAGGCATCCAGAGCTGTGTGGGTCTGGTGCAGCCAAGGTCCCCTGGTAGTGGGACACGGACGGTGTCTGAAACATCTCCTTTTGTGCCCCTCTGATGTACCAGGAGGAAAGATTGTCGCCAGTTAAGTTTGCTGTGGGACAAATTGATGTTTTGCCTCTTTCCACTTGTCTCCTGTGACCTCAGGCAAGTCATTTGGCTCAGACCCTCATAGATCACTTCTCTTCCCAAATACAGAATCAGAGAATCTCCTGAGCTGGAAGGGACCTACAAGGATCATCCAAGTCCAACTCCTGACACTGCACAGACACTCCAAGGGTCCCACCCTGTGCCTGAGAGCGTTGTCCAAACACTTATTGAACTCTGGAGTACTTGTGATTTAAGTGAAATATGATTTAACTTGTAGTGAAATCGGTGGAAATCAGGAGTCTGAATACCCTTAAACACCTGGCTGCAGGAGCTTGCCTGGAAATTCTCACTCCATATGTAAATAGTGTGTGATATGCCTAAACCAGAGCTCTCCCTTGGCCCGAGGATGGGAAAGCTTTTTAATGCCTTTCCTTACTGGAGCTGGAAACACGCAGAGATGGTCAGTAGGAGAGAGCCCCTCAGCCCCAGCTGGCTCTGTCCCTGTGTTTTATATGCAGCCAGGCTTTTGGCTGTTTGCACTGAGCTCCAGTCAAGGTAACGAACTCATTTGTGCTGCCTCAGTGGGAAGGAAAATCTGTTGCTTCGAGGACTTAAGTGTCTGCAGGTTGCTGTGGCACGTGTGAGCATCATGCACAGGCATAAGCTGGAGCAGAGATGAGTGAAGAGCTCCCAGGATGACAGATGTGCTGCTGGAGAGATGTGGGGGCTGTGCTGGGAGCGTGTGACAGGTTGGGATGTGCTCCAGCAATCTGATGGGGCGATGACATGGGCGATAGCTGGGCTGTGTGATACTGCTGGATCCGCTCCAGCACATCCCTGCTGGCTGCTCCTTCCCCTCATCTCCGGGCATTCTTCACCTTTCTTATCTTAATCACGTCTTGCTGCCTGTGGAAGGCACTGCTCTAATATTATTGGGGGTTTGTTTGGTGTTTGTGATAGCATTGCCCTGGCTGCATCTGTTGGATGGCTGGATTTTTAAAAGGGTTGCACAGATGTATTGAGATGTTAGAAAATAAGCAGGTTTTCCAGGGGAAAATGCATCCTATAAAATTGCTAATTTTCCTTCAGATTCCCTCAGAGTATCATTTAGCTCTGTGTATGTTTTATAGCAGGACTGTTCTTCCTTTGCCATTTATTTACACTATATTTATCCTTTCATTGTAAGGCCTGAAGTGTTTGTGCCTCAGAAGACAAAACCCAGAGATCTGCCACAAATTTATTGCTGGATAACCTTAAAGTGGGGAAATTGCCAGTGAGCTGTTGAAGGAACACGTTTTCCCTCTGCTTGGAGTCTCCTCAGCCTCCAGCGTGGCTCTTCTGTGTGCCTGCCTGCTGCTTTTCCAGCAAAAGGTGCAGAATCCAAACTTAATGCAGAGGGGAATTAACAGCACTGTTCTTGCCTTGGCTATGCAGTGTCTTCACACCTGTAAATGTTTTACAGCCAAGCCCAAGTCAGGTGCTCAGAAAGATGCAAGAAATCTGTGGTTCCTCCTCTTGTCTTTGTCTCTCGGTTGCTCCTCCACCTGTCTGCCTTCAGTGCTCACAGAGTCATGGAATATCCTGAGCTGGAAGGGACCCACAAGGAGCATCCAGTCCAGCCTGACCATTCCCCTGAGCCTGTCCTGTTCCTGGGTGTACTCCTGGCTCCTGGCAGTGCTCCTTCCCAGCAGTGAGGGGACTGAAAATGTATTCCTTAGGCTGGACTTTTGGGGTGTGACTGATGTCATTTTGGTGGGAATAAGTTTGTTACCTGTTCCACTGCTCTGCTGGGGACACTGGGGTGTGACACTTGTGTGAGCAGAGTGTTTCCATGAGGGGCTGCACTCCCACATTCACAGCTTCCCAAAGCCTTGACTTTTGAGGGGGAAATTCTCCAAACTCCCTGTTTTTTCAGGCCTAAGCAGTCTTAGTGAGTCTCCAATCTAAAAGTGATTTAGGCAATTTATTTCTGTAGCATGTATGAAACTCACAAATGACTTGTAAAAGGTCATGGATCACTGGCCTCAAATGGTGCAGGGGGGATTCCTGCTCTACCTTTAGCTTAAACAATTGGGGATTAAAAATAACCTCAGCCCAAGGAAGTGAAGGATCCCAGGCTGCTGGGTGGGACTCAGAGTTATCCATCCAGAGGTATCCAGCCCTGATGGAAAGGAAGGCACCACCAGACTCCTCCTCAACCAGCCCCAAGTGCTGGGTAACACTGAGCTCAGAACTTGGAGAGGTTTAATCCATGTTCTGATCCTCTGTGATTCCAAAGAGCTTTGGGCTCCTCCAGCTCAGCTGGCTGCACCCAAATGTCACCTTTTCCACCTAACCCTGGGCACAGTGTCCCTAGGGATGGATGTCCCTCCTCCCTCTGGTGACAGGATATTGCAGCCCCGTGCAGTTACTCCAGGGTGCAGAGCAGATGGCCTGGAAGAGTGGTATGCTGGAAGGAGGGAAAAACTGGCTTTATGGAGCTGCTGCTGCTGGTTTGGGCCATGAGGTATTTGGTAGCTGCTGCCAACATATGGATTTCATTTAAATTTCACAGAATATGGAATCATGTGAATGAAAACATGATGTGCTTATTTGAGGCAGGGCAGCAGCGGCCACGTTACTCTGAACAGGGGGTCAAACCTGAGAGGAAAAGTTACTGCTTTTTTTTTATTGGCCATTAATTGTGATTCCCTGAAAACTTTTACCAGAATCACATTTTTGTTCTGTTAGTAATAGTAGGAAATAGGACTTAGTACTTGATTACTAAGCCTAGGATATAGACTTATCCTTAAGATAGGATTAGACCTCGTGTAATGATTGTCAGCTGTTTATTATTTCATTTGACTAATGCATGGCCTAACCCAGAATCCACAGAGCCAAGCTGAATAAATGCCAGAAATATGCACAGCAGGGTTTGGGGGTTTTTTTGAACATAAAGAGCAAGTTACTTTCTGCAGACAATCACAGGCATGTAACATATGGGGAATGATGGGATGAGGTCCACAATGGCCCTGTATTTATTTCAGGGTCCATATGGGAAGCATTTCTCCTGCTGCTCTGTGGACAGACATTCCTGTGCAGCACCAACACCACGGTGCTGAGGGGCTGGCACAGCCCACACACAGCCCCAGTATTTGGGATTGCATTGCCTCTGTAAGGTAAGAAGTTGATGGAGATGTTGGGGTTTGTAGGAATTAAGGTGGAGAATAAGAGAAAGTTTTATTTTCAGCACAAAGTGCAGTCAAACTCACACGAGGAAGTTCCGTGAGCTCTCAGAGAGTGATACCAAGGAATGGGCACGTGCTGCCCCTCAGGTGCTCCTGAGAGTGTCCTGCTGGTGATTCAGAATGATCCAAGCTGGAGAAGACTCCAAGATCAAGTCCAGCCTTTGGCTGATCCCCACCAGCCCCGAGTGCCTGGTGCAGTTGGATCCCCAGGCTCCTGCCTTGCCTTCCTGCCTGGGTGCATTCCAGGAGCCGGCAGCAGATGGGAATTGCTCCCGGAGCAGGAGCAGCTCTTCTCCCCAGCCTGCAGAGGGAGGGATGTTCATTTTCTAACATGCTGGCAAGTGTTTAAAAATAAGTCAGCGGAGCAGCAGCCAGTGTTGGCTGCAGATCAGAGTTTTGACATTGCAAAAGATAAAAGCAGATTTGGTAAAATTCTGTTCAGTACCTGCACTCTCAGCAATCCAAGAATCTCAGTCTCAAATACAGGGGAGTTTGTGGGGCTCCTTTTCTTTGGTACCAGCACACAGAGCCCCAGGCCAGGTTCATATCCCTCCTGAGGGTGATAAAGTTGTGCTGATTAAGAGAGTCTTGTCCCAGAGTCTTGCAGTCACCTTAAATATATTCCATTGTTGCTGTTGGCATTAGTTATTTGTACCTGGGTGGTGTTTAGGAAACCCAGTCATGTATCAAGATCTCATTGAGTACAAATGAACAATAAAATAACACGGTGCTTCACAGACCTTACAGTTAATGACTTAACTAATTACTCTAATTAATCTGTGTAAAATTGGGGAGTTTGCCCTGGGACCTTTTGAAAAATTAGTAAACATATATTGTCCTTTTTTCTGTCAGATACTCTCACCCTGAGGTTTTTAGCTCTGTGTTACAGAAGAACAGCCGTGCTGGGACATCAAAGCATAGTCAAAAATGTCCATTTAGCCTTAATTTATGCCCAGTATTTTCCAATGTCCACTCCCCTCTCAGGCCTCTCCTTGGGCTGGCAGGGTCTCTGTCTGTGCTGGCAAACGGGGTGGGGGTTTTTGGGGGTTTGGGGTGTAGCACATGTGCTATTTCAAAAGCCTTGGTCTGAAAACAATTGATTTTTGAGGCTGGTCTAGTTGGAATGAGCAGCACATCCCTTCCAAGCATGTATTGAAAATATGACAAATTATTTGGCCTAGAGGATGTGATGCTGTCCTTCTAAATGTATCCTCCTGAGAATCTGACCTTTAAAAAGCATGTTTTGTTGCTGCTTTTTTAGCAAGATAATTTCTAGTACCACAAACTCCTGCCAGCCCCAGTTTGGAGCTGAAACCTTGAGCAGCACAAATACATTTATTACTTTTGTGCTGTATTTTTGTGTGTTCTGTTTGCCCTGTCCTTCCCCCTGCATGAACAGACGGAAAAACCTGGTTCCAACTGCTCCTTATCTGCCTGGTACGGAAATGAGGGAAGTGATGATGGACACAAGTAGGTAATGGGGGAGATGTGCCACAGAGGAAACTTTTCCTGGGCCTGAAATGAGATTCAGTAAATGCTCACCTCCAAAAGCCCCGGCCTGCAGCAAACTGGTTTTAGATAAAAGGGATCTGTCCTAGGGCTCACTTAAGGAATGGGGAGGACTCCCAGGAGGTCAGACTGCTCCAAAGCCATTTCAGCACCTCGGGTTCAGGAGTTCACTGCTTGTTTTAATCCCCCCAAGAAGGTGTGGAGAGTGATTGCCAATGCTGCAGTGCCTTCAGGTGCTGCCCCCGTGCACCCAGGGCTCCCAGCTGGGGTTCTGAGGCTCAGAACTTGCTTTTACTCATGCAGATTAATCTAATGGCTCACTTTGAAGTTCCCGAAGAGCACAGCAGTGCATCAGGTTCACGGTTCTTCCTGCCTTTCCTCCAGGGAAGCCTCTCACAGAAGGTGAAACTCCACATTTCAGATTTCAAACTCCTGCAGTCTTTGTTTCAAACCTGAATTGTGGTTGATGCCAAACCAGCACCAGGCCCTGAGCATGGTCAGCTTGGTAGTTTGGATTCTGGGTTTCTGGTGGTAATGTTTCCATCAATAATTTGAAAACTCAGGGCAAATGCATCCAGAGGAATAAATCCAGAGCATCCTGACATTGCACTTAACCATGGATATGTAGAATAAAAGGTTTCTGGTACCCAGTGTTGTCTGCTGGCAGGTTGAAGGGAGAAGGGTCAGTTTTGAGGAAGAGGGAGATGAATGCTGCCATTAGATGCTTTAATAGCCAGAAACACCAATATTGCTGCTCTGAGAGAAAAAAGGCACTCGAGCAGGTCGGTGGCACTGGAGGATGTTCCTGAGGACCTCGAGCACGTGCAGGGGTGAGATGGCTGAGCCAGGAGGGTGGATTGTGGTACAGAAGTGTAGGAGAAGGGGAGGGAAGAAAAAGGAAGGAAAAGGAAGGGCTGGCTGGTGCCCAGGGCAGGATTTGTGGATGGGGATGGGCTGGAAGCCACCAGACTGTGCAGCTGCAGGAGGACTGTGAGCACAGGGTTATCACAGCAGTGACTGTGGGAAAGTGGAAGCGGGGTGTGAATTTCTGGTGTGATGGGAAACCTTACACTGGAAAAGCAGCACTGAAGAGCGAGTGCAATCCTGCAGTCACATTCCACTGTGAAAGTGTGTGCTGGAAACGCAAGATTTAAGCCCAAAAGTTGCCTTTCCTCACTTTCTGCTCAACATTTGTAATTCTCTCTGAATTACAGATCCCAGTTGCTCTCAGGTGTTGTCCAAAGATGGGATATCCTTAATCAGTAAACATGGAGAAGTGGGTGTAATGCTTTTGGTTTTTCTCCTGATCCCCATCTGAAGCAGGAGCTGCTTTTCTCAGAAGTGAACGATTTCCCCAAGGACAACGCAGTCTCTGCAGACTGGGGGGTATGGAAGGCTTGGCCATGGCAAGAGGGAAGAAGAAAGTGGCAGATCGTGGAAAGATGTCTGTGAGAAAGAGCTGGGGAAAGAAATGATCCCCTTCAGGCCTTAAGTGAGCCAGGGGAGAGTGTGACCCTGTCCCCAGAGAGGAAGGTGTCCCCAGTTTAGGTCCTCAGCTCCTGTTGTCTGTTCCAAGCTCCCAGAGAGGTCAGATTTTCATTCTCAGCTTGGATTTGTTCTCATTATGGGGATTTTAAGCACGACCCTCCTCTTTTTAGGGCATCTTTTCCTCAGCAGTTCCAGGGCCTGTTTGAGCAGGGAGGGTCTGGGGCTCAGGGTTGGCAGCTCGATGTCCACTGCAGCTGCATTTTCCAGACAGCAGCAGATTCCCTGCTAAACCAGACCTGGAAAGGCAGGGAGCTGCTAAATGAGGTTGCTGACCCTGGGTTTTGTACAACAACACTTTCTGTTCCCCTCTTAACTCCTTCAATTTGCTGAAGGGCGAGGAGGGCCAGCTGTGGCAGGTGGGTGCTAATTGTGTTCCTGAGGGAGGTGGAGCAGGGAGGGGAGGCTATAACACACTTTCAACTGTTGCAAGATACTTCCCAAATTCTTTAAGATGATCAATTTGGGAATTAATTAAAATATGGCCTTAATAATTTGGATTTCTCCCTGCCTGTCTAGGACAAGCAATGGGAAGGCATTTAGGTGGGTTTTTTTTAACTGTATCAACTCAAAAAGAGCAGTCACTGCCTGTGAGCTGGGGAGCTGCAGGGTTACTCATTAACAGTTTCTAGGGAGGGAATTAATTATTTTCATGGCAGTCTGGGTAGGAGCCTTGGGCCTGATCTTGGCTCCCCCAGGGCAGGTCAGAGGATGTGCAGTGCTGGGGACAGCAGGGGAGTGTGGGGAGCAAGGACTGAAGTGTTCAGGGGATGTGGTGGGGAAGGAGACTGGAACTCAGAGGGATGGAAATGAGATGGAGGCAGGATGGAAGGGCAGAAGGACGAGGTGTGTGCTGGAGGGCTGGGAGGGTGGGAAGGAGAAGGGCGGTGAGGATTGTGCTGGCCTGGGAAACACAGGGCAGCTCCTCCAGAGGGGAGTTTGGCAAAGGCCACGTTTCATGAGTCCTCTTTGCTTTCTGGTCCCCACGTGGAAAATGCCGTGCAGGTGTGACTGTCCTGACACTGGTGGCACTCCCCAGGATGTTTGGGAATCCCTC
Organism: Orthonyx spaldingii; assembly: GCA_013397795.1. Classification (NCBI taxonomy): domain Eukaryota; kingdom Metazoa; phylum Chordata; class Aves; order Passeriformes; family Orthonychidae; genus Orthonyx; species Orthonyx spaldingii. The sequence goes on from VZTJ01001205.1 coordinate 1,314,483, forward strand.
CCCACAGGGCACAAGGCTGAGGGAGCCCATGGGGACACCTCACGCCTGGGTGTGTGATCCACCTCTGGGTCTTCTTGTCATTGAACACACTGCTCTCCAAAAACAGCTCTAGACATTCCTCTTTGGCTAAAAATGGGATCCTGTGGAGTGCTGTGGTGGCTGAGGCCCTCTGGATTGATCTGCTCCTTCCAGATCAGCCACGGAGCCAGGGCTTGGCTCTCAGAGTGAGGTGGTCAAAGCACAGAGGTCAGTGCTCAGGTGTCACCTGCCTCTTGGTGTGGTCACTCCAGAGGGAAGGGCCTCTGAAGGAACCCCCAGCCATGGTAGGTTCTCTAATTTCCTTTTTCTGATTTCCTAAGAGATCAGGTTCTGTCTGTAAACACTAATCCTCAGCTAAGTCACCTTGGATAAGTTATTTTCTGTGTTTGACATCTGGATAAGGAGTGAGGTGTGTTTTCTCCTAAGTTCTCTGGGAGCCCCGAACACAATGGGACCGAGCCCCTATTGTACTGTGTACCTATTGTACCGAGTGTTCCACAAAAGGATCAAGGACAGTCCTACTCCAGGTAGCTGAAACTCCCAGGCCTATATTTAGCTCCCTCTCAGGAGTGCTTTGAGCATTAATTATGTTTTTAAAGCACTTAGTGCCTATCATCAGAAGCTCTCTATTGAAACACAGAGTTAAATAGTCACAGATCTGGGGCCCCTTAGGAACTGTTCCCAATGCTGAGCAGTGTAACCATTCACAGATGTGCTTGGATGGTGGAGACCGAGCTCCAGGCGAGCTCCTTGAGGCAAAAAAGCTCAGCTCATGCTTTCCTTGAGCACTGGAGTGGTTTCAGCGAGTTGGGTTTGGTAGCAGAGCACTTGAATGCACACAAAGCTGTGCCTTCCCCACACAGAGACCGAGTGACACTGGGACAATCCCAGGTTTCTGTCCAAGAGGTGTCTGTTGTGCTCCTGAGCTCGTTACAGCAATGCCCTCCTTACACAAACCGCCCTGGATCCGTGGCTGCTGTGTTTGCCAGGACACTGCAGATGTGTGCAAGAATAAAGGCATTGCAGGGGAGAATACTTGTCTCTGATGACCAAATCAGCTCCTTTATTTCTGGCTTTAGCTGTGTCACCCCCACGGCCCACTGGCAGAGCACAAACAGATGGCAGGAGTTTGGAGAGCACAAGCACTCTCTGGGGTGCCCTGTGTGTCTGACAGCACCGAGAGCACGCCCCAAAAGCAGCAGGGAGTGGGCTTGGGCACTGAGTGAGGACAGTGCCTGAGCACAGAAATTAAATACACCAAGCATTTAACTCCCAAATGGATTTTCTTGACCTTAAAAAGTAATTAGTGAGTTCACAGCTCAGTAAAATGCAGTTAGTGGGATGCAGCTTGTACACGCTTGCTGAAGATGCACTTGTAAACCCAGAGTTTCTCCTTCTGCAGCCGTGTTCACATCATAATTACATCCTTTCTTTGGGAAAGCCAGTTTTGGGCAATGTCATCCCTTCTCTGATACGCTGGTTGTTAAAGAACAGCTTAATGAGCACATTTGAGGTTGCCCAGGGAGGGATTATTTGGATCAAAGGGTCCCTTTGGAGAAACTCGGAAGTGTTCTGAGGGCCCTGTGGGTTTCTCAGGGTCCAGTCCCCTTTTGTGCCCACTGGTGCCCAGCTTGTCTCAGTGCCCTGGAACTCTGCTGGGACTTTGGGTTACAAACACCACCCGCATTTTCCTGCCTTCCCCAGGCTTCAGGAGTGGGAAGCAGGGAAACCTCTGTAAGGTTTTATAGCCTGGTAGGTGTTTTGGTGACCATCTCCAGTCTTCTGCCTCTCCCAGGGCTCTGTGGAGGGGGTGCCCTGTGCATGGGGCTCACACAATTGTGTAACCTCCCATACAGCCACAAAAGTCAGCCCAAAACCTGAGCAGCCACTTTTGTATGGATGATATCTGCACTACACTGTGGTATTCCTTCATTTCTTATCTTGCGAAGTGGCAACAATTTTCCCCTTTCCAGCAGGCCGATCTATACAGAGAGGAAATGTTTTCAGAAGGAAAACAGGAACATGCATTACAGGCAACCACAAACACTAACAGCTTGCTATAGAGACACGATCTGGAAATACCAGATTCGTTGTGAAAATAAAAATGCTAAATATTATTTATAACCTTTGATTGGGGTTCAAAAACTGTTGACTTGTATTTTTGTGAGTTCTTTTCCTGCTTCCATACTTGTTCCTGTGGTTCTGCTCCAGTTCCTGGGGTAGTCCCATCACACTGCAGGTGTAATTCCAGTCACAGTTTCTCCAGGGACAAAATGGATTTAAGAAATCCTTGTTTCTCCACCTTTGGCTGTGTGGTCCTTTTCTAACACTGAAGTTTGACATCTCTGTGCCCGAGCAGCATCTCTGCCTGGAAGCAAAAGGCTCGTGTTGGAGGTGGGAATGGACTGTGTTACACAAAGAATTGAAATTTTGCACTGAAGGATAAAAGCAACAGTGAAAGCTCAACAAAAAGTCTGCCTGAGCCTGGAGTGGTGGTGGGAGTGACTGCCTGGGGATGGACAGTTTGCAGTTTGGCCTCAGAAACCACCGCCTGAGCACGAATGTGAGGGCTGATGTTTTGCTGCTGAGGATGGAAGAGTTTGGGAACTTCTAAAACTGCCTGTACTCAAGAAGTTTCCAGACTCTTCCATCCTCAGCAGCAAAATGGTTTGGGTTGAAAAGGACCTGTGAAGATCATGTTCCAATAGTCACTCAAAGCCCCATCCAACCTGACCTTGAGGACTCCCAGTAAAGGGGTGTATACACATATATATGTAATTGCCCTGGGCAAAGAGCTGCTGCTGCCACGGTCCCTGAGCAGCCTGGCCCGCAGGAGTGTGTCCTGCCAGAGCAATGTCCTGGCAGCTCCAAGAGGAGAGCAAGATGAGTTCTCTCTTGCTTGAATTGCAGCCTGCCTCCAAAAAATAAAGCTGGAGGTAATTGCTTAATTCATCACCCAAACGGGCCCTTGGCTGCCCAGCGTAAATATGCAAGGTTGCTTTTGCCCTTGGCCTTGCTCCCTCGAGCTCCTGTGTCCCGAGCTGTCCCACAGGCACCGAGCCAGGCACGTGCTTGGGGACAGTTCAGGTGCTTCAGCAAAGCCCAGCAAGTGCAGAGCTTGCACTCAGGCATGTGGAGGATCAATACCCCATTAGTGCAGGGACCAGGGACCTTGTCTGTCTCTGGAATGGTGACAGACCCTAAACTGGTCTTTGAAGTTACTGGAACAGTGTCAGATCCATAGTGTCGAGTCCTGCCGTGGGTTATGGTATATGGCCTTGGTGGCTGCTAATACAGACTCCTCCTATGACACTTCATCAGGCTTTAGCTCACTGTGTGTTCCCTCACAGCAGATGGATGGCTGGGCAAAGCTTTCAGTGTGGCTCTTTCCCCTGGCTGCTGTCAGGGTGAGGAGAGCCTGGGATAATTCCGTCCATCCTCCTCTGACGGAGCAGCAGCCGTGTGCCCAGAGCCCCTCTGGCCCTGCAGCCTCTGCGGGTGACTGCAGGGTCACGGCTGGGCTGGGCAGCCAGCCCTGCTCCCCTGGCACTGGCCTGGTGCCTGAGGAGGGGGAAATGGCCCAACAGGCCTGGAGGGAGGAGCCTGTGGGGCATTTTGTCTGCAGAGTGATGGCGGTGGAGATGGAGGGTCCTGGAATTAAACCGAGCCCAGACTGCTGAGGGCAGAGTGTCTCACCAAGGTGTTCCAGCCGTGCAGACGTGGTGGTGGTGCCTTGGAATGAAGCTGCTGTGCTGTGCTGGGGACCTGCTCTGCTCTGCTGGGCATCTGTGCTCCCCCTGCTTGGGTTTCCTCACTTGTACCTGGTCATGCTGGGGAGGCCCTGGCACAGAGCAGCTGTGGCTTCCCCATCCCTGGCAGTGTCCAAGGCCAGGCTGGACGGGGTTTGGAGCCCTGGCAGTGCCCAAGGCCAGGCTGGATGGGGTTTGGAGCACTCTGGGATAGTGGAAGGTGTCCCTGCCCACAGCAGGAGTGGGGTTGAGATGAACTTTAAAGTCCCTTCCAACCTAAACCAGTCTGGGATTTTGTGTTGGATGCTCTTCACAGAGTTCCCTCCCCTCTCTGAGAGTCTCCTGTGCTTTCTCACTGCTGCCTGGGCATGGTGGTGCTTTGTGGAGATTTGTGCCACTGGAACAGACCAGGGAGGAGCTGGTGGGGAGGTTGCTCCGGAATGTTCTGACCAGCTCACGGAAATACCTCGCTGTGTGTTGGTGGGGAAATGCTTGTGCCTGAATCCAGGAATATTGAATCCTTGAAAGCAGCCCTTAGGCAGGGCTTACTAAAGCCATTTCTCTGGAGTTCTTTGACATCTTGAACACAGGTGTGGTGTAACTGGAGTCAGCCGCCTCAGTAAATGATCTTAGTGATGGTTTTGACCCTGATTTTTCTTTTTGTTACACATTGTGTTCTACTCCCTTTTCACCTGTTTTTCCTCACTTTTCTCCACTACTTCCAGAATGTGATGGTCCCATACGTTAGTCAGAAGTATAAATTTGTATCTGTGTCATAACATGCAGGTGAGATTGCTGCAACAAACTCTTTTCTTTACCTTTTCTGCAAACACCCTTCATCCCTCCTGCTCCCAGGCTGTTATCTGGAATTCCCACTCAGCTGCTGATGCTGGGAATGCCATTCCAGGACTTCACAACTGCCTTGGATCTACCAATGCAAAACACAGATCTTTCCCTGCAAGGCCTGTAGTTGCACCTGCTGATGTAATGATGTGGCTTAATCCAGGATCTTCATCCCAAAAAAGCACTTGAGCTACCCACTGGCCACCCCGGGGGTGGCAAAGAGCAGCTGCTGAACCTCCTGTGCAGGCGGTCATAAGGAGAAGGGGGAGAGCCCAGGAAAAGCCATATCCATAAAGACCATGGAGCATGGGAAGGGCAGTGGGGTGTAACTCAGCATTTTGGGATAACCTGTACCAGCTGTAAGGGATTGGCTTCTTGACTGGAATTTCCCCTTTGGGAGGGGCAGCTCGTGGGGTGGTGCTGTCTGTGCCCACAGGGAAGAGCTCTCATTGTTAAACTGCTGGAATGCTTCACATGTGCCCAGGTTTTCCCTGGGATGTGAATCACCTTCAGTCTTGTCTTTTGTCTCTGAACAAGGGCTCTGTGCCTGAGACTCCTGTGGCAGCAGTGCCTGTTCTCTGCTGAGCTGCACAGAGCTTTCTTTAGCCTGTGCTTTTCTGGTCTGCACCAGCCCTGGTGCCAAGTTCTGCCTTTTCCAACAAGTGATTTTATCAATGTGGGCAGAGTGGTAAATGCCACTATTTTTGGACTTTCAGGGAGGACAGAGCAATGTCCAAGCTCTTTTACCAGTCCCAGGTGTTGGAACCAAATAAATCATTCTTCAGAACTAAACAGCCTCACCTGTGGAAGGATTTCTGTTATTTTGTGCCAGGGGCAAATCTTGATTGGGAAATTATCATTTGCAAGCAGAACTTGGTAGTGTAATAGGCTAAATAGGCTTTGACATTGTCCTGACGACTGAATTGTCCTCCCTCTGGCTCTGAAGGTAATTTCCCTCTGTTTTCATTTTCATATTGATAAGAAAACTTCATTTTTGAATCCCTGTGTGTATGGACATATAAATTTACATTTGTGTTTAAACATTTCAAATGAGGCTTCAAACCTGTGCAGTGACTGTGCTCCCCTCTCCATCCTTTCCAAGGAGTGCAATGTGGGAAGAAACATCAATGTTTCTGACTGTTCCCATATTGATGTGAGCACAGCTGGGCTTAAAACATTTTTGTACAGGTCATCATCTAATCTAAGATTAAATCAGAGAATCCCAGAGTGGTTGGGTTGGAAGGGAGCTTAAAGCTCATCCCATTCCACCCCCTACCACAGGCAGGGACACCTTCCACCAGACCAGGGTGCTCCAAGCCCCATCCAACCTGGCATAAAAAAGGTTATGTTATTAAATCTATTTAATAATGAGCTGTGCCCATCCTGGTTTTGGTCCTTGCCTGGCTGGGCTGCAAGGAAACGTGTTCATTCCCTCATCCCCACCTGCCACAATTATTTAAGTGAAATCTTAATGCTCTGTTGGACAAATTCATTTCAGCCAGAATTATTCACATAATTTTTCATAGGCAGGAGTTTTTTCAGAGATGCAATATGTTGGAGTACAGGTAAAATATGCTCTATTTTCAGTCTGTGTCTGCTAAAATCCCTGCTTGCCAAGCCTGGGCCCATTCATCTGCTGCTTTTTCTGAGTTCACGTTTGTCATTCAGCGTGAAGGCAGAGGGTGGGAGTTCTCTTGACCCCCCACTTTTGAAAGTCACCATGCTCATGGTAATCTCTGCAGTAAACCAACCATCATTTGCATGGTGAAGGACACCAGGCAGCTCAGGGCATTCCTGCACTGGAGGAGATGCTCTGATATGCAAAAATCCAGCTCCTGGAAAAGGACTGTCCAGTGGAGGGGAAGCACTGACCCTGAGCTGCAGCATCTGATTTGGGGGATAAACTTTTGATAAGTGGTCGTCGGCCCTGCGAAAAATAAATTCGGCATGTTCAGTGAATAGAATTGTATAGGGTTCAGGGGAATACTGGTTTTTCACTGAGCTCTGGTATTTAAGCTCATGTTAAGACTTTCTATATTTTTTCCCCCAGGAGAAAGCAAACTCTTGTCTTCTGATCTTTACTGCTGCTTTTAGTTTCCCCTGCAGGAGTGCAAGGATGCTTTGGCAGTACCAGCAAAGGCAGCTGACAGGACTGGTGGTGTTTGGTGTTCCCTGCACAGTTCCCTGTGGCAGCACAGGGTTCCTTGTTACACAGGTGTAACCCACAGCACTGTGAGTTATTCACTCTACAGCAGGTCTGAGCAAAGACTGGCTAAAAATGGTGTAAAAACTGCTGCAGGGACACAAAATCCCACGGCCCAGGTTCCACCAAGGCTGCAGAGGAAAACTGGTGCCTGTTCTTCTGCTAATCACCCCTTCTGCCAATTAGTCCTCCCTTTAATGGTCAGTGTTTGCAGTGATCAGCAGGACAGCACTGAAAACTTCTGCAGTTCCCGAATTTCCAGCATTCCCTGGGACATTTTGCCCTCTGCAGCTGTTCTGGTATCTCACACAGTGCCCTGAGCGCCTCTCTGCTGTGTCCTCTCTCTCTGACTCCCCTGCAGGTCACACACTCCCAGGTTGGCCATTTACCTCCTCGGTTTGGCTTTTTCTCCAAGTCAGAGATTTCTGGTTGGCCTTCAGCTCTCTGGCTGACTTAGGCCAGGGGCAGACATCCCTGTGAGAGCTCTTTGGGCTGGAAATCCACTGTGCTGAACCGAGTAAGAGCTGCACTTTGCAGAGACATCTACTTTAATTTTCTCTTTATGGTTCCTGTGTTTTCCAGTACCACTTCAGTATTATTTATTTCTTATGGAGAAGGAGGGCTTCAAGTTCCTCTTTGCTGTAGGAATGTGGCTTTCACCCTGAGCTGTGTGTGCTCTGTACCTCATGCAGCAGGAGATAAAAATATGGGAAGATGCAGCTAAAAAATTTGCTTTTCCAGAAATCTTTATTAGAATCCCAGAAAGGTTTGTGTTGGGAAGGGACTTCAAAGGTTGTCTTATTCCAGCCCCTGCCACAGGCAGGGACACCTTCCACTGTCCCAGGGTGCCCCAAGCCCCGTCCAGCCTGGCCTTGGGCACTTCCAGGGATCCAGGGGCAGCCACAGCTTCTCTGGGCACCCTGTGCCAGGGCCTCCCCACCCTCCCAGGGAACAATTCCTTCCCAATATCCCTTCTAACCCTGCCCTCTGGCAGTGGGAAGCCATTCCCTGTGTCCTGTCCCTCCATCCCTTGTCCCTCTCCAGCCCCCTGTGGCCCCTTTAGGCACTGGAAGGTTGATGTTCTTTTCTCTCCTCACCCTCAGTGTTAGAAATGGCCATTCTCAGAAATGTCGTTCCATTTCAGGGCTCTTCCTTCCTCCCCAACCCCGTCAATCACAGCTTTCCTGAGCTGAGAGATGTATGGGAGGGTTAATATTTGCCTTCATCCAGGCTGACGTGAAGCAAAAAGCTTTTCCCCCTCTTCAGCCGCCGGGGGCCTTTGAAAATGAAGGCTGGGAATCACATTAAATTGTATTTCACTAAAGGTTTTCTCTGTCCCAGAAAACTCCTGTCTCCTCCTGAAATACACTCAGTTTAAGAAGAGACTAATATATTTACTCTAACTGTGCTCAGTCTAGGAATAATTTTGCTGTAGAGATTAAATTTTTATATCATCTTGAAGAAAACCAACTCCCTGCCAGTCCCCAGGGATGCCCTGTCTGGCCGTTCCAGCAGGAGGGGCTCAGATCTTGGCAGCTCCAAGTGGTGTCTTGGTTTGGGTTTTTTTCCCTTCTGTTCCTGCAGCATAGCAGCAATATATTCCATTTGTTCCACAAAGTTCAGAATTTTTAGGAGATTCTAGAAGAAATATTCCTGTTTTAGCTTTGGGTGAGTGTGGCTTTGGGATGAGTGAAGCTCGTGGCTGCTCAGAGCTCTGATCTGCACCAACACCTCATCTCCATGCAGCCCCTTACCATCTCCTGGGCTTGCAGAATTCCCTAGGGACTGAATTCCCTCCAAAGATCAAGGTTTTTTGTGGGGATTAGTGCTGTTTATCAGTACAGATAGGCTGGAGCAGGCATCGGGAGAGACTTTTTGGCAGAGGTTCAGCTCTTGTGCTTTGTGCCTGCCTGGAATGAGAAAGGATTCTCTCTGTGACTTGGGAACACTCCTGGCTCTACTTTCAGCCCTGTTCTTCGAGGAAACGAGCTGATGGCACCGTGCTCTTGCTCTTTTTTGCTCACGGTGTCTCTGTGTGTCACTTCTGGCCTGTCCAGGCCAATTTCAAGCAGGTTTCATGGAATCCCAGAATATCCTGAGCAGTCACATGGGCTGGGCTCAGGGTAATTCCTGAATTCACAGCAAAGGCACCCCAAGTTCACAGAAAGGTGCCCAAAAATTTGGTGAATAAAAGCCAGTGAGTGGATTGACTGGAGGAGGATGTGCTGTCACCCTTTGTTTTCAGGATTCTGCCTCTCCTGAGGCCCCTTTTCCGCCAGCTGGAAGCAAATTTCTTCCTCTTCTCTTTGGACATGAGTTACCTTCCTTGCCAAATGCTCCTTGACTCTTGCTTTGAGTGCCACACACCAAGGTGACATTGCTGAGCCCTCCTGAGAGCCTGGGCTGAGAGGAAAGGTTTAAGCAGCACAGAGACATCCTGCCTGTCACATCCCACCTGGGAGTATCCCTCTCCTTGGCTCTCTCTTTAACAGAGGGTGGTGGGCTCGTGGTGGTGCCCTGCCCAACACAAAGGGATCCATTTGATTGACTCCTTTGGTTAAATGATGTTGGTTTATCAGCATTTACTGACTTAGAGCTGTAGAAGGACAGAATATGCAGAAATAATGAATAAAGTGAGTGAGCAGAGAGAAATGTGTGTGGGATCTGTGTGCTGTCCTGAAATAAAGCAGTTAATGGCATTGGAGGTTTGGCACTCAAAGCTGGTGGGTCAAAAGTCATGTTTGGCCTTTCTCTGGTGCCTCTGTAAGGAGCAGAGAGGCTTCACTTCACCAGGCTCATGTGGAGCCTCCCACCAAGCCTGGGAGCTCTGGTGGCCCTGGGGTGGCTCTGCCCGTGCCTTGGCTGTGCTTTGGGAGGCAGAGTGGGCAGCACCCCTGGTGTTCCTGGACTGTGTGGTAACAGCCCAGGAGGGCCAGGGAAGGTGTCCTGGTGCTGTCCAGCAGCTCTCAGCCCTGTCCTGCTGGAGCAGGACTGGAGCTTTGGCTGCAGAGGGCCCCCAGCCTGTCAGTTTGGTGCAGCCAGCTGGATCCCCTGGCAGAGATATCCCTGCTCCAGGCATCTCCTGCAGCTGCAGAGAGCAGCCCAGGGCCCCCAGGCTGGCATGGCCTCGGGGGCTGGTGGTGTTTTGAACACTGAGGGAGACTCCTCACCTCGAATTCCAGCTCCTTCTCTGAGGTGCTGTGCTTGGGAGCACCATTCCCTTTGCTGAGCCAGAGATAAGAACCTCTGGAGACTGACTGGGATCTTGTGGGGGATGGATTAGCCTTGGAGGGAGCATCTTTCCCTGCTGGCTTCAGGTGCAGAGCTCTGGGAGAAGCACTGCCTTGGTGTCTGAGTTAATTAGCTGTTATTAGTGTTGATAATAGCCCCAGCTTGTGGTTTTAAAACCTGCTTTAAGCAGAGCCAGGTGCTGGGATGTTCATGGTTCCCACATCCCACTGAGTGTCCTCCCTCCTTGGAGCCTCTGCCCCCCTCAGAAAGCCCCCACTTCCCTGCAGCCCTTCTTACAGATGTGGGTGCAAAGCACCAAAGCAAAAGCACTGGGGCAGTGAGAAATGTGTTAAAGTGAATCGAGAAATGCAAAATCAAGCTTTAAAAGCAACCTGGGAGATGCTGAGGGTTCCTGGGGTGGAAGCATTTGGGGGTGGGAAGTTCATGGAGAGACCTGCAGGCCACATAGTGCCACCTTCCCCAGCCTTCCTGAGTGCTCCCCTGGCTCCTGCTGAGCCTGGGGATGGAAAAAGGCAGCCTGGGTGTGTAATCCATCCCCACGTCACAGCCGGGGGCTCCTGGCACTTGATTTGTTGTTATTGTCCTCGGATAAAATCTAATCAAGCCCAGTGTGGTCAGAGGGACTCCATCAGCTCCAGTGGAGCAGGGAAGGATGCTGAGAGCTTCCTTGTCAGAAGGAATAATGATAATAAGAACAACTACAATAATAATAATTCTTCAAACTGTGCTTCCAACTGTGATTTACATTCCCAGCTGATTTTTTCCTGCCTCTCAATGCCACTTTTTGAGGAAAAAAATGTGTTTAAATGTGTGTCTTGTAGATGGGAAGAAAGGAATGTTTTGTCCAGGACAATGGGAGTCAGTGGTAGGTTTGGGAGCTGGACCAGCCTCGAGGTTATTGTCCTTTCAGAAGCTTCAGAGGTGACAAAATCTGTCCTGTTCTCAGTCAGGGCTCTGCCATTGGAACAATGGGAATATACCCTGGTGTCTTTTATTTAAAAAAACCAAAAAAAACCAAACCAAAACAAAAAAAAAAACCCCAAAAAAACCAGACAAAAAAGCAAACCAAAATCCATCATTATTATTTTTATGTTTCTGACAAAAAGAGAGTGAATCTCTGTTAATGAAAAATATTAAAATTCCAGGTGTCCTGTCTAATAAATAATAACATCAGCATGGACTTGGCTTCCCACAGCACCACCAAATCATCCATGGAGCTCTTTATGTGCAGCTTGTTTTGAACTTTGCCTATTTCCTTCAGCTATGCAGATATAAATAAATAATTCCCCTTGATAAGGGTCTGGGAATGCTGTACTTTAAAAGATAAGAAAGCTTTGAGGGGAAATTGTTTTTAAATCCATACCATTTGTATGCTGTTCACTGTTCACACTGAGCAAAAATTCATTCAGCTGGCACTTAACCAAGCCTATTTTATTCCTGCTCTGTGTTCAACCTATCCTTCTCCTGGGGACATCTAACCTTCCATGTAATTACCTCTCTGAGAGCGGGAGGGAGGCCTGGATAACCTCCCCACCAACTAAATAAATGCCCAGATCCCTGGGACAGGTTACCAGTGGCACAGCGGGGACAGGGCTGGCAGGAGCAGCCTGAGCTGTGAGGAATTCCAAGACCTGAGTCACTTTTGTTCCAGTGTTGGGCCAAAGAACGGGAATGTTTGCAGAAAACCAACCCAAAACAGCCAGGAACCCAAAACAGCCAGGAACATAAAACAGCCAGGAACATAAAACAGCCAGGATTTTTGGAGTAGTTTCGTTTCTTTGGGAGTTGAAAATAACAGTGATGGATTTTACCAGGGATGGGTTTTGACAGGGATGAGTTTTACCTGTGATGGGTTTTACCAGGGATGAATGTGACTTGTGACGGATTTTACCAGGGATGAGTGTTACCAGTGATGGATTTTACCAGGAATGGTGTTTTTGTTTTCCCTCCAGGTCTGTCCAAGTCCCTTGGTCTCATTGAGGGCTATGGTGGCCGTGGCAAGGGTGGCCTCCCAGCCACCCTGTCCCCCGAGGAGGAGGAGAAAGCAAAGGGACCCCACGAGAAGTATGGCTACAACTCCTACCTCAGTGAGAAGATTTCCCTGGATCGTTCCATCCCGGATTATCGCCCAACCAAGTAAGTGCCAGCGCTCCGTGAGCAATGTTTGTGCTCAGGTGTCACCCAGAGCCAGCACTGCTGGTGGCTTTCCCACTCAGGTTTGGTTGTTGGCTTGTCCCTTGTAGTTCACAAGGCCCTGCTCAGTGGTGAGAAACTGGGGAGGTTGGGCTGGAACTGAGCTCCTGGAATCACAGGATGCTAAGGCTGGAAAAGCCCTCAAAAATCATTGAGTCCAACCATCCCCAGCACTGCCAAGGCCACCACTGCCCCATGTCCCCAAGTGCCGCATCCACAGGGCTGGTAAACTTTCCCAGGGATGGGGCTCCAGCATTGCCCTGCACAGCCTGTGCCAGGGCCTGACCACCCTTCTGTGAAGAAATAATTCCTAACATCCAGCCTGAACCTCCCCTGGCACAACTTGAGGCTGTTTCCCTTTGTCCTGTCAGTTGGCACCTGGGAGAAGAAACTGATCCCCACCTGGCCCCACCCTTGTTCCAGGTAGTTGGAGAGAGTGACAGAGTTCATCAAGAAGTGAATTTCTTCCCACTCTGTCTCTGTTTTCCTAAAGCAGTCCATGCTTTTGGGTGGAAGTGATGCCATCAGAAGCTCAGCTCTGCTTTCACTGAGCTTTCGGTGTTTATTACCCTGTAAATGTGTGCAGAGATTCTCCCTCCCTCCCTCCCTCCCTCCCTCCTTGTCAAGCTCCTTCACGTCTCTGCAGGGTCTCTGGGGCCCTTGTGCTGCCCTCAGGCTCCTCCCAGCACAGGGACCCTCCTGGGACACTCTGGGATCTCCTGTGGGAGATCTGGGACATTGAAGGGAGTTTCTACAGCAGCAATATCCTTCCTCTCCTTTTTTGATTGAGCTTTTAAGGTGCTGGTGATGTTTGCCTGCCAAGCAGCACGGGAGAAGAGGCTTTAAAAGAGGTGACACATCATTTTGTTCAGAGGATGAGGAAAGACATGCTGCAAGTTTATCTTTGTGAAGGTTCATTTTAGATATGGCTGCCAGAGTGTTCCTCAAAAGAGGAAAGTGTCAGTTTGTCCAGGCCTGGAGTGAAATCCCTGATAAAAAAGTGAGCTGAGAGAGGTTTAGCTTGTGAGAGATCCGTGTCCAGTGCCTGTGTCATTAGGGCAGTGACAAGGCTGTTCCCTGACGTCTGCAGAGCCCTGGAAATCACACAGCCAGGGCTGCAGCTCTGCCTCCAGGTGCTGGCACATTGTTCAGGCTGTGGCAGCAGGGGCAGCTTTTGTTCCTTTGCCTCTCCGGGCGCTGCCTGAATTCCAAGCAGCCCCTGGGAGCATCCAGGACTGTCAGCCATCGACAACAGAAATCCTTGGGTGAGTTTCCAAAGGAGTGGAGGCCCAGCCTGCATTTTGCTGCTGCAGCTCCTCCAGACGCTGAATTGCAGGTACAAATTGCACCTTTGCCTCTCTGATATGCAAATCCCAGCACAAAGCCAAACCCTTGGAGCGAGACCTTCTCCAACACTTACCTGAGGCTGAGCTGCTCATTTCCATTCCTCATCCACAGCTCTGACTTCCAGCAGAGCCAGCATTACTTGGGGAGAATTAATTTGAGAAGTAATGTTTCTTTTCAGATTTTGGGGGAAGAAAAGGATTAATTCTGACATTTTTAGGCTTGCATTGTATTTTTCCTCAGTTCCACTATCCATCATTCCATGGGAGAGTGGGGGAGAGGACAGGGCACAGCAATTCATTAAAAATGTCTCAGTCTGGAGCGGGGCTGAGACTTGGAAGAGAATTTGTGGGCACTGACTGCAGCTGCACAACTTAGTGCCTTTTATCTGTGTAAGAACTTCAGGAGTGTGTTTTGTTTATTGGTTTTCTTTTTGTTTTCTTGTTGTCTTGATATTGTAAGAGAACAGTTGGTCTGGTGTGAAATAGGCTGGAGTTTGCTGGAGAATTTGGAAAGTTTCAGCTTCTCCTACTTTCGGTTTCAAGGTTCCCTTGCTATTTAGTGCATTCAGTTTTATGGCTGATTTTATGAAGGGTTGAACACAAACCATTTAAGTCAAGTATCCTGGTCTCTGATTAAAATAGATTCAAGTCAAGGGAAATTAGCCTAAATGGCTTTGAAATTGCAGCATTAGTGGGGAAAAACGGTTAAAAACCCTCCAGCTGATAAGCATTACAAAGCATGCAGTTTTAAATATAATAGTGAAGCCTGTGTGGTTCAACCAAAGGCTGCAGAGTGTCTGGAATGCCAATGGACTGGGACTGGTCCTGGCACAGGCTGGCACTCCCTGTCCTTTCCTCTCAGTTTTCCCTGTTTTTAAGGAAAGATTCGTGTGCTCAGGTGTCACTGCCCTGAGTGCTGAGCGATGCTGGATCAGCCCTGAGTCCTTTCCCTGCTCCTTTTCTGTGCCTATGGCCAAAGTGAAGTGGAGCAAGGAGAGTTTAGGGGAAGTTTAGCACATTTTGTGTGTATTTTTGTGTCTCCAGGCCCCCTGCACCTCGTGGTCAGCATCACTGAGGGTTCAGGGACTCAGATATCCGTGCTCTGAGAGATTTCAGGTGCTCTTGGTGAGGAAGTGCCAGCACAGGTCACAGCTCAGGGCCTCAATCCCTGCCCAGAGGCAGAGAAAGGAGGGAGTTTCCCTGGGGACGGTGGTTCCAGAGGCGTGAGGATGATGTTCAGAAGAAGGTCAGGTCTTTCTCAGCTCCAGGAGCTGTGGCAGAACACCTTGTTTGTCCTGATTTGGGGGAATTGAGGTGTCAGTTTTGGTAGCTTGGATTATCACCTTTGCTTCAGTTAAGACATCTCCTTCCCCTTTCCCCTTCCCCTTCCTCCTTGCCCTTCCTCATCTCTTCCCCTTTCCCCTTCTCTTATCCCCTTCCTTTTATCCTTTTCCATATCCCTTCCCTTTTCCCCTTACCCCTTCTCCTCCCTCATTTACCTTTCTCTTTTCCCCTCTCCCCTTTCCCCTTCTTTTATCCCTTCCCCTTTCTTCTTCTTCCCCTTCCCTCTCCCCTTTTCGTCTTTCCCTTTCCCCTCAACCCTTCCTTCTTTCCCCTTTCCTTTTTTTCTTCCCCTTCCCCCATCGACTTTCCCCTTCCCCTTTTCTGTTTCCTTTTCTCCTTCCCCTTTCCCCATCCCCCTTCCCCTCTCCTCTTTTCCCTTTCCCCTTTCCTGCTTTCCCCATTTCCCTTTCCCCTTTCCTGCTTTCCCCATTTCCCTTTCCCCGTTGCTGCTGAGGCTGCTCACCTGTGCTGGAAGGTGGAACCCCTGCCCTGCTGTTCCCCACTGAGGGACAGGGAGTTGCCCTGTGCTGATTCCCAGAGAAGTGGTGCCAATGCTCTGGATACAGGGAATGGTGTGTGTGGAGCTGGTTCCAAAGGGAGCTGTGCCTGTCACACCTGGAACTCGCTGATGTTCCTGATCCCGACCCTCTGCTGAGCAGGAAAGGTTGTGCTGGGTGTGCACAAGGTTTTCCAGTGAATCAAAGAATGGATTCCAGTTTGGATGGCTGGGAAAGCTCTTCCTTGGGCTGAAATAAGGCAGGACTGGTGTTTTGGGGTGAGTTATTCCAGAACTTGCTGCCCAACAGTGCCATAAAGTGATAGGCACAGGCCACTCATTTCTGTGGTGCTTGATTGGGTTTTTTGGCTTTAAGATGAGATTCCTGCATGTTCTGGAAGACAATCTCTGCTTCCAGATTGGAAGTACCCAAGGTGCTGCCTGCAGGACTTCTACACAAATCTCCACAAAAATGAGCTGGAGAGATTTTCTTCAATTTTCTGCAAAACCCTCTGAAGGGCAAGGCTGCTGTGTGAGTTTTATTGTTTATCCATTCTCAGCACTTGCTGCCTGCCTGGGGAGGATGGGGGGTTAAGGAGATATGTTGTTTTCTGTATTGAAAGTGAAGCATATTTACATGGGATTCCAGGGCATGCAATCATTCCCTGCTTGGATACAACATTTTGTGCACCTCTGTTTTATCCTGTGATACAGGATTTAATGGGAACCTCTCCTATGTGTAGCCAGAAAATAAAATTGCATTGTTAGATCAGCCTGCCTGTCCATCTTATCCAGGATCTAATCTCTGATAGTGGAATTACCAGATGCTTCAGGTTGAAGAAATCATATTAAGGAAAACTATGAAATAATCTGCCCATCTGGTACGTTCTGCCTCCCCCATTCTCTCCTTTCAATCCTATCCAATATAAATGTGGAGTTCTCATTATCTCTTTAGAAGTCTGTTTCTTGCTGGAATCCTGCTAAGCTCTGATTCAGTGGTATTTTATGGCATTATAGGATTAAGGGGTAGATTTAAGAGAAATAATACCCACAATTGTTAGGACTATTGGATCATTGGGTGGAGATGACACATTCCTGCTGCTGCAAATCTCTCGACAGCTGTTCTCAGGAGGGGAGCCTCCAGATATTAAAGTGGAGAGCGAGGATGGTGTAAGAGATAAGCAACTTCCACAGTTTGGTTTTTCAGATGTTTGAGGGCTTCCCAGCCTGGAGACACAACCCCTTCCCCTGCCTGCCCTGGGGTCCTGCACTTGGGTCAGAAAATGCACGGAAAGGGACTTTGGATAAGGGGATGTAGTGATAGGATGAGGGGGAATGGCTTAAAAATGCCAGAGGGCAGGGTTAGATGGGATATGGGGAAGGAATTCCTGTCTGTGAGGGTGGGGAGATACAGGAGCAGGTTACCCAGGGAGGTTGTGGCTGCCCTGTCCCTGTCCAAAGCCAGGCTGGACAGGGCTTGGAGCACCCTGGGACAGTGGAAGGTGTCCCTGCCCATGGCAGGGGTGGCACTGGATGAGGTTTAAGGTCCCTTCCAACCCAAACCATTCCAGGATTCTCTGGTGGAAAAGCTCTGAAGGTGTTGGGAGCCTGATTTGCTGCTGTGTTCCCACAGCACAGGGACTGTGTTTGCCGTGGGACCCCTCGGCCGTGGAGGGGTGGCCTGGGCAGAGGCTTCCCCTCACCTGCAGCCCTGGTGAGGAGGGAGCAGTCCCACAGCCCTGGCTTGGTTGCACTGCTCCCCGTGGTGTGTTTGGGTTGAGTCAGAGCCTCACACTCCGTGTCTCAAGTGGCTGAATCACCCGTTTATTTCCAGAGCTGCTGCCATGGGAAGCAGTTGGGCCTTTTAGCACCATCTGGCTTTAGCTGCTTTATTGCCAGGGACCTCATGTGGCAGCAGGCTGAGAGTCTTTCTTTGGGATATGGTGCAGAAGATGGAGAGTTTTGGCTTCTGGGTAGACTTTGGGTTGTTGTTTGACAACTTAACTTACAGAAACTAAATCAAGTCCTGTTTTAATTTTTATTTAAAATGGTTTGTGTGTGGCCTTTGTGGGCTCTCAGTGGGTGTGTGCTGGGTGCTAGAGCACCCTGTGGGCTGGGGGGAGGCCCTGTTCCCCTTGGGGTCTCTCCCTGTCCCTGGAGAGCCTCCTGCCCTCTGCCACAGGGCTGCCTTGGGCCTCAGCCTCCCTCAGCTTGCAGGGCCCAAGAATTCCATTTTGGCTTTATAATCCCAACAGAACGCATATTTGGAAAGTGGTGAGTGTGGATGTGGCTGAGACACATCAGGACTGCCCAGGAGGATGGACCTGGAGGCTGTAATTGAGTCTCCTGCCCATGAGACCACTCCTGCCTTCCCATCTCTTGTGCTGGGTCCAGAACGTTCCTGCAGAGCCCACACTAGCCATGGTTTGCTCCAATGGGAAAGGTTCATGTGCCATCATAATTATTTATTTTCCTGTGAAAATACATAAATCTCTTCCACTTTGGGAGTAACTCAACTCCCTGGCTTTGCAGGAGCCTTTGTCTCAGGTTTCTCTGGTACCAAGGCACTGAAATGAGGTGTTTCCCCAGCACCTGCCTCAGCTTGGGCAGGAGGTGCCCCTGGGACTGCTCCATACATCTCATCTCGTTTCCTCCCCAAACCTCAGGTTACACAACCTCCTTTAATGAAACAAAATGCTTTTTTCTTTCCCCCTGCCCACAGGACCATGTAGGCTTTGGTGGAAGTGACTGAGATGTGCAAATATTCCTGCAGCTGGTGGGAGAGCTCAGTGATGGTTTCCTCAAGGACCTGGGGTGTTCCTGAGCACACGTTTGTGCTGATGTGCCAGTCACTCATGTCCTGCCCTGGGCTGTTCAGCCTGGCTTGATGAAGTGAGTCTGAGGAGAAAGACACCATTTAAGGAGACAAAAACAAACTACTTGAATTATGAGAGTGGTATTTGCTGGGAAATAGAGTTTCATGCCTGTTTATTTGTTGTGATTGCTGCTTATTGCAAACAAAGGAGGTCAGAAGAGCTCCTTCTCTCTTGCATGCACAATATGCTACTGCAATCCATTATTTTACCTTCTGCAAAGAGTACTTTGATGGGTTTCAGTCCTACATCCAAACAACAGCCAGGAAAAGAAGCAAGATGTAGGGCTTTTCTTCATGAAATAAGTGAAGGGCAAACTGGAGAGGAATCAAGACAGTGGAAGAAGGAAAAAAATTACTTTTTCAGATATGAAATTCCCTTTGAATTGCATGTGGGAGTGTATTAAAAGATCCTTACAGCTCTAGGAAAAAGCCAGGACTAGTTGTGCACTTTCTCTCCTAATAGCTGGTTGTGGGTTTGATCCAGCATTGTATGAAAAACACTCCTGTCCTTGGCTTTTTATAGCTGCAGCCATAAAAAAAGGAAAAGTAATATTTTCCAGTACTTGGAAAGGTGCCACCTGAAAATTTTCTGGGAGAGCAAGTAGAGAAATCAAGCAGTGAGTATCAGTGTCACAGCTCTGGCATGAAGGAGCTGTGCCTCAGAACAGGACTTTTGCAGTTTTGCAGTTCATTTGCACATTTGCAGTTCAGGGATGGATCATTGGGTGTTTTCTGTCCATGTGTTCTGTCCTGCTCAATCTGCCCCATCTCTGTGTGGCTCCAGGCAGTTTTGTTCTGCCAGGCTGCACAAAGTCATGGAAACCTCCTGGACTGGAAGGGACCCAGCTCAGGAGAATCCGAGAGTCGCTGAAGTTGGAAAATCCCTCCAAGGCCACCGAGTCCACCCTGTGCCCCATTCCCACCTTGTCCCCAGCCCAGAGCTCTGAGTGCCATGTCCAGGCCTTCCTTGGGCACCTCCAGGGATGGGGACTCCAAACCTCCCTGGGCAGCCCCTGCCAAGGCCTGACCACCCTTTCCATGGGGAAATTCCTGCTGGTGCCCACCCTAAGCCTGCCCTGGCCCAGCCTGAGGCCGTTCCCTCTCCTCCTGTCCCTGTGCCCTGGGAGCAGAGCCCGACCCCCCCGGCTGCCCCCTCCTGTCAGGGAGTTGTGCAGAGCCACAAGGGCCCCCCTGAGCCTCCTTTTCTCCAGGCTGAGCCCCTTTCCCAGCTCCCTCAGCCGCTCCTGGGGTTCCAGCCCCTTCCCAGCTCCGTTCCCTGCCCTGGACATGCTCCAGCCCTCAGGGTCTTTCATGGAGTGAGGAGCAAAATCATCCAGCCCAGCCCCGGCCCTGCCCAGACCCCTCAACAACCCCACCCTGTACATCCCTGGGAGCTCCTGGAGCTCTGGCAGCCTCGGGGCCGGGACCATTCCCTGGGGAGCCTGGGCAGTGCCCAGCACCCTCTGGGGATGAACCTTTCCCTGATCTCCAGCCTGACCCTCCCTGGCCCAGCTCCAGCCATTCCCTGGTCCTGTGCCTGTCACAGGGAGCAGAGATCGGAGCTGTCCCTCGGGAGGAGCTGCAGCTCCCAGTGAGGTCCTGGTGATCTCACTCGAGGCTGTGCCCAGCCTGTCCCCTCCCTGCTCTGAAGGTCCCAGGGGCAGAAGATTGTTCCAAACCCAGCTCCAGACAAACTCAGGTTTTTATTTCTCTTGCATCACCAGGGCCCTGAGCTCTGAGGAGCCGCTGCTGCTGCGCTGTGTCTGCAGGGGCTGCTGGTGCCCTGTGCCCCTCCTGCCCCACCAGGGATGGGGCTGCAACTTCTGCTGCCTTTGGGGTGATTTGCAGACAGGAAAAAGCCCCTTTGCTGCTCCCCTGCTTCTCCAGCACTAATACAAACCAGCAGGCTGTTGAATAAATACCAGTATTGATCTTTATTCCTCAGTGTGTTTGGACATGTTGCTCCTGACTTCCAGCAATGCTTTTTCTTGAAAACTGGCAAGTAAAGACTCTAAAGACACATTTTTCCAGCTATGCTTTACACTTGTTTATTATTTAAGCCTGTTCCTGTGACCTGCAGGAGCAGCCTGGTTCCTTGGACACACAGGCAGCTGGGGCTGGCTCCAGGGAGCTGAGAAGTTCCCCTGGAACTGGACCTGTCAGACTCCCTGTGGAAAAGTGTAGGGGTTTTTGCTGTGTTTCTGTCGTGGGTTGAGATGGGGACACAGGACAGCTTTTTGTTTCTTTTCCTTTTGAAGCAGAGGTTGCTGGGACACACTTTGGCAGCTTGTGTGGGGTCAGGCCTGTGTCAGAAGCCTTTGGTGCTTGAAGTCTCAATATCTTCTTTAAACCCAGGTGGGAAGAAAGTGATTTGGGGAAAGCAGCTGGAGTTTTAGCGGCTGTTAGAGTCTCTTACTTCCATTGTGCTGCTCAGTGTCACCTGCAAACGCTGTGACCATGGATTTATAGCCACAGCACCTCGGGGTTCTTTGTGCCGTACATTCCACTAATTGTCAATTTTCGCTTCCTGTCTACAAAGTTATTACCTGTTCTTGTGAGTTTGGAACATGGTGCTTCAGGGAAGACTTCTGTGGCAGGAGTGTGCTATAAAACATTTCCTAATGTAAACAGAAGTATTAAATGATCACTTTGGCAGAGGATGGGATTAGTGTAATTTAACAACTTGCTTTTGTGCCCCTCTGAACTCCACTGCTGAAAAATACCTGTGTTATCATAAATACTTCTGACTAAACTGTGCTTATGAGAATAAATGAACCAATTCAAGCTTTGGATACACTTCTCTGCAGTTGGCTTCCAAGGAAATCAGGGCTTGTGTGTTTGTTTGTGCCACCAACCTGCTCCCTGGACTGCCCAGAGCTCTTCTGTTGCCAAAGCAGCACATTCCCAACCAGAGCAGGCAGAGGGGCAGTCAGGCTCTGCTGCTCTGCCAGCCTTGGTCCTGCTGCCATTTGTGCAGTTTTCCAGCAGGAAAATCCAGGAACAAGGAGGTCTCAATGACTTACTCTGTGTGTGTGAAAGAGCTGGGCATGGGCAGAGCTGGGTAAGTGGATGTGACACTTGGAATTGCTCTGGCTTTTATCTCCCTTAGATCTGTCTGAACCTAATAACTTTATTACAAGAGTCTCTCACCAGAGTAAATCCCATTCTCTACATTCTGTTTTTACAACTTTGCAGATAATTTCTTCTTAGGACTGGCCAAGTAATGTGCCTTTAGAAATGTCTGTATGTCCCTGAATTGTAATGCCTTTTTTTGAGAGCCTAATTCTAAAATAGAGCTGAGCATTTCTGAAAAAGAATTACTGGGAATAAAGTAGGTGCTTTAAAATTGAGTTTCCTGGGGAAATGTGAGGAAGTTTCAGGGCTTTGTGGTCAGAAATAGTGTGAGGACCTGGATCTGTAAACAGTGAACTGTAGCAGACAGCATTAGGTGTATTAAGATGCTTGGGTCACAAAAAATGTACACCATAGGAGTGACACAATAGATTTGATGTTGACAGTCCCTTTTGCAAGCAGACATGTGCACTGAATCAGCAAAATCCAAACTAGAATAAGCAATTAATGAATGGAGCATGATGAGGAAGTGGCAGCATGAATGGCAGGCTGAGCACTTGCTTTCTTTTAAGCCTGTTCATAATCTTTACAAAAGCCAAATGGAGATCAATTCATCTCCTGGTGAAGCTTTATTTTGGAGGACAATGCAAATGAAGCTTGTTTGGTGCCATTTGTGGGGTTGTTTGTCACCAGAAGGACAAACCCAGGAGGTTTTTCCTCTGCCATTGAGGTTTCCAGGCAGGAGCAGCACAGATGAGCAGGGAAGAGCTGGGAAGCAGTGCCTGTGGAATGAGGTACCCAGGGAGCTAGGACACAGCAGAACACTGCAGTGGGATTTACATTTTGTCCTTCAGCCGTGGTGCTTTGCAGCCCAGCCTTGGGGAAATCATTCAATCCCATCAGTGCCCCATGGATGGATCAGGAATTTCCTGCCAGGCTTTCAGCTGCAAAATTCTTGTGGGTTTTCTGTGGCCCAGGAGGGGACCTGAGGAGCTGCAGGCAGCAAAGCCAAGCCTTGGGTGTGTCTGGATGTGTTTGGCCGTGCAGGTGGGGACAGCTTTGGTGTTAGGGCTGGTGAATAGCAGGTAAAAGTCCAACGGCCTTGGTAAGGTGAGGATGAGAGGGAAGAAGAGTCCAGAATTCCCCACGTTTCAGGTGTGCATCCAAACCTCTGGGGTGTGTAGGTGACGAGGATGTCTTGGGCAGGTTTAGAGCCAAGATCATCAGAAATCACTTTTAAGCCTTTAAAGTCCATCCTGTATCTCTGCACATATTTTGATGAGTTTGCTGTGTTTTGTCAAGTATGTTAGGGAGTTACTTAGGTTGGAAAAGCCCTCCAAGACCATCGAGTCCAACCCAGCACGGCCGAGGCCACCACCATGTCCACATCCATGGCCAGAGTGTGCTCACAGCCACGGCTGGCTCCTTTGGGGGCTGGGGTGGTGGCAGGGTGACAAAGGAGCTGTGTCAGCCTTTACATGCTCCTGTCAGCATCTCTGGTGTGGCAGCAAACAAATCTCCAGCCTCAAGTCCTGTTCTCTGGGATGAGTAGCAGTGGGAGGGCCTGTGGGAGGGAGCTGTGGCTGCTGTCCTTGGGATCCCTGCAGGTAAAGGCAGGCACAACAGAAAGGATGTGAAACCCCCTCGTGGGGCATCTCCAGCCTCTCACTAAAAATTGAGAGTGTTTTGGTTTGGGGTGTTATGAGGGGAGAAGGGGAGGTTAGAGTATTTTTATTTGTGGTTTTTTTCTTAACCTTGTGGTAATTCAGCTTTTGCCTGACTGGCTGTGTTGGGCTGGACCCCTCCCTAACCTGCTGGAGGTGTTTAATGGAGTTTTGCTCTGGGTTAAACTGGATGGCCTTGTGTGCTTGGACTGGGTGTCTCCCAGTTCTGTTGTGTATTTTGTTTTGGCAGAGGTGGAGGATGCAGCCACAAATCTCTCCACAGAACAGAAGGGGTGGTGTGGAGCTTCCTCTGTGGAATAAAGGGAAACTTCTGGCACTTTGGAGTGAACACTTGTGTGTGCTCTGCTGGTTTATTCCCTCCCCATCCTGAATGCCCCCTACGTGAAGGGACACCAGGATTTGTGGGCAGTTAATTGCATTCAGTTAACTGGCACCTGAAATGAGAATATGAGGAGAAAAGCAAATCTAAATCAGCCCCATCCACTGTTTCTTGACCTTTTTGGTAGTGCTTGGGGTTTGTTTTTATTCTTTACCACCCAGAGCAGTACAAGTGTCTCACCAAATGCTGTGTCAGTGTGACCTGGTCAGCAGCCTGTGCTGGGGCAGGTTGTGGTGGTGCCAGCTCCAGGATTTTGGGATGGCAGAGCCCTCCCTGTGTGACACTCCTCACACAGGAACTTGGCAGACAGGGCTGAGGGACGCTCCTCTGCCGAGGCTGATCCAATTCTGGCAGAGGTTAAACAAACTCACCCAGTGATTTCTGTATGTAACAGTAAAGGTTTAAAAACCTCCTCATCTTCCAGTCCATAAAGCTGTCAGCAGCGTGCCTCTGTGAGCACAAAGAAGAAGAGCTGTCTCTAAAAGTCCATTGTGCCTTTTAAGTTCATCATTTTTATGCCAGCTCTTTCAACAATGGCATCATTCCACCTTGTTCCAGGCAGCACAAGTGGTGGCCACTTTTCTTCTTCATTGCCCCAAGTCTGTCCTGGGGATGTGAAAACCCTGAGTTCCTGTGAGATCTATTCAAGTAAAACACTCCCACCTCAGGCTCTGTACCAAGGATTTCATTTTCAATTTGAGAGGGGAGATTTACAGCAGTGACAGTTTTGTCCCAGGCTGCCTGAGCAGAGCTGTGACGTTGCTGGTGGGATTGTCACCCTGGAATCCCTGGCTGGGACATGAAGGGCTCCCTTCCCTCACTGATGTGTTTGTCTGAATGTTCAGCCTGGGGCTGCCTCTGATCAGGGGAGGAAACGGGTATTTTCACCTTCCCAAAAAACAGCGTCAGTGTATTATACCTGACAGAAATATACCTGGGATGGAGGGCTGGAATAGATTGTACTTTGGCAGTGGCAGTGTCACTTCCTCTGGCTCCTGCCTTAGATGAGATCTCTGAATTACCTTGTCCAGGACTGCGCCTACGTGAGGAGCTGCAGAGCAGGAGCTGCCCCTAACAGAGGATGTCAGAACATGCACATTTAATTTACAGATTACTGTTAATTTACACTTTACTGTTGATTTGCAACTTATTGTTAATTTACAATTTACTGTTAATTTAGAGTTTCACATTACTGCCTTTCATCTGTGAGCACTCACTTGCCAGTGGCCAGGACCTGGTGTTGCCCCTGTGGAGCAAAGCCAGGGTTCCCTGCCTGCCCTTCCGTGGTGGAAACAGGGGCTGCTCAGCATTTGGTGATGGAGCCAGAGCTGACCTTGTCCCCATCCCTTGGGATGCTCATGGCAGGGGAGGTCAGGGTGCTGCTGCCTCTGATGTGAGGATGGTGTAATCAAAGCCTGCTCCTTCAGTCCATGCCTGTGTGGACATTGCTCAGAGTTCAGCTGTGTTTGCAGGGCACTGTTCTAAATCAGAGAAAAAAATGCTCCTAAATTTCCTCCCTGCCCAGTGTACTTTTCCTGGGAGGAGAGAAAGGCCACCAGCCAGGCAGCAGGACCTGCAGGCTTTGCTCCTGAGCCGTGCTGACCTCCTGTCCCCTCGAGGCTCACCACTCCATCCCTGAGCATCATAACCTTGGCATCACGTGGTGTTTGAATTCCTGCTGCCTTGGTTACAGGGAGAGCAGCCTCCTTCTCCTGAGGACTTGTCAGACTGGGAGCCCCCAGCTGTGCTGTGGATGGCCAGATGTGGCCAGGTGTGGCCATGAGGAGACCTTGGAGCTGTGTCCAGCTCTGCCTTGTCCTGCTGGGACTGGTGAGGAGCCAGGGGCTCTGCAAGACTGGATACAGTGGATGTCAGCACTTGTGCTGCCCTGAAAGGTGACAGGGGACGGGGACACTCTGGCTGTGGGCTCCTGCACCACTCTGTGGGATCCTGCTCCTCTGGAAGAGTCCTGATTTCTGTCTCTGTAATGGGGTAGAATTGCTGGTACTTCCTGTTGGAGGAGCGCTCTCAGCTTTGGGAATTTGGGAATTCTGGAATCTGGGAACCTCAGCACTGAGGGATGCAGTGGTGACTCCTTCCTGTGCCAGCTGATGTTTCCCTGAAGCAGCAATCGCTGGGACAGGATTTTGGGGCAGAATTCCACTTCTTGTGCACCAATTCTGACTGAGCTGTCTCTCACACAGCCATGGCTTTAACGTGGCAGTTCCATGGCTCATTGTAGAAGAGACACTGAAACATGTGTGAGCTGAGCTCCCTCTGCTCCTGAGCTGTGTTTTACAGGAGCAGCTCCACAGCCCTGTGAAGGCTGTGCTGACAGAGCCGAGCACTTCCATGGTGCTCATGGTGCTTTTAAGGACAGGAAGTAACAAGAATCATTTATTCTGATAATCAGAAGAATATTTGCCTGTTTAAATATTCAAACCCTTGAGCCTGATACAGGACTGAAATGTCAGGAAGGGATAAGCTCCTGATAAGCACGTTAGCTGGATTTATTTAGTGTGATGGCCAAAAGAGAAATTATTAATAAGTCAGGATCCAGACTGGGGAACTGTTGAGTGCTCAGAATTAAAAACAAAGAGGAGGTGGGAAGATCTAGGCACTCTGATATGGAGAAGAGGAGGAAATCTTGGAAAACTCATCCTTACGATGTGCTTTTATAAGGAGGTGTGCTGTCCATAATCAGAACCACCACATTCTCTGTCTGCCCTGTGTTTTTCCACAGCCACACAGGATCTGGATGGGCTGAGATGACCTTTAAGGCTTCTTCCAACCAAACCACTCCATGATTCCATGATCTGGGTCTGTTTTATGCCAGCTGGCACAGATTTTTATGCCTGACTTGCTGTGTGCTGAGTGTCTGTGCTGATCCCACAGAGATGGAGAGGGGAGCAGTAGGACCCCATTAGGAGCTGTAGGAACAACTCCAGAGGGTGAGGGAGCAGCACAGAGCCCTAAAGCCTTGGGGTGTTGTGCAGACCAGGGGTGTCCAGCCCTGTCCATGGTGGTTGCTGCTGGTGGCGTTTCAGAAGGACAGGTGGGGATGTCCCCTTCATGCTCTGGGGGACAGTTGTGTCCTGAAGAGCCCTGAGGGGCATCCCTGGGAAAATGAGGGATGGTGCGGCATCAAACCTGACGGTGCTGGAGTTACTAAATAGACACTCAGGTCATCCACCAGAGACTCTGCTCCTCAGCCCCTCCCTGTGAGGCAGCAAGGAGCAGGTCCCACTCCTGCACTGGCCATAAATGTGTTCCCTGAGAGCTCAACACAGTCCTGTGTGCTCCAAAATAATCTCACAGGGTGCTGCCCTTCCCTGCCTGTGCCAGGCATCAGCCAGGCCAAGGGAATTGTTCCAGTGGCTGCACAGAGCAGGCTGCTGTTTGTTTTTCTGCTGGTTTTTTCTGCTGGTTTTCTGCTGGTTTTTATTGACCTTTTCTCCTGGTGTATTTTCCAGACCTGACTCCATCCAAAGCAGAGCAGGGCCCACCCATCCTGTGTGGCTCCTGTTCCATCCTGTGAGGGACACGGGCACTGCACAGGGTGTGCTTTGTCGCCTGGCCCTGAGGGATGGACAGTTGTTGTGGCTTGAACCTGGCAGGAGGGGCAGCCGGGGGGGTCGGGCTCTGCTCCCAGGGCACAGGGACAGGAGGAGAGGGAACGGCCTCAGGCTGGGCCAGGGGAGGCTCAGGGGGATATTGGGGAAATTTCTCACTGAAAGGGTGGTCAGGCTTTGGCAGGGGCTGCCCAGGGCAGGGGTGGAGTCCCCGTCCCTGTGGATGTGGCACTTGGGGACACGGCTCAGTGGTGACCAGGGTGGTGCTGGGGTAATGCTTGGACTCGATCTTAGAGGGCTTTTCCAAGCTCAGTGATTCCATGGCTTATGCCCAGGGAAGGACAGGAAGCCCAGGACCCTGTGTGTGACCTCTTCCCTGGGGTTGTAGGGCACGTTTGAGCCCTTCCCTGTATGAGAGGGTTCTGTTTTGCATTGGCATTTCCTACACTTTCCATTTGGCTTCCCCTGCCTTTGCCTTGGCATCCCAGGCTGGGCAGAGCCCTTTGAGAAGGGATTGTGGGGCTGGGGCTGTGGTGGGGCCCAGCTCTGGGCTGGCTGTGTGCACACCAAGGGTGTGTGGCCAAATCTCCAGGCAGAGCCTCTGCTTGAGCTCCAGCCGTGCCACCAGCCTGGAGGAAAACAGCTCAGGGCAGAATGCTGTGTCTCTGTGGTTCCATGCAATGCAAAAATACATCCCCAGGCAGAGGGTGGGACTGCTGTACCCAAGGGTTTAAGTCACAGCGAGGGTGAGGTTGGATTTTCTCCACCTTGCTGATTAGAACTATGATTGTGATCCACCATCAGTGTTCAGAGACTGAGCAGCAGCCACTTTTCCTTCAGAGATGTTCTTCTAATACCTCTTTACCCCTTTACCCCTCCCAGTTTGTGTCTCTCTGGATCTTGACAAGCTCTGCCTGTACCCCCATACCTCAGATGGAGAAGTGGCTCCAGGGGGCTCCAGGCTGGATTGATTAGAAGGGTATCATTAGGAAAATCAAATTACTGCTGGATAATTTCAGATGGCCTGTGGCAGCCTGGGCTTTGTCTGAATCCAAGTATTCCCTTTAAAACATTGGACATATCTGAAAACCAGGGAATTCTGACCAGAGCAGGCTTCCAGAGGAATGGCATGCTTCCTCCTCCCTGGGAAAGGGGACAGCTACACTTATTGGGATTTCACCTCCACTTCATTCTTTGGTAGATTTTATGTTGGCCTGGGGGAAGGGGCCTTGCAAAAGGCACAAAGTAAAGAAATGTGGGAGTCTAGAAATTGTGAGATCTGTGCAGAGTAGATGTGGGAGCTGTCAGGAGTGGATGACACATCACAGCACATCATGCAAGGTGGAAGACAATTCCTGTGACCAGGGGTGAATATAACCTTTGATGCAGCCTCTGGGATTGGTGGTTCCTCATCTCTCAGGATTAGCAGGATTTCTGCTCAGTGGTCTGGGGGGCAAAGCAAGCAGCAGCCTGTCTGCCCAGGTCCTCCCTGAGCTCTGTGCTCTTCAGGGCAGCACAGATTCATAAAATATCCTGGGTTTGAAGGGACCCCCATGGATCATCCACAGTCCAGCCCCTGGCCCTGCACAGACACCCCAACAACCCCACCCCGTCCAAACGCTCCTGGAGCTCTGGCAGCCTTGGGAATGTGCCCATTCCCTGGGGAGCCTGGGCAGTGCCCAGCACCCTCTGCGGGAGGAACCTTTCCTGATATCCAACCTAAAGCTCTCCTGAAATAATTGAACTTATTATTGTGTCTTTCATTAAATTGTTTCCTTTCTGAAAGGTCCTGGGAAAGGTCCCACCCACAGTGCAGACATTCCCTGTGCAAACCTGGCCTGATCTGAAGCCTGAGGAGTGAAGACTCCTTGAAGCCAAGGAGTGCCTCTGTTATCCCAGAACAATCCACATTCCAGGCTGTCCAGAACCTGCCTTGACTGGTGTTGATCCCTGGGTTATTTTGGGCAGGGAAGGTGTAGACACCATCGGGGTTTGGCTGATGCCAGGCAGTGCAATTCCAGGTGCTTGATGGAAATGACTTTGTGCCCCAGAGAACAGGGGAGAGGTGTTAATTGAGTAACAAAGTGGATCTTGTTAAATCACTGGGCAGGAAGAGGTGTTCTGTAAACGTTAGCTGCCACTTTGTGGCCTCTCTGTGCTCCGGGAGCGCTTGCTGTGATTCCAGGTGATTTTTCTGCTGAGGGATCATGAGGCAGTAAATGCTGGGATATCCCTTTTCTGTTACTGAGACAGACAATAAACATCCTAATCTCACTTGCTGCTCTGAAGAGTGGATTTACAGCTGTGTGCTGAGCAGAAAACAAACGATCAGAGGATTCAAGGCGGGCTCTGCAGCAGGCAAACACGTGTTGGAGCAGAGCTTGGGGTTTATGCTTTTTTGTCTTTTGAATTTGGCTGACTTGATTAATCCAGCCTGATGTGTGCCAAGCTGTTCAGCAGAAACTCAGCCCTGCTTCCCCTTCCCCCAGCTCCCCTTCTCAGCCTTCCTTTGTTTCAGGATGGTTTCTTACATAAAGCAAAGATTCAGGTGAAAAAATGTTCTCCCTAAATACATTTGATTTGTGGGTTTCCTTGCAGGTTCTCATGTTTGCAGACTTGGGCTTTATGTAGAATAAAGATCTTGGACCCAAAAAGGTGGTGGGGCTCACAGTCCAGGAGTTGTCACCTCTGCACCCATCCAGATCCTGTGTCCCTGGAGGTGTGGCTGGGGAGGATGTTGGGAGCTGGGTTATGCTGGGACTGGTGCCAGTCATCAGCTCCTCAGTCTGTTCTGAAATCAGAAAAGATGTCCTGGAATTTCCTGAGCTGGAAAGGACCCCCAGGGATCATCCAGTCCAGCCCCGGCCCTGCCAGACCCCCAAACAACCCCACCCTGTGCATCCCTGAGAGCTCCTGGAGCTCTGGCAGCCTCGGGGCTGGGACCATTCCCTGGGGAGCCTGGGCAGTGCCCAGCACCCTCTGGGGGAAGAACTTTTCCTGATATCCAACCTAAACCTCTCCCTTCATGCCTGAGCCCTGGACCAAGGACAGAGGAAACCCCTTTTTTTCGCTGTTTAAAGCCAAGAACATTTCTCAGTGAGACATCAGTGAGGTCCTTAAATTAAACCCAGTGCTGAACATGGGGAGGTTTTCCCCAGCCTCCTAAGACTTGGAGAGTTTTGTGAGCATGATTTAATGGAACATATTCAAGCATGATTTAATGGGACATAAAATGCCTCTTTACTCTGATATCCCATTGATCTAAAGGAGAGACAAAACTGTAAGGTGGCTCTTTCTTCCTGCTATTGATTCATGATATTTTGATATAAATCCTACAAGCAGGTGCCAGCCTAGGTTTAATTGGAGAGAGCAGGATTTAGTGGGGGAAAATGTAATTGTGTAACCTGCACTAATTCGTTTCCAGGTGCTGGCAGGTGCTCTGTGCTGGTGTTTCTCACCTGGCAGAGAGGGGATGGGAAGGGATCACCTGCAGCCTGCCTCAGTTTTCTCCAGTCAGGCCCTGTTGCTGACTGGCCCAGTGCCTCTGTCCTGCACATGGCTGGAGAGCACCTGCTCCATGGGCAAGGAAAACCTCCTGAGACACCTTTTGGTGCTGGTGGAATGATGAATGTGGGCTGAATTAAACATACCATGGTGGGCTGTGCCCTAGCTGGGTAGCTAATCAGTGACACTGGAACGTGTGGTGGTGGTCTGTCCCTTGTATTTAATTTAAATTTAAAAGTCTTCAGGTGTTTGGAGGGTTCCCTTGAACATTCAGCTTCCTGGAACGAGTCTTGCTTTGGGCTGGCCAGGTAGAGCATGAACTGAATGTTAGAAATAAAACCTGAGATTCACAGAATCCCAGAGTGTTTTGGGTTGAAGAGATCTTAAAGCCCATCTTGTCCCAGGGAGGGACCCCTTCCACTGTCCCAGGCTGCTCCAAGCCCCAATGTCCAGCCTGGGCTTGGATACTTCCAGGGGTCCAGGGGCAGCCACAGCTTCTCTGGGCACCCTGTGCCAGGGCCTGCCCACACTCCCAGGGAACAATTCCTTCCCAATATGACCCTCTCGGAGCTTAAAACCATTCCCCCTTATCCTATCACTGCGTGTCCTTGCAAAACTTCCCTCTCCAGCCTTCCTGTATGCCCCCGTTGGGCACTGGAAGGGGCTCTAAAGTCTCACGGAATTTTGAAGTATTTTGGCCTGGGATCTGAATTCCAAAGGCCTTGGCTGGCACACAACAGAAGGCTGAGGGGGATAACTGTGGGCAGAGGGTGTCAGGTGTCTCAGGTGAGGTTTGATAACTCGTGCATTGCTTGGAACTGTCCCTGAACCCCTGGAGCTCCTGCTGGGACCTGGGGTCAGAGCTGGATTCTCTGTGCTGTTCCTCAGGGTTGTGCTTGAAATGCTGAAGGCAGCAGGAATTTCCCATCTTGTGCCTTCCCACCCTGTGCAGAAAAGGCAGCCTCTCGGGGTGGGCAGGGTGCTGTTGCTGGGGTGCAGGAGGGTGCAGGTGAGCAGGGGGAGTGGGGGCTGCAGGGCCCAGGACTGACCCGCAGTGAGTCCCCCCTGAGAGGTCTGAGTGCTCCCGGAGCACAGCAGTCACCCCTGTGCCTCTGCCTGTGCATGGGCTGCAGCAAAAACATCCACACCAGCCCTTCTTCTGTGAAAAATGTTTAAAAGAGAAAACCCAAACC
This sequence comes from Orthonyx spaldingii, assembly GCA_013397795.1. Lineage (NCBI taxonomy): Eukaryota > Metazoa > Chordata > Aves > Passeriformes > Orthonychidae > Orthonyx > Orthonyx spaldingii. The sequence goes on from VZTJ01001205.1 coordinate 1,346,228, forward strand.
ACCCAACAACCCAACCCCCACCGCTTCCCACCCCATGTCCTTGCCCTTCCTGCCGTTTCCAGCAGCTTCTCCCCCGGCCTTTCCAGTGACGTTTGAGCTCAAACTTTCCCCTTTTCCCCTCCCTGCCCCAGGAGCGCCCGGCAGCCCCAGGGGTTTTCCTGCACACTTGCAGGGATGTTTCCTGGCCTGTCCACAGGGAAGAGCCTGGTGGAGCTGGAGGCCGTGGCAGAGCATCGCTCACCCCACAGCTTTTGGCACCAGCCCTGAAAGGACCCCAGGGGAGGAACACAACAAACTCGATGTTAATTTGGTTTTAAATTGCTGCCTGCCCACCCCTGTGGTGGCAGCCAAAGCCACCCGTGCAGGCTGTTTATGCAAAGCCTCTCCTGCCTTTGGAGAATTGAGGCTTTGTCCCCCCACAATGTGGGGTTTGCCTTTTCCACTCCTCCCTCCTGGATCTTTATCCGCCTGTCCTCAGTGCCTGGGGAAGGAGAACCCTGATAGGAGTGGCACAGGGAGAATGCCAATGAGCTGGAGATGAACCTCAAAGAGCTGGGTTTGGATTTGCCTCCAAAGCTCTTTGATCACAGGCTGAGCTCTTTATCCCCCGCGGCATTCCTTGGGGGAAGGCTGCCCAGAGGTGAGCAATGATTAAAAGGAAATGCTCCTGCTCCTGTGACAGCCTTGTCTTCATCGGAGCAGGTATCAACATCTACCAAAAGCTGGTTTTAATGGCTGAGTCAGTTGAGTCTGACTTTCTTGGCAGGATTTCAGGGTCACTTGTCACTTTGCCCCATCATGACCATTCTTTCATTCATTTTAAAGAAAGATTTTCCCTTTGGAAGATGCTTTTCAGTGTTTGGTTCCCTTCTGTCGAGCTCTTGGCTTGCTGTAGGGAAGGCAATAGTTAAATCAAGAAACACAACCATGCTTTCATCCAGCAAACTTATTTAACTAGAGAAGATTCATAAAGAACTGTGTTTCAGTGGAAATCTTTGTCTCCCAAGTCTCATTTTGGAGTCTGAAGAATGCCTGCTGTTGCCTAAGAAACCCCCAGGACAACTGAATGCAGAGGCATTGCTGTGGAGTTGAGGAGCTGCTGGGATGTCTCTCGTGCCTTTGCTCTCTCTCTCTGCTGCTCTGGGCCGGGTTTGCTCCGTGCACACTCGTTGTAATTCTGGGCACTCTGCTCATGTTCCATGTCTAACCTGTTATGGATGTGGGGAGGGGATGGGGAGGCTCCATCTCTCCTTCCCCTGCATGGATTTGTTGTAGGGGAAGCTGGAGAGTTGAATTGAATTGTTGGAAGTGGTTAAAGATCTCCCGTTTGTTTTCTGCAGTTGCCCTGGGAAGAGGAGGTGTCTGGTTAAGATGAAAAGTGGCAGGGACACAACATCCATGTCCCTGTGCTCCCTGGAGAGCTGGGGGTCCCCTGGAACACCCCCTCCCCTCAGAGCTGCCCCAGCCCTGCTCCCTCTCTCCAGGTCTGGTGTGTCTGGTGTAACACGGACCTGCTGCTTGCCAGGGATGGTGCTGCTGGAAAGCTGGGAGCTCCTGCTTTTGTCCTGCTCTGAAGTGTGCGTGAGCAGAGACCCAGCCCCAAACCCTGCCCGAGCCAAGGAATGACTCCTGAAACCCAGGGAGGTGATCACAAGTGTTTGGGTTTAGCCATCCTGGCTGTGGAGTACAAAGACACCAGGTCACAACACTGCTTCAGAGACAGCAACGTGTTCAGGAGTATCTGCCGAGAGAGTAAAGACATTTATGAACTGTTTAACCAAGGCTCATTTTATGTTCATTTCTTTCCAAAGCAAATAGAAGACAATTCCCAAGTGCTGTTTAAGAACAAGGCTCATTTCTGAGCACCTGTAGATCTTGGGGCAGAATGGGACTGGGGAGTTTCCCTTGAACTGCTGAAGGCATCTTGTGTCTCCTGGAGGCACTCTTGGTGACCTGCCCACGGACACAGGAACGCAGCCTCGGTCAGGTGAGCTCTGCCTGTGCTCTCTGAGCCTGGGGAGGTTCTGCTTTGCTGCTTTGCCTTCCCAGCAGTGATTCAGGGCTGGATTTGCAGCAGTTGGGATCCCTGGCTGTGCTCAGCTGGGAGGTGGCAGCTGTGGGCTCGCCCCGCGTGGTGTCCCTGTGCCTGGCTGGAAGCGCTGCCCTGTGAGCTCTGCTGACCCCCTGTCTCTCTCTGTTGCAGGTGCAAAGAGCTGAAATATGGGAAGGACCTTCCCCAGATCTCCATCATCTTCATCTTCGTGAACGAGGCGCTGTCGGTGATCCTGCGCTCGGTGCACAGCGCCGTCAACCACACGCCCCCACAGCTGCTCAAGGAGATCATCCTGGTGGACGACAACAGCGACGAAGGTGAGCAGCTCCCAGCCCCACTGAGAGGGCTGGGCTTTCTGGGAATCTTCTGAAGGCTTCTTTGAGCAGGGGCACGTGGTGTAAGGGGTAGGTGTGCTGCTGGCACAAAGTTCCCTCCAGCTTCTCTGGCGAGGAACAGGATGAAAGCACAGTTCAATCTGAGACAGTTGTTGTGTGAAAGCAGAGCTGAAAGCTGGAAGGTGAAGGAAACCAGAGAGTCATCTCACCTTTCCCTTCAGCAGCGTCCAGGAGCTCTGGTTTCAGGGTATCCTTGTTTCTGATAGTAACACTTTGGTTGTTGCAGATGCACTTCTAAATATTTGCCAGGACAAGAGCCTGAAGCCCAGAGGGATTTCTGCTCTGGCACCTCCCAGTGGTGTTAACTGAGATCTTTCCTCTGTGTGTGCCTCAGTTTCCCTGTTGTAAAATACCACCCCAGGCTTTAGAGATGGCTGGTACCCTGCAGAGTACCCTCCTTCCCTGGGTTCTGGTTTTGGGAGGAAAAGGAAAGAGGAAGAGGAGGAAACAATCCCAGCCCACATGTCCAGGCCAGGCCCTGGAGGGGATGTTTGGTTTCCCACATTACACACGAGTGCTCTTTGGTTCAGCCTGCTCTCAGCCACTGTTGTCATCCCTTCCCTTCTGGTTTTTGATAGCACAGAACTGCAGGAAGCATTTTCACACTCAAATTCTTCCAAGCTATTTTTTCCTTCCAATATCCACTTGGGCAATGTAATCAGAGCAGTTAAAATCCTCATGAAACGACAGCAAATAGTTAAGTGACTTTGTTTACCGCCTTCTTCAGTTGTGCTGCCTTTTCATGCTTTTAATGTTATTTGAAAAAAATTACTAAATGAATGCTGTGGATGCTGTGATTGGAGGGAAGAACAGGGCAGGGTGCAGGGTGTGGAGAGCTCATTTCCAGAGGGAGCGGAGAGGTTGCTCTCTGTCTGTGAGGAGAGGAGCTGGTGCACAGCGAGCTGTTCAGGCTGTAAAAATAGGCACTCAAACACCACAGTAATGAGCACCACAGAAAGCTGATGAGTTCTAATTACCAGTAAAAGAATCAGGAGGGCAGCTCCTCAGCTGGTGGGAATCACAGCAGCTCCAGTGCAGAACTTGGATGGTGTCCACAGTGAAGCTGTGGGATTTGAGAGCTGGAACCATTTGGCTGGCAAAGGGGAAGTGCAGGTGAGGTGCTGCTGGGGTATCTCACAGAGCCCAGGACTTTCAGGACTTGAAATACCAAAATGAGAGGCTCCTTCTCCAAATTTTATCCTTTCAATGGGGCAAAGAGAAGAACTCTCTCTGAAAGAGGAGCCATTGGTGATAATGATTGAGCTTCTCCCCTTATTGCTGTGCATAAAGAAATGTTTCTGAACAGCCTCTTCCTCATTCAGTGTGAGGCTGATGGTGATCCAGGTGCTCTGGAGACACTCTGGAAAGACACAGGACAACAAAGTCATTTTCCAAAGCATCTGCCTGTTCCATAGGCCGAGGCTGCAGCTGGCAGTGAGGGTCAGGAGGGAATCCCTGGATCCACTGTGGGATTGCACCCACAGCCCCTGGGTGTGCCAGTGCTGGGGCTGGGTGGGGCTGGGTGGGGCTGGGGTGATGGCAGGGCACTCACACTGGGGGCCAAAGCTTGGACTGTGGTCAAGCACTTCCAGCTCTGGGGTTTCACAGAATCCCAGAATGGTTTGGGTCAGGAGGGACCTTAAAGCCAACCCCGTGCCACCCCTGCCATGGGCAGGGACACCTTCCACTATCCCAGGATGCTCCAAGTCCCATCCAGCCTGGCCTGGGACACCTCCAGGGTTGTGCTGGAGTGTTGTACAGCACCAGGGACGGCGAGGCAGAGAGATGACCCCAACTGATGAACAAATTCAAACACCCTGGGCACAAGGTGGGAAATTCCCAGTCTCCTGGCACACCTTGGCAGGGTGCCTCCTGCATCCCACCCTGAGGGTGCTTTGATTGGAATCAGGAGCATCCATGGTCCCTCATGATGAGCCAGTGCTGTGTTGGGAGTTGTACATCCCTGAGGGGTTCTGTCCTCAGAAACACTGGGATGGAGGTGCCCAAGGAGAGCAGGGTGGGGACTGAGGTGGTGCCATCAGCTGGAAGGGTGAGTTAATAATGCCAGTGTTCTGCTGCTGAGGCTTTGCAGGCCTCAGGACAAGTGAGATTTTTAAGGAGGGATTTGAAGGAAGATAATGAGGTAACTTGGCAGATGTTTATGAGGAGCTCCTCCCAAGCGTGTAATAATCTACTTTTCTCATGTAAAAGAAATGATACAAACCAGAACGTATCTCTGGGACCGTGTGCTCCCTCTCAGCATCCTCGAGGAGCTGCAGTGACAGCCAGGAATTATTAATGGCAATAACATTGTCACAGAGTTCCCACTAATGGTAGGCAATAATTCTGAGCAGCAATAGCAACCTCGCAGAGTTGATGCTTTGGATATTACAAACAAAGTCATCATAATAAATAGATGTGGCTTCTACAGGAAAATAATTACAGGAAAATAGTTCCTCATGAGCTCTCAGATTTAGAGATGAATCCTGGAGGACCAAGCAGAGGATGGGGCTGTGGGTGTGACTTTGGAGGCTGAACAAGACCAGGAATTTCTTCAGCCTCTTTGGGAGCTGTGTGGGTGTGAGGGACAATTTCTGTGGGGGATGTGATTGTAGCCCAGGAAAAGCCTTTGGGGGCTCAGCTGTGTAACCTGAGAGAAAGTTGCCTCCAGGGAGCAGTGCCCAAGCCCAGGAGCTGTGCTGTCCCTGGTTTACCAGAGCAGCTTTGGGGAAGTTGCTGAAGGCCCAGGACAGTCCCTGGCTGGAGTTTGTGTGAGTTTGTCAGGGGGGAAGAGGAACCACAGCAAATCTGGGGAACTGAAGAACAAAGCACCAAATATTAACAGAGATTTCCAAATCAACTTCAAGTTTTAAGATCAGCCCCATGGGTAGAGGCAAGAGCCACCTGCCCTGCTCCCCCGGCTCTGTGCCCTCCAGGCAGAGCTGTGACACAGCCACGGGCAAAGCCTGGTGCTGGTGGGAGGTTTCCAGGCTGGAACAAAGAGCTGCAGAAGCCTCATTAGACACTCCTTGCTCCCAGCTTTGTTGTACAACAGCACGGCACAACACAAAAGTGTGCAGTGAGAGATTAAAGTTAATGAACGCCGGCATTCTGATGCTTTGTGTCTGAGCTGTAAATAGATAAAAGATGCCAATGTATTGTAACGGGGGGAAAAAAATCCCTCCTTGAAGGAGAAAGCTCGGGGAGTTGTAGTTTGAACCCCTTCTCTCTGGAGCTGCACATTACACTTCATAAAGACTCTTTTGGAGGCTGCTTTTGTTTGTGCTCGTTGCAGGGCTGTAATTCCAAAGGCAGTGTGCAGGTTGTGTTTGGCAGCGATAACGAGGTTCCTGGGCTGCTGCAGGGATGCAGCCACGTGCCCCTGGGATGCTGTGTTATCTCACAGCTGCACACTTTGTCTCAGTCTGTTGCTTAATCATCACCTGCTTTCTTTTTTAGTTGTTGTTGTATCTTTTAGTGTTTTTAATCTGGGATAACATCTCTTTGAAAAGCAAACCTCTAGGAATAAAGGAAACCCTTTGGATAAAAGGCTGCTTAACGGAGCTGGCTACACCCGGGGAGACATGCTGGGGTTGTAATTTACCTCGGCGCTGCTCGTTAGTGGGACTTGAGGGATCCCTTTCTTGTTTTGCAGCTCATTCCAGCAGCAACAACAGCGCTCGTGGCTGGCTCTCCCGGGAGCTGTCTGGGTGTTTCTGTTCAGAGGGGGAATTGCAAGGAGCTGAGTCACATCCCAGCCTTTCCCAGTGCTGAATTATCCCAGCCTGAGGATGGGTGTTTAACTGGAGCTGACCTGGGCTGTCCCACCGCTGTCCAGCTCCGAGGCTTTCGGGGCTCTGTGGAGAAGAGCAGCAAAGCAGCACAGCGGGGGTTGTTGGGGTGTCTGTACAGGGCCAGGAGTTGGGTTCCATGATCCTTGTGGGTCCCTTCCAGCTCAGGATATTCTGGGATTCTCTTTGGGTTTTGCTGAACCAAATGACCAGATGCTTGAGCTGCATGCCCTGCCTGGGAGCAGCTTTGTCTGTGAGAACTGACCGATCCCCTGCTCCCCCGCCACAGTTTCCTCTTGTCCAGCTGCAGGTGAAAAGCTCCAGAGACTCCCCTGGCTCTGAGTCACTGAAAAACGTTCATATTTGTTTATTGCCTGTTGAAGGAGCTGCCTTAGTGATTTGCTGCAGAAATCCCAGCTCTGATGGCTCTGGAGTTTCAGGCAGGTGAGAGGGTGGGACAGGGGTGGCTGGGGTCTCCCATGGCACTGGAGCACTCCCACCTGACCCCTCCAGTGTTTCTGATAACACCTTGGGCTCTGTAGGCTTTTCCCACCCCGCTGAGCCTGGCAAACACAGGGATGTTTTCCTTAGGGGTGTAGAGGAGGTGTAGTCCCCTCCCAAGGCCCACCCAGCCGGTGCTGCACGAGGAATCCCCTGCTCTTGGTAACTCCTTGAGCTTCTCTGCTGCTGCTGGGCTTTGCTCCTTTCTTTGTGTGGCTACAGGCAATTCCCACCTTTCGTTCTGGGGGCTGCCACGGGATCTGGAGAGGTTTGGGCAGGATTTGGGGTGGGGATGGAGCAGTGGGTGTTCCTGTGCTTGCAGTTGGGCCGATGTCCGTGGTGGGGTTACTTTCCTTGGCATCAGGTGGTTCCGTTTCCCTGGCAGCCCCATTTCCCAGCTCGTGTAGGTGACAAAATAGTTTGTAATAGATAACATAAGTCATTGCAGCTGGCAGCTGGCAGCTGGGGTTTTTAATGGAGCAACAGGCCTATTGGATTCGAGTTCCTTGGACTTGCCCTTCAGGGAAGATCGATATGGACAGATGGAGAGCAAAAGGCAGGACTGACATGGAACCTGCTGGCATTTTCAGCACGGTTTCTGCAAATTTGCCCAGGGAGCAGCTCGTGCAATGGCAGAGATCAAACCCTCGCAGAGTGCACCCTGAATAAGCAGGGATGCTGGGGTGTGCTCTGAGGATGGTCCAGTTCCTCAGGGGATGCCTGAGTGTCTGTGGGAGGAGGGCCATGGGGTGCAGAAGAGAAAGGAGTCTCCAGGCTCCAGGGCAGTGTTGGATTGGAGTGAATTGCTGGATGTGCAGCCCCTGTGGATCCACTGGAATCCTGAGGAGTGCAGGGCCTGAAGGAGAGAGAGCTCCTTTGGTTAGGGAGGATGAGGGTGAGCTGGGGGCCCTGCTCTGCTCCCATCCCGGCTCCTGACTTCCTTTGCCATCACCTTACATCCAGAGTCCCAGTTTTTGAACACCAGGCTGATTGTCCTGGCTCAGGATCCTGTGGATGTTCTCACTGTCAGCCCTGTGGAAGCACCACCACGGCCCTGTGCCAGGCAGAGCGAGGGTGGCAGCCAGTGCCCTGAGCTGGAGATGCTTTGTCCCTGCTGGAGTTTGTGTGGAATCCTGGGAGGAGCAGATCCAAGGGCCAGGCTGCCCCTTTGTGTGAAACTCTTCTCTGCTGCTGTCCCTTAGTGCAAGTCACAAATCCCTGGCATTCTATTCCAGACCTCCCAACCTTCCCGTTGTAGCTGGGACCTGCTGTGGGGAGGCATCAGCTGGGGAGGAAACATTTCCTAAGCTGCCAGGACAGATGAACAGCTCCAAGGTCAGCAGCAGCTCTGCAGATCCCAAGGCTGGAGCTGGGTATTCCCACAGCCCACGGCACTCAGTGACTGCTGAGTGAGTGAAACATGGGGTAAAGTTAGGGATAACTTCACATGGCTTGGATTGGGATGAGATTTGTGAGTCAGTGATGGTTTCCAGAGGTTTGAGCACGTCTGGTCCCACAGGATCAGCATCCCCAGGAGCAGAGGAGCTGTGCCAGTGCAGGCACTGGGGGTCCCACTGATGCTTTTCCACTCAGCCACATCACTTACAAGGGGAAACCTGGGCCAGGGCTTGCTGGATACTTAACCAGGAGTTTCCCAGAGAATTTAATTGTTCAAGGCCAGGTTGGATGGGGCTTGGAGCAACCTGGACTATGGAAGGTGTCCCTGCTCATGGCAGGAGGTAGAATGGGATGAACTTTAAGGTCTTTTCCAACCCAAACCATTCTGGGATTCCTGGAGACTGGCATTTCACTTTTGTTACCCAACACTGGATTTTCCACTCCTGCACTTCTGGTTGCTCTGGGAAATGTAATACCGAGCCCACCCCACCCGAGAGCCAGGGATGCACCCATGATACCAGAACAGTGCTGTGCTGTGTGCCCTGTCCTCACAGAGCTGCAGGACAGCTCAGAAGGGTGAGGCTGACTGCAGCCATCCTCTCCATTAGGGCTGCTCAGGCATGGAAGCAAAGGGAGTTCTCCCCACAAGCCGTGTGCTGTGTGCTGAGCCAGACTGGAGCAGAGGCAGGAGCACACCTGGAAACGTGTATGAGGCTATGCAGCAAACCCTTAGTGGAGAGAGGGCCTGGAGGTGCATTTCCACTGCTGGTCAGTGCCCTTGGAGTGCTCCTCCAGCCCCTTGGGGACACCCGTGTCACTCGCTCCCTCTCCAGGGCGCTGGGTCAGGGTGGTGCCAGCCACGCGCTCCTCCCACATCCCCGGTGCCATTTCACAGGTGCTGCTCTGCCCCCGGGCTCTCAGCAGGTCACCCTGCCCCTGCTGGCACCCAGCAGAGAGCGGAGGAGTGGCTATGGCTCCCTGGGGACATTTGAGAAGCTGCTGCCACGGGTGTGGTGGGAACGGGGCTCTCTCAGGTCTGACCCTTTGCTGCCTGAGATGGGACATCACAACTCTTCTGTTTCACTGGAGCTTTGCTCTGCTTTGAGCTGCCAAAACAATTCCCCAGAGGAGTCCTCACGTTTTCCTTCTGCTGAGATTCCAGCTCCAATGTGAAAGTTGTTTTAATCACTCCGTAGTGCAGTGGTCTGCTGCATTAATGACTTATTGCTGCCAAAGCCACGTGAGGTGCCAGTGCTGTGCTTGTGGGGCTTCATCTGTCAAAAAACTCGGTGTCTCTGTCTCCTTAAAACCATTTGGGAGAGTTGTTGTCTCCATAAAATCCTGGTTTTGTTCTGAGTGGCTCAGCATGAAATGGAAGTTGCTGAGTTATGGATGTGTGTGATGCAGATGCTTTGAATTGAGGAAGGGGCTAATTTGCTTTATTCTTTTTATTCCCACTTCAGCATAAAAGAGAAAGGAGACTTTGGGGAAATGGAGATGTGAGGGGAAGCATCCCAGAAAGGCAGAGTGGAGAAAGCACATTTGCTGTGCCTGGAAGGAGGCGTGGCAGGGAAGGGAACAGATAATCCTTTTCCTTTGATGGTTTCAAAGCAGATGGGACTTGCTGTTTACTCCTTTGCTCTCCACTGTGTGTTTCCTTCATGTGGGCACCCATGTGTGCTCGTGTGTCTTGAGGATTTTACCCTGTGGATGGTTAATGGTGACTTTTTTTTTCCTCTTTATTTTTTGTCCTGGAGAGAGAGAGAAAGAGAGAGAGGGAGGGAGAGAGGGAGAGAGAGTGCAGTGAAGGGTAGTAGACTATAATTTGAGGTCACGGATCATATCTTAATTTTCTATTGTCCTGAAGCCTTGTGGGGATAAAAGATACTCTCAGGAACTGCTTTCATGGGGTTGAGAGTTTGTTTTGGTGCCCAGTGGCTTTGCTGAGCTTTTAGAGTTCCTCTCTCCAACAGACCTTTGTGCATTGAACTGATGCAACAGGCACTGAAAGGACCGAGGTCTCTCTGGCAGAGAACTGGCACTTTTCCAGAGGGTTGAAAAAAACACATTTGTGTTTATCCTCTATTGTAACCTTCCATCTGCTTCCACCTTCAAAGCCCTTGTCTTTTATACTCAAATCTTGTACTCTCAGGAATTTCAGTGCTGGTACTGGCTGAGGGCTGGAGGTCCCTGAGGGTCTCAGGCACTGCACACACAAGCCTGGACAACAGAGGGAAATGAGCTGCAGTGAACACAAGATACGTGGTGGGAGGATCTCCTGAACAGAGCCAGAATCCCTTTCATCCCTTCATAAAAGCAAGGGCAATTTCAACTTTTCTGGTGGCAAAACAAACAGCAAGCACCAAGGCTGTAGTGGTGAGGCTGAGTGAAGAGGGCACTGAAGCTCACACACGGTTTTGATGTGGTTTGAGTCACTTCAGGTGAGTTTTGCAGCATTTCCAGCAATGCATTCAGCTCAAAGCTCCAGCAGGAATTGGTTGTTTAGCCCGGAGAAAAGGAGTCTCAGGGGTGACCTTATCACTCTCTACAGCTCCCTGAAGGGTGGCTGTAGTCAGGTGGGGGTTGGTCTCTTCTCCAGGCAGCAGCCGACAGAAGAAGGGGACACAGTCTTGAGCTGCATCAAGGGAAATATAGGTTGGATGTTAAGAAAAAGTCTTTTACGGAAAGAGTGATAAAGTACTGGAATTGTCTGCCCGGGGAGGTGGTGGAGTCACCATCCCTGGATGTGTTTAAAAAAAGTTTGGATGTGGCACTCAGTGCCATGGTTTAGGTGAGGTGTTGGGGCATGGGTTGGACTCGATGATCTTGAAGGTCTCTTCCAACCCAGTGATTCTGTGATTGTGTGAGTGCTGGTGTTTGCTGTCCATGGGTGACTCCTTTCCATCCTTGTGTTTCAGTTCCATTTCCTGTAGTGCAAAGCAATGTCAGGGTCCCCTCCCTGCCCTGGCCTCTGAGGTGGTCTGTGGGCTCCTCCCTGGCCCCACAGCAGCGTTCTGGGCCACCTGCAACTTCTCCTGTGGGGGTTGTGCTCCGTCCCTCCTGTGCAAATCAGCATTCTTGACCCCAGGGGATTGTGTCCCTCCCAGCGGGGTGCAGAGGGGTTTGGCCTTGATGATCCTGCTCAGATCCATCCCTGGAGTGGGTTTGTTCGGGTGAGAGCTGCTGCCCTTTCCCACGGGCTGTGTCCTTGTCCCCAGAGGAGCTGAAGGCGCCGCTGGAGGAATACGTCAACAAGCGCTACCCGGGGCTGGTGAAGGTCGTGAGGAACCAGAAGAGGGAAGGGCTGATCCGGGCCCGCATCGAGGGCTGGAAGGCTGCCACGGGCCAGGTCACCGGGTTCTTCGATGCCCACGTGGAGTTCACTGCTGGCTGGTAGGTGCTCAGGGGCTGGGGCTGGGGCTGGGGCTGATTAACCAGGGGATGTGTCCCTGCAAAATGCCACACAAGTCCTGGGGCTTGTTAATCCTTCACCTTCAGGATTCCTTCTGTATTCCTGCTGGGTTGAATGGCATGATGGAAAACCTTTCCTTGCCTTTGTTCCTCATAATCCTTCTCAGTTCCTGCCCTTTACGCGTGCACTTTCCCTGCTCCCTGTTTATATTTTTCAGGATGATTTCCCATTCCTTTAGCCTTAAGTAATTTCTGCAAGTTTAAAAAAGTCCAGGCAGCAAGGGAATGAAGGAGAAAGTGTTTCCCACTTCTGTGCCCTTTGCTGCATCCCAGTGGGGTGGGCTCAGATGCATTGGATTGATTTATTTCCTCTGCTGCTGGGAATAAGTGCAGAGGTGCAGAAGCAGCAAAAGGTGTTTCACAAGGATTTTTTTCAGAGACATTCAAAACACTTGAGCTCAAATGGCTTAAGTTTGAATCTATATCATGACAGAACCCTGAAAGGGATTTGTTTTTCTTTAACCAAGTGTAAAAAGTAAATGGTCCATGTTTAGAAAAGTGGAGGTGGAAGAAGCTAAACTTGTGTTGAATTTGAACACAGTAACAGCCACAAAAACCCTGTTTGCAGCTGTTAAAGGCAGAGTTGTGAACAGCTACTGAATCCTTTTAATGACAGTGCAGCTGAAGGGGGTCTTTTAGGAGCTGTTTGTTCTGTTGGGATCTGTGTTCCCAGCTGAACATTCCTCTCTCTGGTCACTAAATCCTGATTTCACTGAGCTGCTGAGAAGCTCCCATCGACTGAGCTCTTGAAGCTCTTTTTTAGGGATAGAGAGGAGGCATTTCTGCAGTGTGGGCTGCACTCTCTCTGTTTCCCACCTGCTGCTGTTACTGGGGGCACTGGGAGTACCAGTTCCCCCCTTGTGGGGGCTGAGCACACCCCCTGCTCTGAACACATGTGAATGGCCCAGAGATGACATTTTTAGCTATAGAGTGATCAAACTGCACCACAGAGATGATTTTTTTAGCCATGTATTATCCAGCTGTATCCCAAGGAAAAAAAGACCCTTCAAACAGTCCTGCTTTCAAGAATTTACCCTGTTCTGCCCAGGGTTTTGGGATGTGAGGGAAGTCTGGACTAGTTCAAGCGTGGTTTAAACCAAGCACACCCTTCCTGGCCTTGCTTTACAGAAGGGAAGGTTCCCAGCCAGGCTTCCCAGCCCATGGATGATGTTTTCATCCAGCACAAGAAGGACATGGACCTCTTGGAATGGGGCCAGAGGAGGAACACGGAGGGCTGGAGCACTTCTCCTGTGAGGACAGGCTGAGAGGGTTGGAGTTGTTCAGCTGGAGAGGAGAACGATCTGAGCGGATTCCAGAACCAAAGGGAGCCCCCAGAAGAGCTGGGCAGGGACTTTGGACAAGGGCTGGAGGGACAGGACAGAGGGAACGGCTTCCCACTGCCAGAGGGCAGGGATGGATGGATACTGGGGAGGAACTGAATGCAGGCTGGCAGGAACTGACCATCTCCTCCTGTACTCTGCCTCTCCCCAGGGCGGAGCCGGTGCTGTCCCGGATCCAGGAGAACAGGAAGAGGGTGATCCTGCCCTCCATAGACAACATCAAGCAGGACAACTTCGAGGTGCAGCGCTACGAGAACTCGGCGCACGGCTACAGCTGGGAGCTGTGGTGCATGTACATCAGCCCCCCCAAGGACTGGTGGGACGCCGGGGACCCCTCCCTGCCCATCAGGTACGGCCAGAGCCGGGCACTCACTGACCCCCCGGGGCAGGGGCACCCAGCTCCTGAGGGAGGAGCTGAGAGGGACACACAGCACCCTGGAGAGACAGAGCAGGGTTGGGTGGGATATTGGGAAGGAATTGTTCCCTGTGAGGGTGGGAGGCCCTGCCACAGGGTGCCCAGAGAAGCTGTGGCTGCCCCTGGATCCCTGGCAGTGCCCAAGGCCAGGTTGGACATTGGGGCTTGGAGCAGCCTGGGACAGTGGAAGGTGTCCCTGCCATGGCAGGGGTGGCACTGGATGGGCTTTGAGGTCCCTTCCAACCCAACCCATTCCATGGTTCTATGAAAATGCAGGAAGATGAAGTGAGGAAGGCACCTTGGAGATGTGGGGACAATGTCATAATCCCTGCTGTGGCATGAGCCAGGGAGGGTTTGGAAGGGGGAAGGGGTTTGGAAAAGGGTGTTGGTAACAAACCCAATGGGGAAGTGCAGAAACTGCAGATTTGTCCAGTCTTGTGTTGAAGTGCAGGTGACAAAGTGGCTTTGCCTCAGTGCCAGTATTAAATTTGTGCAAACCCTGAGGAGTGAGGAGATTATTCCCATGAGATGGAGTGAGTGTGTGGATCCATGAAACACAGCACTGTGTTTTCCTGAATGGAAAGTCCCTCTCCTCCCAGGGCAAACTTTGGAAAATGTGTCTCAGGTTGTTGTAACACTCCAGCTGAAAGGTTGGCAGCTCTGAAATGTGCTCCAGCCCTGCCAGGCTTCAGGGGTGGGGTGAGCCCAAAACAAGAGCAGGAGGGGAGGGAAGAGCTGGGTGTGGGTGGGAGCTGGGGCTGCTCTGTCTGCTCAGCTCCGTGGTTTTCCCTCCACAGCCCCTAAATATCACAAGTGGTGCTCTGTTCAGGAACCTGCCCAGGTGGGTCGGATCCACCTGGATCCTGGCGTGGTTTGTGAGGAGCAGCCTTGTCCCCAGGCACAGAGCAGCTGCAGGGGTGCAGTCCCTGCCTGCTGGGAACCCCAAACCACAGCAGCTCTGCTCTGCTCCCTGACAGAACCCCTGGGAGCTGAAATTAGCTCTCTTCCCATTCACACAGAGACTTCTTGTTGTTCCTTTGGCTCCCATGTTCCAGGCAGCACATTCAGCCCTCAGTGGAGGAACTGTCAGTTTGTTCTGGACAGGAATCAGGGCTTTGACAAATAAACAGTTATTTTAACCAAATTCAGGCTGCTGGACTTGCTAAAGGATGGGCCGTGCAGAAGGCAAAGCTGAGGAATCCAAAGGCCTTTGCAGATGGGGTGTGAGCAGTGTGGTGCTGGCAGCTCCTGCTGGAGCCTCTGGAGGGTGATAAAAGTGGATCAACACTGCTGGGATAAACCTTTCTCAGCCAGTAAATATAAAAGTCAAGAAGGGACAACCTCTTTTATTAAACTGAAGTGGTGCAGTTGGGAGATCCAGGAAAGCTTTGGCACGTGGAGTATGAGTGTGACACCACCCTGGGAGCTTGATGGGCTTTAAAACCTATTAATTAAGGTGTTTGTGGAAACTGGACCCCCCCAGTATGAAATTTAAAGATGTGGTAACACCTTCTGCTCTGTTGTGCTCACAGAGTGGGGTTGGAGTTTGTATCAGTGCACTTGAGGGGGGCTTAAGGACAGGCTGGGGCCGAGCCACGGGGGAGGGACAGCTTTGGTTTTTGGAAGATGTTTGATGTGAGGGGAGGTGAGGTTTGGTTCATTTTTGGAAGGTGGTGTTTGGTGTGAGGGGAGGTGAGGTTTGGTTGGTTGGTTTGGGGAACTTGGTCTTTGTTGTGAGGAGAGGTGAGAAGGCAGAGAGTGGTGAGCTGAGGAGTTTCTGAGCTGAGAGCTGTGGGGAGCTGGAGGGTTGGATGATGATGAAGAGATGGAATGGGGAGGTCAGGATCTACACGAGGAGGATTTTGGTTCTTTAGGATGTCTTTCCCCAGGTATGAACCAGTTTAGGGATTACAATGAGCCAGGAGGAAGGGGGGGTCACAGGGATCTTGCACTTGCACTCAGCTCCACATCTCACAGCACATTTCTCTTCCTTGGTTTGGTGCTGAGAGCCAGAGGTGCTGCCTGGGGATGGAGCTGCTGCTGACCCACAGCTGTGGAAGGGAAGGGTTTGCTCTGGGAGTTGGCTTCTGCTGGCCACAAGGTCCTTTTAGGTTGTTCTGGTGCTTGTTTTATCTTCAGAAAAATGCAGGGATGGGGCTAAAATCTGGGCAGGACATTGAACATCACATCTCTGCATTTCAGCTGACTGCAAACACTGACTGGCAGGAGGAGCTGGGAGAAGTTTTTGTCTGGGGTTCCTACAACCTTTGTGCTCCCCTTACATCCCTGTGGGAGACCACCCTGGAGCAGGGGGTGCCCCACATCCCCATGGCATCCACAGCCTGGTGATCCCAGGGACCTGCTCACTCAGCTCTGAGCACTGCTAAGTGGAAGGACCAGGACAAAGAGATCACAGGAGGGTTCTGGGGACACTTGGACAGTTGTTAAAGGCAGCTGAAATGTGGATTCTGCTGCCTGAGGCCTCGGGGGTTTGAGGGAGCCGGGGAAGGGCACAGCCCTGAGACACCCAGGAGTCTCCCAGCCGTGGTAAATAATGAAACAACTGAAATAACAGTGTTAGCACACCCTGGAGGAGGATGATGAGGAGGATAAACGGGCAGTGTCCCCAGAAGGAGCTAATGAAACAGTGCTGTCCCACTGTGTAACCACACACGGGCCAGAAATAATGACTGCAGTTATTTTTTTGTCACATGATGCTGTGAAAGTCTGCACTCTGTAGCAATATTTGCATGAAAGGGATACCAGTGCAGTGCTCCGTGTAATTATGCATGGGATTAGAGGAAGTTTGGAAATTACAGCATACAGAGGTACATTAATTTTTTAGAGCTATTTTAGGATAAAAGGCTGGGAGTGAAGTCAAGCAGTTGATTCCTTATTTTTGGGTTTACTCTTGGTGCATGGGGACTGTGGCATGGAGAAATTCCCTGCCCACCAGAGCTGCTCCAGCCCCGTGAGCCCACAAGTGAGCAAAGACATTCAGTGGGGACTGAAGACAGAATATGGGAATATTTGAGGGCAGTTTTCTCTGATGGTTAATTCCCAAATATAGTTGTCCAGGCAGAGAGCTGGCAGCCTCTTTGAAATGAAATTAATCTAAAATATGGCCCAGTCTCAAAGTGGCTCCAGGCTCCTGCTTTATCCAGTAACATCCCTGCAAGAAATAGCCTCTCTTCATGCCTGGGAGGAGTTCTGGTGTGATACTTGGGGTCTGCAATACATCTTCTGTGGTATTTTTGTCACATTAACATTTAAAACACCAAAGATCCCCTCAATGTCAGCACTAGCTGGGCCTGATTTCACAGCCAGGCTTCCCTTGCCAGACTCTGCCACCTCTGTGCAGGAGATGGATCTGTGATTCCAGGGTAATGGGTCATGTCTGAATTAGCTCTCCCAGAAGGGGCAGACAGAGAATGACATTTGAAATGGTCATCACAGAGATCCTGAGCTTCACCAGGGTGAGCTCCTGCAGGGCTGGTGGGATTTCCTGGTGCTGATGTGTGCTAGGAGTGACTCTGTGCCTGCATTCCGAGTCTGGATGTGCTTTGTAGCCAGGATTTATCCAGTTTTAATGGTATACATTGATCAGTGTTTGCTGAGAGTCTGGAAAACCTGTGAGGCCTCAAAAACTGGAAGGCGGCTTTCAGAGTCCTGGGATATCCAAGTGAGACCTTTGGAGATGCTGTGAAATAGCAGATTGATGGCCCGGTCTTGGGCCATCCCAGGGTGGGATCCACCTTTTCAGCATCTTCAGGAAGGATTTCTTTCCCACCTGAGAGAACATGAGCTTTTTTGAGGCTCCTTGAGGTCTGGAGCCTGTTGTTTCTGGTGAGAACCCCAGAGCCAGCAGCTCCTCCTGCCTGACTTGGGTTGGTTGTGTCACATCAGCTTTGGTCAAAAAGCTGCTGAAATGTGGGAGATTTATGGCCTCATGTGCTGGTGGTGCTTCAGTGGCAGCCCCAGGATTTGTAATTACAGGTGTGAGGTACTGATGGCTCCAGGGGTCTGATCCAGGAGGACAATTGAATGCTCCCCTGTCCCTGGATCTCTTCCAGGAGCCAGGTGAGTGAATATTGAGCAGCCCTGGGGCTGAGGGACACTCACCTGAGCATGGGAGTTGGGCTGACCACACTTTTCCACGGCAGGAGCTGTGAAACCTGGGCCTTTGCTGCCTGAGTCCCTCAGCAGTGCAGTGACCCCGCTGGCACTGAAATCACAGAGCCACTGAGGGTGGAAAAGCTCTCCAGGACCCTCAAGTGCAGCCCCTGACCAGGTACCCCTGTGGCAAATAAAGCACATTTTGAAATCCCAGATCTGCTCATTCTTTGAACACTTCAGGGGTAGTGACTCCACCACCACCCTGGATAGACTGGATTATTTACAATATAAAGAATTTCCTGACTTTCTCTGCATTTTCGACCCCTGGCTGTGCAGAGCAGTGGAGGCAGAGGCTCAATAGCTCCCTTAGTGAGCAACCCCCATAGGGTGCTGGGGCTGGAGAAGCCCTCAGGTGGCTCCAGAGATGACAAGAGGCCTCTTTCCAAGCCTGTCACGCGTGGATGGCAGCTGGGAGCCAGCTTTGAGCTTCAGCTGGACTTTGGACAGGGCTTTGCTGCAAATGTTTTATGTGGCACTTCATCTTCACTGGTGTTGGAAGACAAAAGCTCATTTAATTAGAATTAAGATCATTGTGAGGAGGAGATGGGGTTTGAGAGTTACGGATTGTGAAAGAATAGAAGGGCTGATAGGTTTGGGGGTATAAAGATGGAAATAATGTTAATTAACCCACCCAATTACCTGCTGTCTCAGCCTCACAAATGTTAATGAATTTGCTCTTGCAGCTTAGCTAGGAAAGAGCAAACTTCATCCCAGATGTGTGAATGATGCAGGGGTGGAGATGGGAGAAACAGTGGGGTTTTAGGTTATTGAAGATGGCCCAGGAGTGGAGAGAAGGTTCTGCTGCTTCTCAAAATGTTTTGTTTAATTAAACTGTTCCCTCAGTCACAGGGCTCAAGTGGTGCTGAGCTGTCCCTCTCTGGTGGCTGTGCTTTAGGGATTTGTGGGGGGATCATTATGAATCATTTATTAATTTCAGAAACCACTAACTATTAATTTTTCCATGGTGCTTCCTGCAGCCATCGTTCCATGATGCTGTTCAAAAGCCCAGAGATGTTTTCTATATTTTAATTAAATAAATGTTGTTTCTGTCCTCTTGCAGTCCAATTCCTAGTACTTCTTTCCGGCCACTGTTACAGCCCAAAACTCCTGTGCACTCAGGATTTGCACAAACTCTGAAACAGCCAGAGGAATAGAGCTCTTGGGAATAACCTCTCCTGCCATAAAATGATGGGAGAGGATCCCCATGCCTGGGACAAGTCGTTCCTGTAGCACACCCCCACCACTGCAGGGTTAGCAAGGTGCACATCAGACCCTCAATAACACACTCAGACAGGTTTGCTTAAACTCTTAGAAAGAATTTCACCACCATTGGCATGCTCAACGTGACAGAAGGCAGCTCAGGGATGGTGCAAACTGTTGGACACAGGTGTGAGGAAAAGGCAGAATTTTCAGGATATTTCCTGGGTTTCTGTTGGTTTGTTTTGAAAAAATCTTGAGGCATTTTTACAAAATGCTGAGTATTTTTAAAATTAGTTTTTACTGGCTTTAACATCTCCAAACTGCAGGAAGATTCCTGATTCTGTGTAGTTTAAAATGTTCTCACTCTTCTGGCATTTTGAAATTGAGGGGAAGATTTCCATAGGAGCCAGATGTGGGGCGGTGAAATGAGAATTTGTTTTTGGAAACCTCACCTAGAGTGTTTCAGAAGATGCTGGTGTGCAGATGTTTGCTTAGAGGGATGGGATGGGATGGGATGGGATGGGTGGGAATGTCCCAACAGCTGCAGAAGGCTGATGGAGCTCTCCAATGGCTTCATGTGAAACTTAAACTGATAAAATTTAAATCAAACAGGAAGGTAAAATGTTGGCACTGGTGATCACCCCACTCTAAAGCCATTTTCCGTGAGCAGCTCAGACCAAAGCTCTGTTTTGGCCACCCAAATGCTTTATCTCCCTTGGAGTGTGGCTCTCCTCCATCCCTGCACTGGCTGTAGGTCCATGTCAGGGTTCAGCATCATTTCCAGCAAAATCCCTGGAGCCCCACAGGACTTTGGGCCAGGACTTGGTCCAGCATGGGAACAACCTGGCAGTGCCCAAGGCCAGGTTGGACGGGGCTTGGAGCAGCCTGGGACAGTGGAAGGTGTCCCTGCCCATGGCAGGGGTGGCCCTGGGTGGGCTTTGAGACCCCTTCCAACCCAAACCCTTCTGGGATTCTGTGGCTCTTCCCCAGGCAAGGCTTTGCTGATGCTTCTGGAAAGAGCTGCTGCAAACATCTTGTTGTGGAAACACCTCAACAGATCACACCCACCCATCCTTAGCTCCTGGAGATTTGTGCTTCCAAGGATGTGAAACCTAAGGTCTGATCACTCCTGACTGGCACAGAGAATGAAGGTTTCTGAAAACTTGAAAACAACAGAAGAATCCCAGAATTCCAGAATATTTTGGATTGGAAGGGACCTTAAAGCCCATCCTGTTCCACCCCCTGCCATGGGCAGGGACACTTTCCAGTATCCCAGAGTGCTCCAGGCCCCGTCCAACCTGGCTTTGTAGAGAAGAAATGAAGGGATTTTTTTTTGTTGTTTAATTAGTGTCAGTCTTGTTTGGGCTCAGCATGTAGGAGAGGGAAGATTTAGGTCAGAATCACGACCTCAATAACTTTGTCATCCATTTCCAGATTAAATTAAAACCATCAAGTGCTTTATCAGCTTCTAAAGTACTTGGACAAGAACCTCTTCAGTTTTCTCAGTCTGGGTTTTCCTTTTAGTGCTGAGGGTTTTTTGGGGATGATTTGAGGCCACATAGTAAAAATCTTTTAATTGACTTTCTTGATTTTTATGTTAATGGCACTGGGAGAAGTGATCCTCAACTGGCTGCACAAAGTGACTTTCACTCCCTGGTGTGCTAATTTGAAGCTCTTAAACTTCCCAGAGATTCCCTGTGGTGTGAGAAAGCTGCCATGGACATGTTGGAGCTCAGACTGCTGCTGTTGGACCTCTTTATGAGGAATTCTTCACCTGCTTGTTTTGGATGTCACCTAATTGAGTGCCAAGGGTAAAAGGAGGGTCTGTAATAATTTGTAATGGTGTCAGGTTTTACAGGGTGAGCAGATTGATGTCACTGCCTGGAGAGCCTCTGCTGAGGGTGCACGTGGGGTTTGTGCCCCTGGAGCTGGTTGGCAGCAGCCCATGGGATGAGCAGGCTCGCCGTGGATGGCAGTGCTGGATCTCATTTCAGGTCTCTGTATTCCTGGAAAATTCTCCTTGGGATTGGCTGCATCCAGAGCAGAAGATCCAAATGTTGCTGAAACGTGGCAAGGTCCCTACCAAGCACCAGGGTTTGGGAGAGGGCCCAAACCCATGTGATTCTTCTGTGAGTTAGGGAGAAGCTGCTGGAGTGGAGGATCTGTGTTTGGGGAGCTGCCCCGTGTCGTGGGCAGAGCTGTCAGCAGAGGCACCACTGTGCTGTACAGGGCCTCAGCAGAGGCACCTGGCTGGGCTGGTGCCTGGCTGGTTTGGCCAAGTGACCTTGAAAAAGCAGTGTTTGAGCACTCTTCAGGTGGGACATCTGGGGGCCTGGGGCGGGGTGTGGGTTCAGTGTGAATTATCTGCCTCAGGGAAGGAAGTGAACAGGGAGATCCATCTTCGGGTGCTGAGCCTTCAGGCCAGCTTGGTGCTGCTGGAACCCCCCTGGAGCCCTGCCCAGCCTTGGGTGGGGCTTCTTGTCACCAGAACCTTTCCCTACTGTGCCTGAGAGGTGGCTGTCTGGAGTCAGGAAAGTGATTCGGGGGTTCCTTGGTTGTTTCAGTGATTCCTGGATGAAAATAAATGCAGGAAGCCTTTCTGTGCTTTTTGATGACAGCACAAATCATCGTTCTGGGAGTCATGGGGCACTTTGTAAAGGTTTTGTGGGTGTGATTGTCCCGCCCTGCTCTGCTCTGGGGGCAGTTTGGGGCAATGTAAGACAGATCCAAAGCTACTGGAGATGATCCAAAGGAGGGGTAGGGAGATGGTGAAGGGCCTGGAGGGGTGGGATTGTTGGGGGGTCTCAGCGGGGCCAGGAGTTGGATCAGTGATCCTGTGGGTCCTTTCCAGGTCAGGATATTCTGTGATTCTACAAAGCCACCACTCTTGGCCTAATCAAAAGTTTTACTGCAAATAAAACTTAAATCCTTCAAACACCAGTCAGCCCAGCTTCCCCTGAAGAGCCTTGAAAACTGGGCAGGAACATTGAGCCTCTGGCTTCTCCCTTCAGGAGGAGGGCAGAGGGGCAGGCAAGGAGCAAATTCTCCTTCCTGAAGGGAGCTGTAGTTTATTGGTAGAAAATGTTCATGTAATCCATTTTTATGAAGAAAACCACGCTGGCCATACTGGAAGCATTTGCTTTTGTATTTTTAGAGCTTTGCATAAGAGAATTATTTTGATTAAAAAGGAAAAAAAAATTATGCTCCTGGTTGAAAAAATAAAAAATACTCGCACTGACAGAACTTTAATCTGAGCCCAAGTCACAAAAACAGCCTTCATTGATGTCAGAGTTGCTTTAGAAATGGAGAGAGTAAACAGGATTTGGCCTTTAATTTGTGAAGAGTTCTGATTTTTCAGAGGCATTAAAGAGACAGAAAAGATGGGTATTGAATTATTTAACAATTGCTAGGAAAATTAAGCTTCAGAGCCTGTTTTCACTGCAATAATCTTATTAATGAAAACAAAACAATCTGGGGCAACACCAATATTCGGAGCTCATACCCCTCTGCCTGAATTGTTTGCGAGTGGTCCATGAAGTGATTTTGGAAGTCAAAGCCAAGCTGAGCCTTTTCTGTGGTCTGTTCACACTTCCCAGGAGAAAGCTGCCGTTGATGGATTATCCAAACGTATTTTCCCTCTAAATCCAAAGCAGAGGGGGAAAATATGCAAGAAGGAGTTGGGGGAATTTGGCTCTTTGAATTTTTTTTTTTCATTGGCAGATGGCTTTTAAGTGATTTATTGGCCAAAACCAATCCATTTCCATTAGAAAGCAAGTATTTAATGACTCTGGAGGTGGGGACTCAAAACAAAGAAGTGATAATGGAGCTGATGGCGCTCAGTGACACAGCAGAGCAGCCCTTCATCAAACAGACTGTAAAGAGTGTTTGAGAAGCGGCGCTGAGGGCTATGATTTCCTTTCATGTGCACTTTAATTCACTGTCCTTTGCAGTCAGCGGTGCATAAATAGGCCTAGATTAAATTAAAAGAAAAATGGATCTTTGCTCTCATCCTCCCGGGCTGCAGCAGTAAGTGTTGGATGCCGGGAGCTCCCAGCTGGCCCTGCCTTGGAGCACCGGAGCTTTTATGGACTCTCCCCTTCCCTCCTGGCCCAGAGCCCGGCCTGCTGCAGAGCCTGAACTAAATCTTCCCGAGGTTCCACCTTGGAATGCTCTCCTGGTGCTTGTGGAGTGTCTGCCCAGGGTGTGAGCAGGGCCCTGGCAAACCCAGCCTCCCTTCAGCCCGGGTTTCCAGCACAGGTTTGGAAATCTGCAAATGGGAAACCTGAGGGAGAGCAGCTGGCACGGCCCTGATGGTCCCTGAGACCCCACCCGCAGAACTGCCCCAGCCCTGTCCCAGCACAGGGAGCACCTGGAGCTGCTGGAGGAGTCCAGAGGAGGCTCCAGGATGGTCAGAGGGATGGAGCAGCTCTGCTGGGAGGAAAGGCTGGGACAGCTGGGATTGTTCAGCCTGGAGAGGAGAAGCTTTGGGGTGACCTCACTGTGGCCTTGCAGGACCTGAAGGAACTGACAGGAAAGATGGAGAGAGACTGGGGGCAAGGACATGGAGTGCCAGGACAAGACACATGGACTCAAACTGAGAGTGGGTTAGATGGGATATTGGGATGGAATTCCTGGGTGTGAGGGTGGGGAGGCCCTGGCACAGGGTGCCCAGAGAAGCTGTGGCTTCCCCTGGATCCCTGGCAGGGTCCAAGGCCAGGCGGGACACTGGGGCTTGGAGCAGCCTGGGACAGTGGAAGGTGTCCCTGCCCATGGCAGGGGTGGCACTGGATGGACATTAAAGTTCCTCCCAACCCAAACCATGCTGGGATTCCCTGACACCTGTGGGTGCCCCCACCCTTTCCCCACCTCCTGACTTCAGGGATGAACAACTCCAAAGCTGAGATTTGCTGCTTTCTGCACCCAGACTGGCTCTTGGTGGAGTTAGTGCTGGGCTCCTTCAAAGCACAGCCTGAGCACTGGCAGACTGCACTGCTGCCAGGGATTTTTTGGCATTTATATGTAAGTGAAGTCACCCAGGAACATGTTTTAGTTGCTGTTTTTGAGGGTCCAGCTCCTGGAAGTGACATACCTGGTGCTGGCTCTGGGCTGCCTACCCAAAGAAGCCCCTTTGTCGGAGCTTTACAGGTGAGCACCAGCCCTGCTGATCCTGAGGGGCTTGGGAGGTGCTGGATCATCCCTGCCCCCACTTTCCCCACCCTGAGCTCCTCAGCTTTGACTCAGGGCCGTGAACCCAACCTGGAGAGGCCATGAGGAGGGGAGGAGTCCTCACAGCTCACTGAGATCTCTGGGGTCTCCAAGTCAGAAACCCTCTGTGCTTCCAGTCCTGAGAGGACCTGGGCAGAGCAAGTGTCTGTTCCAGGGGAGTGGAGGCTGGGAGCAGCTCTGGCCGAGGCTGTGACAGCTGAGGGAGCTCTGTGTGGTGTTAATGAACACCTTGCTCACATCCCTGGTGCTGTGTAGCTGCTCTGCTCCTCACAAAACGAGCAGGGCCTTGCTAATGAGCCCTCAGGTTGGAGTTGTTCTGAGCTTGGTGTGACTCGTGCTCGCTGTGCTCTGATTCGTGCCCGGGCACACTCAGCTCTGCTGGGGGACACGGGGCTGCTCCGAGCCTGGCACAGGGACCAGAGGAGCTGGGTGTCCGTGAGGGGGCTGGGTCTGCTCCGGGCTCATCTGCCCTGGGGAGAGCAGCCCTTCAGTGCCCTGCAGCCCATCCCCACCCTTCTTTAGTCCTGGTTTAAATTTGCAGGGGTTTAAGGAGTAGTACTGGTCTGGCATGGCACTGACCCAGCACAGCCCATAGCTCTGGTGACAGTGTGACATCCCTCTGGAACACCAGCCTGGTGTGGCCTTCCCCTTCCTTTCTGCACTCTCTGTGCTTCCCCTTCAGGATAAAGTCATTTGGGAGGGGAAAAGAAAAAGACATGAAATATTTAGGTGAACATCTGCCAGCGTTTTTGTAGCTGCAGCAAACTGGTCTGAATGGGAGAACCGGGCTTAGGAGGAGGGTTTGGTGCTGGGAAAAGGTGGCACAGGGTGGACTCCACATCCAGAGCAGCCTCCACAGAGGTTCCTCACTCCCTGCAGAGAGGGAGGGTCAGGTTTGCTCTGTCAGTCCTTCCCAAAGTCACTGCTGGGATGGGTTTGGACCGAGCTCTTCCCTCTGCTGAGCAGGGGATTGATGCCTGCAGAGACGCTGGTCCCTGCTGTCACCAGCAGTGCCACCAGCAGCACAGCTCTGCTCTCCTGGCAGTTAGAAAAGCCAGCGATCACAGCCACAGATGGGCACCCCTAACTGCCTTCCCGGGCTCCCCGTTTAACGCTGCTGTTCCTGTCAAGGCCGGCCCTGGAAGGAAAGAGCAGCTGACAAGTTTCCAAGGTTCTCCACAGATGGGATTTAATGGCCATGTGATCCCATGGCTCTGGCTTCTTTTTTAGGGGAAAGTTCTTGTTTTTCCCATTGCAGTGACAGAACTTTTTCTTTAGGTGTGGGAAGTCAGCTAAGGCAGGGTGCCAAGGTGAATTCCTCATGGTATGAACTCCATGCAGGCGGAACTAAAAACTTGGAGAGCTGCAGGCTCCAGGGAAGGTGCCACATCACATTTTGAAACCGTGGCAGTCCTGAGTGGGACTGCAGTTGAACCATTAAACGTGTCAAGAACATTTGCGGCCAAAACAGAGGCAGAAGCAAAGGCTGGCACTGAGAAAGGGTTTGGGATGCAGCTTGAGGAGTTCTGCTCCAGGTTTAGAGGAATTGGGAAGCTCCCTGGTGGGCTGTGTGCACTGGAAGGGACCATAAGGCAGATCATGATATGAAGCTGTTGGGATGGAGTAATTGATGCAGAAAAATGGGAGAAAACTGCTCTTCCCTGCATGTGAGGGCATTTCACAGAGGGATCAAACCTTTGGTCCTTCCACTGTCCCAGGCTGCTTCAAGCCCTGTCCAGCCTGGCCCTGGACACTTTCAGGGATCCAGGGACAGACACAGCTTCTCTGGGCACC
The DNA here is from genome assembly GCA_013397795.1 of Orthonyx spaldingii. Lineage (NCBI taxonomy): Eukaryota > Metazoa > Chordata > Aves > Passeriformes > Orthonychidae > Orthonyx > Orthonyx spaldingii. The sequence goes on from VZTJ01001205.1 coordinate 1,371,988, forward strand.
CTGTGCCAGGGCCTCCCCACCCTCACAGGGAGGAATTCCTTCCCTGTATTTAACCTACATTTCCCCTCTGTCGGTTTGACCCCATTCCCCCTGTCCTGTACCTGCTGTTTCTGGTGCAGGGTCCCTCTCTGCCTTCCCTGGAGCTCCTCCAGACCCTGGGAGGTGCTGTGAGGTCTCCACACAACCTCCTCTTCCTCAGGCTGGACAATCCCAGCTTTCCCAGCCTGTGTCCATGGGGAGGTGCTCCAGTGCCCCCATCCAGCACTTCCCCAGAGTCTGCCTCTTGTTTCCAGGGAATTGGGATGTCTCAGGGCATTGCCTGCTGCTTCCTGGTGAAGGGACGGGATGAGAACACTTCCCAAGAGCTGTATCAGCCCTGTGTTTAGGCTTATCTCTGTGCTTCAGTGACAGCTGTGTGGGTATCATCTCCAAAGCGGAAAATAAACAAACTCCAGGAGCTCTGAGTTCTGTATTTTCTCTATGTCTGTAGGCAGCTGCACTTGTATGTGGGCAGTCATGGGTTTGTCACTTTTCTGAGAGGGAACAAAATACAAAATCTGGTTTTCTTTGAGATGACAAAGTCTGCTGAAACTCTTTACCCTTCCTCAGAGTGAATTTCAGGATCTAGATCTGTCTAATCCACAAGAATTTTTGTTGTCTTTGTGTTGCAAAGCTGTCTGTCCACTGGTCAGCAAATGTATTGTGTCCACTAGGATATTCCTGCTGGAAGAAAACGTGGTTGGAAGGAGAGAGAAGCACACAAGGTGCAGTGATAAGGGTGGGGAGCTGAGCTCTGGCTGAAGATGCTCTAAAAATAAAGTGGAAAGGAAGGAGAGGAGAGATCCCAGTTCCTTTTGGAACAGGAATAAGGAGATGGGGAAGCAGATGGCTGCTTTGCTGGATTATTCCATCTGATTTGGGGATGGGGACTTGCAGTTATTGCCAGGAAAAATCACTTGGGAATTCATGGGAACAAGGATACTACAGGATTAGCAGTGTCTGTGGCACCAGGCTGGTGTCCTCCACATCTTCCATCCAAAGGGGCTCTAACGCTGCCCGAGATTTCCAGGGAGGCCTTGACACAAACCCAGGGGCTGTGCAGCCCTAGCAGTGCTGAGGGTGCACAGCAGAGCCACATTTGCCATTTTAGCAGGGAAGACAATGTAGTTTGAGTGCTCTTTTCCGGGGAGCAGTGCTTCCCTTGGCTAACCTGGCCAGAAATCAGCCCAAATTCCCTGTGAGCCTGCAGAAGTGGCTTTCTTTCAGCTGTAAGGGAGAATTTCCTTCTCCTGCAATAGTTTCTTTTTCAGCTTTTGTGAAACAGGCTTTAATATAGAAATAAATCATCAGAGCATTACTAAATTAAAAATAAGCATAGAGGCAGACAGAGCTGCCAAGCTAAGGTTAAACATGGAGCAGGAGATCAGATTATGGTTTCATCACTCTTTCCTCCCACTCTTTGCTTAATTTGGTGCTTAAATGAGCCTAATAACCATTGCAGAGCTCTGTACACCCAGCTGCTTTGGAGAGCAGTCTCCTGGTCCTCATGTTCTTATTTTGGGTCACACACATCACTGCACTAATGTGCTGGAGCTGTACTTGAAGATGGCACAGTTTATTGGGATGCAGAAGGATTGCGCTTGCTGGGAGCAGAGATTAACATCAGGTTTACCTGCCTTCCCTGGGAGCACAAAGGAACATTTGGCAGGGTTTGGGGTGGCTTTGTTTGCACTCATACCTGGCCCCAGCTCACTTCTGAAGAGCCTTGAAGCAACAGCATCATCAGGAGGAAGTGACTTTCATCACTGACAGGCAACTGGGAACTTCCCAGGGACAGACTGGCAAAGGGCTGGAGGGGTCTGGTGCTGCCAGGGATTTATAAAAATGTGCCCAGAGTAGGGGAGAGTGGGGAAGGGGCTGGCACAGAGCAGCTGTGGCTGTCCCTGGGTCCCTGGCAGTGCCCAAGGCCAGGCTGGATGGGGTTGGAGCAGCCTGGGACAGTGGAAGGTGTCCCTGCCATGGCAGGGGTGGCACTGGATGGGCTTTGAGGTCCCTTCCAACCCAAACCATTCCATGATTTCGTGTTTCATTCCCAGTCTGAGAGCCCTGAGCTGGTGTCTGGAGCAGCCTTGAATTTCACAAACACTTTGTCCCTTTCAAAGCCTCGTCCTTGATTCCTCTCCCCCTCCACTCCCAGCACTTCAAGGAATAGGATGATATTTTCATCCCGTTTTTCCTCTTTATGTTACTGAAAGTTCAGTGTGGCAAAATCCTTGAGCATGTTCCTGCCTTGGAGAGCTAAAAGGAATCTTTAAATGGTGCTGGATGTGATCCATGGATTTGCTGAGTCCTGGCCACTGTTTGCCATGTTCTGTACAGGTCCTTTTGCTCTTTGTTTTCCGTAATCTCCATCGGTTGTGTGATGCCACTGCTAAACAAATGAGATGATAATTAGCATAGCAACATCAGAGGAAGTTGATTTTCTGTCTGTAATAGGGATGATGATAATTAAACATGCATGACCTCATTGGGTTGAATAGGAATCAATTAAAATTAAAGCTTGTTGGGAATTCTTTTTCTCCTGTGAAGTTTTTCAGGGAAAGCAAGAACAACAGAACAAGTCCTAATGAAAGGAAACTGGGCTGATTTGCACCCTCAGTATTAAAAAATGAAAAAGTTGGGAGATGTTTCAGGGATGGAACATTTGATGGTACCTCCCCTGCCCTGCCCCAGCCATGTGTAAGTGCCCATTTTGATGAAGTTTTTCATTTGGAAAAACAAAGTTCAGAACTTTCCAGCTGTTTCTAATGCTGTTTAGAAAAACTCAGATCAAACATGTGAAAATGCTTCCCCAGTCTGTGTCCAGAGAGGCTCTGTGGCCAGCAGGGCACACAAATTAGTTTTGTAACATGTCTTAACTTCCTGTGCATGAGTGAACATCACACTGGAGCAGCTCCTTTTAAACGGAAATGATTTTTTATTGGAGAGATGGAACAACAGAGGGGTTGAAGTTGGAAGGCAAATTTTGGTGCCCCAGAAAGGAGCTGGTGTTGGCCTGACCCTCAGCCAGAGCAGTGGGACCTGAGAGGCTCCTCTGTAGTGCAGCTGGGAAAGTGTTGGGTTCAATTCCTTCTTTTTGCCATTTTTTTCCAAAATGAAGTTTCAGTGGTGCCTCAGCGCTTGCAGCCAAGCTTGCCCAGGGCTCCTGTTTGGGTTTTGGGTGAGGTGTGAAACCTCTCAACCTGCAGGTTGGCTCAGGTCGGAGCAGGGACCTGAAGAATGGGAAACCAAAGGTTGGGTAGTCCCAGGTCTGTGTTCTGCATTTTGGGATTTGCTTCCAGGCCTGTGGTTGGAGCCCTTTGAACCTGTGGGGTTTATCAAACGTGGGAAGGGGTTGGAAGCCAGATCCACTCACAGTTACTGTGCTGAGGGTGCACAGGGATCCTCTGCACTCAGCTGCTTCCCATTTCTGATGTCCTGGATAAACATCCTGAACAGGACACTCCACATGTTTGCTCTGGAGTGCTGCTGTCCTTTGGAAAGGAACGGCCTCAGGCTGGGCCAGGGGAGGCTCAGGTTGGACATCAGCAGGAATTTCTCCATGGAAAGGGTGGTCAGGCCTTGGCAGGGGCTGCCCAGGGAGGTTTGGAGTCCCCATCCCTGGAGGTGCCCAAGGAAGGCCTGGAGGTGGCACTCAGAGCTCTGGGCTGGGGACAAGGTGGGCATCGGGCACAGCTTGGTCTTGGACAGCTTTTCCAACCTCAGTGATTCTGGGATTTTCTCATCTTTCCCCCTCTCCTAAGGGAAAAAACCAATAAATCTTACATCCACCCAAAGTGAATCAAATGCTGAAATCCTTTTTTCTCCTCTTTGGAAAAGTTTTGTTTCTTGACCATCCCCAGTCATTGGTGTCACGGGGTGTGTGGTGACATTTGTGTGTGGTGGGAGGTGGTGGCTTAAATTCTAAGTGTGGCCTCTGGTTCCTGCTGGGTTTTGACACTTTTTTACACCTGTGCTGGGGCCGTTTCTGATTCACATTCTTGTGAATCATATGATTGCCTCATATGTGATAAATGACATAACACAGCCTTGTGTCTGTGCAGGTGGCACTCCAAACCACAGTGTGAGAGGTGAGCACACAAAATGTGTGACAAAACACTGCTGTGGCTTTGCTTTGAATGCATCCATTTAAAATTCCATGTTTTCTGCATGGATTCTTACATCTGCCACCAGCATCTTTGTGAGCATGGAGAAGCGTTCCTGAGGGGAGATGCAAGATGCATCTCTCATAGCTTAAACTAGCAAATCATGGCTTTATTTGGTTTTCATCTCATCCTGGCTTTGCCTCATTTAGGCTCCGTTGCTGCAAGATGGTGCAGCCACAACTGAGTGTGATGTTTATTTTCTGTATCCTCATAGGCTTGGCTGAAAACGCAGGAAGTTCTATCCACAGGCAGCAGCTGAAAGGAGTTTCTGGGGCTGCAGGAATCCCCCCAGCTGAGCTCAGATGAAGGCAGCACAAAAGGCTCAGGCCCTGATTTGAACATTCCTGCTGCCTTCCCATGTGCCAGCCCCGACCTGCTCTCCTCCTGCCTTTGGCCACAGAGCTGCACAGAAGGCAAGAGGGGAGAATGCTGCCAAGCCTCCTTCAGGCCATTTCTACCCAGTGTTTTTTATCACACCGTGCTGGAGTTGTTCATGGAGTGCCCTGGGTTGGGATCCAGCCCCGTGGATGCAGTGGGGCTGTGTTTGTGTTCCCCCACAGGGATGTGGGTCCTCTCTGTAGCACCATGAAACAGTCACTGGCCAGAATGTCCTGAGCTGAAGGAATATCCTGGCTCACAAGGATCGTTCCCACCCTGTGCCTGAGAGCGTTGTCCAAACTGTGCTATTTTCTGAGCTCCTGCACAGATTTGTGGGGAAAGGGGGTTAATGAGGACTCAGGAGAGTATTTCACTGCCTCTCTGCTCCTCATCAGGTGGAGCTGTCAGGGGTTTCTGTGGAAGAAGGATTTCTCCTGGAGCAGCTCCTCCCTCAGTCCCTGGGGGCTCAGTACCTGCTGCCATCCCACGGGTGTGGGACAGGACCCCTCTGCCTGCACGGGGCTCACAGGGCTAAGGAGGGATTCCTGGGGGCTCAGCACAGCTCCCACAGGTTCTTTGGACTGACAGCAGGGAAAAACCATCCTTTGGTATCCATCCATTTGCTGTTGTCTCGTGTGAGGGTAGTGGGTGAGTCCCCAGCTCGAGCTGGGCTGCTGCCAGCACGTGTGACCTGCTGGGTTCCTTTTAGTGGCCTCTGGGGTGGGAGAGTTGAGTCAACAGGAGAGGATTTGCTGTGCCAGTGGTTAGGAGAGGTGGAGAAACCACAGACTGGGCCAGGCTGGAAGGGACCAGAGGGTCCCTGGTGCCTCCTCCCTGCTCAGGCAGGGCCATCCCAGAGCACAGGGCACAGCACTGTGTCCATGTGGCTCTGGAAGATCCCCGGGGAGGGAGACTCCAGCCCCTCCCTGGGCAGCCTGTTCAGGGCTGGGCACTGCCCAGGGCAGAAGTTGTGCCTCCTGGGCAGGGAATTGCTGGGCTCAGTCCCTGCCCGTCCCTCTGGTGCCACTTTTTATCTCCTGAGCTGCCCCGGCCTCGCTGCAGGAGCTGTGCCCCACGAGGTGTGCTCACCACCCCACGGCGTTTTTTGGGCAGGGGAAGTTAAACATGTCCATTTAAAGTGGGATTTATAAAACACAATGAATTTCCTGAGAGCTGTGTTGGGCTGGAGGACCAAAGGCTGAGGTGTAACGGGAGGATCTGGTGCTCTTCATCAGGACAAAACTTAGAGAGGACTTCTCTCTTCTACCTCTTAATTGCCCTGTCAAGGCTGGGACCAAAGAGGCAGGATGCAAGTGAGTGCTGCTGCCCAAGATGCTGCTCTAATTACAGCAGTCCCTGAACCTCATCCGGACTTACAGTGTAGCATCAATTCAGGTTAAATTGGGAAACTGAGCAGAAAATTGCTGTCTGGTGTTTGGAGTGGTTTCTGCATCTTAACATTATCTGATATTGTATCATTATGTACTGATGCAAAATGCCAACAAGTAATGGCAGAGCCCTGCAAGTAATGACACCGGGATGGGAGAGCAGGAAATAGTGAGAGAAATTTAATTTCTTATGCAGTTTCATGAAATAAAGTCAACTCAGGTACACACTTGTTCAGATTAAATATAATGATGTGTGTCTGCAGCCCGAGTCTGCCGGGAGTGCACATCCAGAGGCTGGGGATGCAGGGGGGCGTTGCCATGGAAATACAGCCAATGTCACACTTGCAGCGCGTTGAAAATGGCTCGTGTGTCATGGCTCATTTTCCAGAAGGAGCGGGGAAAACTGGGAATTAAGGGAAAACATCTTTAAATGTTTGCAGCGAGACACGGCTGGGGCTGTGAGTCCCGGTGTTTGTGGGGAGAAGGGAGCCCAGGGTACCTCTGTGTCAGGGCTTGGCAGCATTCCTGGGCTGCCTGATCCCTCCTCCCTCCTCCTGCTGGGACAGCACAGCTGCAACACCCCTGGGCTGCCCGGGCTTCCCCTCCCTCCCCTCAGGGAGCACAGGACATCAGCTTTCCCTCACTTTGCTCCTTCCTTTGGCAGCCCAATTCGTGCAGTTGCCTGTTCCTTTCTGAGGTGCCTGAGCTGTGCCAGATGATCCGGGGCTGTTGCTTGATCTGTGCTTTAATCGGGAATTCAGTTGCTGGCTCTTGTGGGGACTAACACAGCGCTCGCTTTAAAATTGGATGAAGTGCTCAAGGGTATTTTTCTTTTTTTTTTTCTGATTTTTGGGGGGAATAATGGTTTTGCCATGCAAAAATAAATGAGGTTACTAGACAACCAGCTCGGGTTGTTAGAGCCTCTCTCCAAGTAATTATGGTGTAATTCAGGCCTCTGAAATAAGAAGCAAACAATAAATAAATGATTAACCTGTCTTTAGAGCATTGAAATCTCTATGTATTTTAAGGCTGTAGTGGGTAAATAGGAGCAAATGCGTGTTTGAACAGGCACTAGAGGAATGACAGGAGGCTCAGGCAACCAGAATCCACGAGAATTCCCAGCCCAGGAGCTGCCCAGCTCCTGCCTGGGCTCAGTTATCTCTGTTTCTGGTATCGGTTTCCCTGTGGGTATAACTGCCCAGGGTCCAGGTGTGTTTGAGGTGATTTTTGGGGTGTGAACTGGGAGTTCTTTAAAGAACAGAGCCATTTCTGGATGCAGAGAAATGAAGGAGCTGCTCAGTTCTTCCCTGGTGGAGAAGGCCCCGATGCACACAGGGGTGCTGAGGGAGAAATGGGGCTGGTTTGTTGGAATGGGACTCAGTTCTCAGCTGCACGAGGCCACCACTGTGCATTTTAGAGACAAACTGCCCTGGGGCTGAGGTCTGCAGAGCCAGAGGGTCCCTGGCACCCCTGGTACAGCCCATGGGTGCTCCTGCTGCGGGAGGGGAGGGAGGCAGAGGTTGGCACAGAGGGGAGAATGCACATCCTCCCTTTCCCTCCACCCTCCCTTTCCCTCCATCCTCCCTTTCCTTCCATCCTCCCTTTCTTTCCATCCTCCCTTTCCCTCCATCCTCCCTTTCCCTCCATCCTCCCTTTCCCTCCATCCTCCTTTTCCCTCCATCCTCCCTTTCTTTCCATCCTCCCTTTCCTTCCATCATCCCTTTCCTTCCATCCTCCCTTTCCCTCCCCTATCTTCCACTCCAAGCAACTTGTCACCCTCAGCACCCTGAGGTGAAAAGTGACTCCCATTGGAATGTAAACCTGGGGTCACGGTGGCAGCAGAGCTCTGGGCTCTCTCAGCTGGGGAACGCTGCCAGATCCCACCTGGGTGTGGGCTGGGCAGGGATCCCTGAGCTGCAGCTCCAAGGAGAGTTTATTCTCTAAAGCAAGGTGATGCTCCTTAAAATGAAGTGTCATTTCTCTCTTCTTGATGATGTATTTCCTTGAACAGCAAAGAAAGGCTGCAGAAGAAAATTGAGTGGAGTTCCTACTGAATTCAAACACACTCTGGTGATAAATACGGTTCTGAATAAACCTCCTTGTAGTCACAAATCAATTAATCTTTTTTTTCCCTGTGTGCTCCATCCTAAGGATTTACTTTGTCATTGAGCTTTCCTAGCTCGTGCAGCACCTAATTCTTCACCTGGATAAATAACTGGTGGCATTTTTATTCCACAGCAAACCCGCATTATCTTTCTTGCTGTGTACAAGCAAAGGGAATTTTATTTATTTGTTTCTTTATTTTCCCCAGAGCAAACTCTGTGATTTGGGGCTTGGAACAAAGCAGAGTTCAGGGCTTGGTGAGGAGCAGCTCTGGTTCAAGGAGTGGGACAGGGGGGATTGTTGGGGTGTCTGTGCTGGGCCAGGAGCTGAACTGGATGATCCTTGTGGGGCTTTTCCAGCCCAGGATATTCTGTGAGTCCATGAGCAGCCTCAGAGGACAAGGAGTCCTCTGGTTTGCCAGATCCCCTTGGCTGGGGATGCACTGTGGATTTTCAGGGAAGAGCTGTCCCTCAATTTGGCTGGGATGGAGGGCAGAGCTCTTTCCTGCTCTTGTCCTGCTCAGAGCCAGCCTAAAGCCCTGCAGGGAGTTCAGCTCAGGGCTGGGGTGAGCAGGGAGAGAGCAGAAACTTTCCACCTTATGTGGCAGGAGCTCTTTCTTCAGCCTTCTGTTCTCTGGGGGTGAGTTAAAAATGGAGATTAAGGAAGACCAAGCACATGACTGAGTGTGAACCTCCCGTGTGCTCGGTGGCACCTGGAGCTGCAGCACATCCTCACCTGCAGGGACAGAGACTCTGGAGGGAGCCCAGAGGGGGTGGCTGAGTGTCAGTGCTGGAGTTCTGGGCAGGGGCGCTGACGCGGGAATTCATCAGAGATTGAACTGGAATGGGAGAACTGCTGGGTGTAAAAACAGCAACGGAGCTGGGAAGGGTCTGGAGCCCTAGGAGAGGCTGAGGGAGCTGGGAAAGGGGCTCAGCCTGGAGAAAAGGAGGCTCAGGGGGGCCCTTGTGGCTCTGCACAACTCCCTGACAGGAGGGGGCAGCCGGGGGGGTCGGGCTCTGCTCCCAGGGCACAGGGACAGGAGGAGAGGGAACGGCCTCAGGCTGGGCCAGGGGAGGGGCAGGGGGATATTGGGAAATATTTCTTCACGGAAGGGTTGTCCAGCCCTGGCACGGCTGCCCAGAGAGGTGGTGCAGTCTCCATCCCTGGAGGGGTTTAACAACCCTGTGGATGTGGCACTTGAGGACATGGGGCAGTGGTGGCCTTGCCAGTGCTGGGGGAATGGTTGGACTCAATGATCTTTTACAACCTAAAGAACTTCATGATTTTATCCTGACCTCGCCTACCAGCACTGTCTAGTGCCAGAAAACCTCCTGAGTTTCAGCAGTGCAGGATATCCCTGTTAAACTCCTTTAGCCCCCCTTCCCCACAGGTGCATGCTGAGATCTGTAACAGCTCTACCTCTGTTTTCTGCAAACACAGGGCAGAAATTATAAGAAATAATCCATGGTCTTGTACTTCAGAGTAAACTTACAAACCTCATTCCAAAGGTGTGTTGGAAGAGCAGCTCATTAAGAGATGCAAACATTACTGACTGGCTTCCTCAGTGCTTCTGCAGAACGAATTTTTCAGCTCTTTTCTGTTGTCTTTAATTCTGTTCTCTTCTGTTGTGAGAGGTGGGATGAGGATTATCAACATCCTTATCCCACAGCCTAAAAATGGAGTGGCCATTGGGTTCTTCCTCACCCATGTGGTGAAGGTGAAGGATGCTACACAGGAGGGGACAATCTTTGGGAATGCTGTGAGACTCTGGACAATGGTAATGGATGGCAGAGAATTTATATCTTCAATTATGACCCCCTGCACATTGCCACTGGGGTTTGCCTCACAGAAATGTTTCTAAGAGCACAGGACACAGGAGCAGAAAGCTGGAATTCAGCTTGCAGAGGTCCCACGAGCTTTTCTTTCATCCCTTGTAGATGTGAAATATTGACTCAGGTTCTGAAATCCTGAGAAATGGATATTTAAAATCTCTGAGGAGCTCTCTTGCTCTTAGAGATTGTGTCTCATTAGCATCACATCAAGGATGCTCCCTGAAAAGAGGAATCTTCCTTGATATCAGTACAGTGGGCCATTCAGTGCCCTGCTTGGTTTGTGTCCCGTGGTTTCTGAAGGAGAGATTTTTTTTTTTTTTTTTTTTAATTTATTTATTTATTTATTTATTTTTTGCCTGGTTCTGTGTGGGAGAGAAAAAAGGCAAGGGAGTATTAATTGCTTGCAAATGCTCTTTCAAAAGTCATGGAAAGGGTGAGCTCCTGGAAGGGGTCTTTGTGGAAGATCTGGGGTTCCCCACCACAGGATTTGGGATTTAACCAGCAGGTGAGAAAAGCCTTGTGCTGCCTGTAGATGTGAGGTGGGACTGGGATGAGGCAGAAGGATGCCCAGGGCTGGCTGGGTGCCTCCTCTGCCTGGGAGAAGTGTCCTGCTACCAGGATCACCTCCACCAGCACTGTGAGTCAGGCTCAGGTAATTCATAGCACTAAGGAACTGTCTTAAAATGACAAAGTTTGCCAGCTGCAAACATCAGTTACATCCAGCAGCAAAAGGAAGCCAGGAGCAGATGGTTAATGAAGCATCGTGTCGGCTCTGTAAATGATCAGTTTCATTTACTGGTGCCAATGGCAGGCCATTATCAGCTTGGCCAAGGGAGTCTCCTTTTGGTCCACAAGATCCACCTCCTCACCCTTCTTTTTTGCTTTTTTGCCCTGGGAGGAAGGAGGGGGTTCAGCAAGAACTCATTCCCTCCTTGACCCGTTGATGCTGCGGTGGAAGTTTTGTCTCTCTTTGTGTCACAGGATGTCCCACCAAGGTTCCAAAAGATTGAGTGGCCACATGTGGAATCCACAGCAGGAGCAATCCATGCTGCAAAGGCCTTGGAGTGGGAATAGCTGGAGAAAGGTGTTCCCAGGTGGGGTGAGGTGTCAGAGGTCACCCAAGGCCACACATCACGCTGGGAGGGCAGGACTACAGCCAGGCTGTGCCCTGAGAGCCAAACACCAATTCCCAGCCTCTCTGAGCACGGTTCTTTGCTGTCCCTGCCTCCTTTAGGCTCAGCTCCTGTGAGGGCTGGGCTGAGCTCTCGGTCTGGCACGGTGTGGAACAGGAAACAACTGATCCCGCTGGGAAAAGCCTACGGTGTTACATGACACCTGCTGGAAAACCTGCTGGGGTGCAGCCTCTTCCTGGCACACCCAGAGCAGCACCTTCAGTGTCCTAAAACCTGAACAAGGCTGGGGAGTGATGCAGGAGGGTCCAGGAACCCTGAGCACTGCAGGGAGCGGTGCCCTGGTGCCCCCAGCCGCGCCAGGGGACTCGGTGGCACAGCAGGACCCTGCCAGGGCACTGCCAGCAGCAGGGGAGGGCTCTGATGTACAATCCGTGGGGCTGGTTTGGTGACAGCCCTGTCACTCCAGAACCAGGTCCCTGGGGCTCTCCTGCCAGAGGCAGCTGCAGGGAGCCCTCAGGGGCTTTGGCAGAGCTCGACTCTGGCTGCTGCTAAAGAGAAGCTGCAAATGTCACAGATGGGACAGTTTTCTGTGACTGCTCCTGCAAGGCCTCCAGGGATGTTGGATGTTGCTCTTTCCCACCTTTTGCCCCTGAGGCACCAAGAGAGTGCAGCTGTGGAGAGATTTCAAGAAATTGTGGTGAAGTATAAAGTGTTTGTGCTGATTTCATCCAAATCAGAGGGTGATGGGACAAGCCACAAGGACAGCCTGGCTTTGGGAAGAGGGACAGCAGCAACACTGTCTTCCCAAGAAGAGTGTCTTTGGGAAGGCTCTGCAATAACTGTACTTACCAACAGCAGGGCTGTGCTGCTGTATGCCCATAACAGCTCCAAAATCCTGGCACAACCACGACTGGCTGCTGGTTGAACACAGCTTTGGGATTGAAGAGCAGCTTTGGAAAGGCTTGGGAGGACGGAGTGAATGTGGCAGGGGACATATTTGGGGTTTCTCCGTGCCCCTAAGGACGGGGAGGCCTGGGTGGCCTCGCTGCCACCGCTGGGGGCTCTGGAACACAAGGAGCTGCAGAGCTGGGCAGAACTGGGGAGCATGGGGTGTCAGGGCCCAGCCCCAAAGGCACAAAGAGCAGGGAAGACACCTGAAAATCCGGGTTGTTGCCCAAATCTCTCCAGGTGTTTTGGTGGAAGAGCTTCCTGCTGCATTGCTGACAATAACCAGCTGACCAGCTGAGGGACTTTGTAGTGACAACACTTCTTTAATGTTCAGCTTCCCTTGCAGTATTTGGGAAGCCAGTGGGATGGATTTCAGAGCCATTTTCCTCAGAGCAGTCAGAGAAAGGAGGGATCTGCCCCAAATCGATGAGGTTCAGCATTTTGGGTGTCCAAGTCACCTTTGGAGATTGGATTTGGTTCTGAGGACCTCAAAGCACTGCTGAGTGATTTGCTGCAGTGAAGAGTTGAGGTTTTGGGATGCAAGAACTCTTCCTCGTGAGCCAAAACTTCACGAACTCCTGTAACTGTCACTCACTGTCAATGAAAACAACATTTACAGGAAATGAACTTCTCGATGGACAGCTGCTCCTGCCCCCAAACTTCCAGCAGAATCCCTTGGTTTTCTTAGCAGGATCAATATGTTCTCATCCAACATCACCCTGCTCAATATTCAGCCTCTGGAAGGACAGAGGGGGACAGAAGTGAGGCAGTGGAGCTGAAAATTCAGGTTGACAAGGATAAGGAGAGCGAAACTCTCCCAGAGCAAAGCTGGAATGCTGCTGGACACGAGGTGCTGAGCACCCTCTTCACCCTCAGATTCAGCTCTGGGATCTGTCTCAAAAAAGTTGCTGATGCTCAGCACCTTGCGGGATTTGTCCCTTTGTGCAGGAATAAGGATCAGACAAATACTGGCATATTTATCTGCTGAGTTTTCAGCAGGAAAATGGATGAGTTTGGAATTACTCACCATATGTTCCCCTTTGGGCATCAGGCTCTGCACTCTCTGCCTTGCTGCTGGGGACTGGAGTGATGGAGCAGGGGAGGATCTCAGCCCTGGCTGCCACAGCCTTCCTCCTTTGCTCAGCAGCTTTGAAACACCAATATTTAAAGCAGTGCCTTCCCTTCCTTCTGCTGCAGCTCCCCCCGGACTTTTCCACCCACTTGTGCACTCTGCATGTTCTGCTCCCCGTCACATATGGCACGCAGAATTTTCCCTGTATCAAAACCCTAACCCAGGGAAGATTTGATGCTCTGAAAAACATAGCAGTGAAATTAGAAACATGAAAATATGACGGCCACTGGAAGGGAAGGGGATTCCACCCAGGAAATAGCAGAGGGGTCTGTCAGTGCTGCATTTGTGAGCAGGGGCTGGATGGAGCTCTGAGGAGCTGAGTGTTCAAGCAGGGTAACTTTGAACGTCTGGCTTTGGAGAGGGAGGGCAGAGCTGGCTCTGTGTCCGTGCAGGCCTGGGGGCCCTTGGCAGCTGTGTGTCCCCGAGGCCAGGCCCTCCCCAGGCCAAGCTGGCCCTGTTCCCACAGCCCCTCCTGCATCTCGGGGACCTCTGCTGACCCCTCCGCCCTGGCCTGGGCCTTCTCTCCCATCCCAGCCCCTCCGGAGGGTGATTGCTGCTCCTGGAGAAACCCCCTTGGTGTAAACCAGGCAAGAAATGCTGGGCTGGGCAGGCAGAGGCGTTGTGGGGTTTGTCAGGTGTCCAGGGACTCTGAGAGCTGAGGATGCTGAGGACATCCAGGCTGCCTCATTGCAGGGGCTGTTTCCAGCCCTGTCCCAGGGATGAGCCCAGCTCTGCCCCGAGGGTGAGCCCAGCTCTGTCCTGAGGATGAGCCCAGCTCTGTCCTGAGGATGAGCCCAGCTCTATCCCGAGGATGAGGCCAGCCCTGCCCTGAGGATGAGCTCAGCTCTGTCCTCCAGGGCCCTGGGCCCCTGCCCTGCTCCTCAGCCCCTGTAGCTGCCCACCCTCTCTGCAGAGCTTTGTCAGTGAGGGCAAAGGGAAGCTCTTCGGAGTTCATTTCATTTTCCAGTGAACACTGAACCAGAAAGCTCCCAAGAAGATCAGCTCTGAGATCTGCTCCCTCCTGTCATTGCCATCCCTGCTCGTGAGGCTCCTCACTGCAGCCAGCCCTGGGACGTGCTGCCAGCACATGGCCTGAGTAACTGAGTGCCCTGCTGTGCCCCTGCAGCTGTGCCAGGCAGCTGTGGCAGCCTGGGGTGGCAGCAGGACATGGGTGGGCACACACAGCACAGGGCTCTGTGTGTTCCTTGGGGAGGCTGATGTGATTTTTTGGTCAAATGTCTGGAGTGAGCAGCTTTACTCAGTCCTGTTGGCACTTGCCCATGTGTTGAGTGATGTTTTGTGTCAGTGCTGGGGCAGGAATCTGCTTTGCCTCAATGTGATCCTGTGATGACAAGGGGAACAGGGGACTGTTTGCCAAAGATGTGATAAATTTATTGGCTGTGCGTGGCCCTGGATCCAGCCTGCCTGGGATGGGGCCTGCAGTGCAGACGAATTATTTTAAAAATTTTGCCTCTTTATTCTCGAGGTCCTGAATTAGTATCACTTTAAACCAGCAGAGGGGAGCTGTTGCTGCTGTGCTGCTGCACAGGGAATGGTGTCCGAGGAAAGCAGAGCTGAGGTGTGGTGGGGATGGCATCACCCCTGGCATTAATGTCATCTCTGGAGCTGAAATTCACAGAATCATGGAATGGTTTGGGTGGAAGAGACCTGAAAATCCATCTCATGCCATGGGCAGAGACACCTTCCACTATCCCATGGTGCTCCAGCCTGGCCTTGGACACTTCCAGGGATCCAGGGGCAGCCACAGCTTCTCTGGGCACCCTGTGCCAGGGCCTGCCCACCCTCCCAGGGAACAATTCCTTCCCAATATCCAAATTTCCTTGTGCTGATCACCTGGGTTCTGTTCCGTTCAGTCCCACGTGGAGCAGCACAGGGCTCTCATGCTGTTTGGGAATGTCAGGAGGCACAATTTGGATGCTGGGTTTTGCCTGAAATGTTGCATTTCAGGCAGAACGAAGGCAAGGTCCTTCCCAAGAAAACAGTACTGGAAGATACACTGGCTCTGTCTCTCTGCTGTGATGTTGAATGTTTTGATTGTCAGGGCATCCAGGGCACGGCATGACACATTTAATATGAAAATAGATCAGGAAATTAGTTACCTAAATTGTGAAGTTTTATAAGAATAACCTGTGCTCTGTGGCAGTGCTTCCCCAGCACCCCTTATATTTCCTACTGTTTTTCCGTCTTTTCTTTGTTGCTTGGGAATACACAACTGAGACAGTGGTATTTGCTGGCAGTTCTCACAGTCCATAAGGAATTCCAAGGATTTTAAATCCCTTTCCTGAGCCTGGGAGATGCAGTGCAGATGTGGAACAGTGAACTAAGGGAGTGCACTCAGCTCCTGCAGGGGGTTATTTTTCTCAAGGGCCGTTCTCACTGTCTCAAACCTGTATAAATTTTATTAATAGAGGTATTAGAAATTGTATTGCCATTCTTATCCTCTTTGGTTGATGGAAACAACTCTTCCACCACCAGTTTAATTTTTCTGAAGTACTGCACTAAAGTGCTTTCCATGTTTGTACAAATGAAAATACCTTCTTTTAAAAATTAAACTGAAGCTGTCTGGTTGTGTTGCAACAATCCTTCTATCTTGGTCATTCCCATAATGAATTATTCTCTGTGTTGGGGTTAAAAACAACCCAGCCATAAAGGCAGTGCCCTCCAACCCCACTTTCTTCTTGATTTGTGCTGAGCCATTAACGTGAGAGAGCCCCAAGCAGGTACCTGTGCTGTGGGTGGCCTTGGGGACAGGACTCCCTGCTTTGGGCAAGTGCACTTCAGTTTTCCCTGGTTTGCTGTGGGCAGGAGAACTGCTGCTGGCAGCTCCTGAAATGGCAATTTTGATGCATGCATCACTTTCTAAGGCAGCTGTTCAGTTCCCAGTGGTTTTGGTCAGGGATTTTGGTTTCCATCATTATTTGGTGGGAAGGACATGCCCATGTCTTTGTGAAGCTGAATGGAAATCAGGCATTGATGTCAGATGAAACAAAAATGTCAGGTTGGGGATTTTTGGGGGGGTTAATCTAATCAAAGTTTTAAATCAGTTAAGAAGTTAAGAGAAAATGGTTAAGAAGGCTTCAGGAGCAACAGTCAAGGGGTTATGGTGATCTTGCAGTGGGTAAAATAAAACCAAACTGGTTAATAAAGAGCTGATGAGGGGTTTGTGGTGTCTCTGAATCTGGATTCTCACAGATCTGCCAGAGATCATGGCACAGCCACAGCCCTGTGTGTCCCGGTCTCTGTGCCTGGACTCCCAGTGGGTTTGTCCCTCATGACAGAGAGGGTTGTAGTGGCTTTTCCTCCCACAGCATCACCCTCTTTCAGCTCTAAACCATTTGCCATCTCTCAGAGCAGGGGTTATTGATGTTTTTGTTGTCCAAATGAGTGGCTGATAACCCTGTGGAACATCCCAAAGCAGCTGGTGTTGAATATTGGGGCTGTGCAGCCTGGGGAAGAGGAGGTTGTGTGGAGACCTCACAGCACCTCCCAGGGAGGCCACAGGGAAGGCAGAGAGGGACCCTGCATCAGGAACTGCAGGGACAGGACAGGGGGAATGGGGTCAAACTGACAGAGGGGACTTTAGGTCAGCTATAGGGAAGGAATTGTTCCCTGTGAGGGAGGGGAGGCCCTGGCACAGGGTGCCCAGAGAAGCTGTGGCTGCCCCTGGATCCCTGGAAGGCCTGGTTGGGCTAAAACCCCTTTCCCAGCAGAACCTGATTGCAAAACCCTTTCTCCTCTAGAGCCCAGATTTCCCAGTGTCTGGAGAGGGCCGGGTCAGGTTCAGGCCTGGTGTGAGGGGTGGCTGGAGAGCTGTGCTGAGGGAAGGGCCTGACTCGCCGGTGGCCTTGGCACAGCTCCGAGTGCCAACTGCTGCACACCCGTCCAGCCAGCACAGAGTCACCTTGTCCCTTCCCACTGGGCGGCAGAGCTTCCAATCCTGCACTGGGATTAATCCCCAAGTCTCCTTCAGTCCTAGATGCATTTCAGTTTGTCTGGGACATCTGTGAAGAAATCCAGGGTTGCTGCAGCTTGGAAGAGCTTGTGCTCAGAGAGGTCAGAGATGTTCCCTTTGGATCGATCCCGTGTCTGCTCCTCAGGCTGGGAATCAGCTGGAGTCAGCAACCATCCCTTAAAGGTGTCTGCTGGATCCAGCAGGAGGGGCAGGCTGCAAGTGCCAAGTGCTGCCCACGCTGGAAAACAGGGAAATCGTAAAACCAAACAAGGGTTTAAGATCAACTCTGCAAGAATAATTGTGATATTAAATTCAAGCAGCTCTCACTACAGAGCTACACAAACGTTTTCCCATTAAGGAATTACTCACTCTTGCAGGTTTTTCCAGAGCAGTAGGATTAAAATTTGCTGCTCCGGAGCCCAAATCTGGTGGATTTGGGGGCAGGCAGGCAGTGGTGGGGCACTGCCTCTCCTCCTGCATCCTGGGATCCATCCTGGGGGAGGAGGTGTTGTTTTCCCAGTCAAAACGATCCAAATCAAACGCAAAGGATGGGTTGGAACAAGTGGTGAGCAGGAAAACAGTCTCATTATAACATGTAGGGCACGGAGCCGGGGATGGGGGAAAGGAAGCACACAGGGCTGTTAGCCAGGGCACCAGCCTCTTTCTCTTCAGTTTAGTTTCAGCTTCCCTTAAAATTCCTGCTGTTTATCCACTTTGCCCACACGGGAGCCAGAAGCTTTCCTGCTCGTTTCTGTCAAATTAAATTAATGGAGAGAAAAAACAACCACACAGATACTCCAAATCCCAGGCTGGAACTGCAGTTTTGGCTCTCACATCTGACTCTCAGTGTGGTTCAAAAGCAGCTCTGGAGGCACTTGGGGCACTCAGAAAAGGCAAAAGAGCAGCAATTTTTGTGTTTAAAGGGAGAGCTGAATTTTCCAGCCAGCTCTGAAAGGTGAGCTGTGCAATCTGGGATCTGGGGTGTGTGCACGTGTGATGGGCTAATGTCCTGTGGCTTTTCCAAGGCCTGCATTGGCCAGATGAGCTTTTCTGCTGAAATAATTGTATTTAAAAATAGCTGGGAAGCTTCGGGGAGTGTGAGGGAGGTGCCTCCCCCACCTGCAGCTCCCAGCAAAGCACCTGGGAGGGGCAGGGATGGAAAGCCAGAAGGTGGCACAGAGCCCTGGGCGTGTGCTTTGGAGAGTTGGCTCTTCTGGGGCAGTTTGGTTTTTCCAAGATCACTCAAAGTCACCTCATTCTTTGCAGCCAGCACAGGACCCGGAGAGCAGCTTCAGATCCAGTAGCCCCAGTCACAAATGCACTGGGATGAGCTTGTGCAGCCACCCAGGGGAGAACCTGTGGATGCAAATCCTGATTTTGTGCAGGGAATAAGGAAGGCAGAGGATGCAGCAGGCAGGGCAGGGCTCCAGCCAGCTGCTTTTACCTTCTGCTCATTGCACTGCCAAGGACCAGGAGCCACGGGGAGATGAAAGGAATTTATGGCTTTAACCACAGCTAAGAACCCAGATTGTTCTTCTGGGAAATGGCTTTGATTTGGCTTTTTATGGGCAGCTCAGACCTTCTCCTGCCACCTCTCCAGTTCCCTTCCCTTCCCTTCCCTTCCCTTCCCTTCCCTTCNTAAAACATAAATGTAAAGAACAGGAAAAAAATGTAAAGAACAGGAAAAAAAACTTATTAGAAAGAAACTATATAAACCTTTATTTTGCTATGACAGGGCATGAAGGCAAGAGAAAACAGTCTTTAAAGGCACGTTATAAATCACTTTATGATGGTTGAACTATGATTTAATCCCTTCCCTTCCCTTCCCTTCCCTTCCCTTCCCTTCCCTTCCCTCCCAAGATAACTGGTTTTCCGGGGATGCTCCAGATGAAGGGCTGGAATCTCACGGTGACCCCAGGAATGTTGCATCAGTGGTGACCTGGGTATGGATTTCCTTTGTCTCCTAAAAACTGTTAGAGGGTGGGAGTTGTTCCCAAACCTTCAGGTGGAAGGCAGCAGTTTTATTTCTCAGTGTTAATTAGAATGAGCTGGTTTGACCTCAGTGGAATGAGCTCTGGAGCGGGATAAGGGTGGAATGTATAAAATCAGGGATGTGAAGCTGTTGGAGTTCGATGCCAAGGATGTGTTTAGGGTTTTGCTGAATTGCAGTTAAAGAGAAGATCAGGAATAAACACTGATCCTCTGGAAAATACATATATTGGGATTCTTTCACATCTTCTAATTGCAAACATTGCAGTAGGTGCTGTTTGCAAGATTAGGACCAAAATTGGCCAAACTGTTTGTAAATGCTGAGGGACAGAGAGCTCTGGGATCCCAGCACAGGGAGCACCTGGAGCTGCTGGAGCAGGTCTGGAGGAGGCTCCAGGATGGTCAGAGGGATGGAGCAGCTCTGCTGGGAGGAAAGGCTGGGACAGCTGGGATTGTTCCCCTGGAGAGGAGAGGCTTTGGAGTGACCTTGTTGGGTTGTTTTTTTCCTTAATCTGGGAGATTTTGCCCCAGGACAGGTTATTTCCAGTGCCTATGCTGCCCCTGCTTCCCTTTAGTGCTGCCCAGCTGCAGGCAGGGAGCAGCAATTCCTGGGAATGTGAATCTGTGCAGTGTTTTGTAGGACAGAACTCTTGGATTTTTTTAAAACTGCCAGGCAAGAACATCTAAAATGCATCACAGGCCATCAATTTGGGGTTTAATGGTTCTCTTAATTCCCAGTGAATTCCTCAGTGAGAGCCTGCCAGGCACAATTTCGTGTCACCTGTGAAAATGTCAGAGTGTCACCTCTCAGAGCAGCGGGCCCTGGAGGAGGAGGTTCTGCAGCTCAGCAGCAGCACTGAAGGGCTCAGAAGTGTTTCAGGGGGGATCAGGAACCTTTCCAGGGCAGCACTTGTCCCCTGGAGGTTATGTACAGCTTCAGGAGAGCTTGGGGTTGTCTCCCATCCCCTCCTTAACATTTCCACCTCCTGCACCTGCATCTGGCACCCAGATGTTGCAGCTTCCCCTCAGCTCTTCTGTGCTCTGCCTTAGGCTGGTAAATAACGTTTTTTCTGATTGAAATTCCTGATTAAAAGCTAAAGTGGAGTGAAAGTGCCCCTGGCTCTGTTGGCACGTGGTGCTCTGTAGAAAAGCAGGCACAGAGGGCAGAGTTGTTCCTCCCTGGAGCAAAACCAGCAGTGGGTCCTGGCACAGGACTGGATTTTTTGTCTTTCCTTCCCACTGCTGATTTTCCACAAGCAGGAAGCCGCTGCAAAGACACATCATAAATGCCGTTTAGGTTTGTCCAAGAATCAGAGGGCAGTGGGATGGGAATTCTTGGAGCATGTCCTTGGGGAAGGAGCTCACGGCAGCTCCTGGGTTGGGTCAGCAGCCTTTGGACGTGCAGGGCTCTGCAGATATCCACAGGCAGAGGTTCCCTGCTAAGCCAACTTCTTTTCAGGACTTCAGGCACTGACACCCTCTCCCTCCAGTCTTTCCCAGCCAGTGGATTCCATCAGAGTCTGGATTTGTTGAAAGGCTGCAGCCTGTTGGAGCTATGCCAGGGCAAACTGCAGATCCTTTCCCCCTGGAATCTGACACTGCTCAACTTGGAGGCAAAACACAAGGAAGACTCAGCCCTTCGGCCACAGAACTGCTGGAGCGTGAACCAGATCCTTCCTGAGCCAAATGGGAATGGTGAAGCCCTTGGGATCCCCTGTGCCAGGGTGTCACCTTGCCCTAGGAGCTGCATTTTTATCCATTAGGACACAAACCCACCCTGCAGGGCTGGGAGGTCCCCCAGTGTCGCCCCCACACAGCCAGGACTGGGTGGGTGACAGGCAGGTCCCTCCTGTGCCTGTGCCAGCCCTGGCAGGGGGAACCAGGACTCCCTTGTCCCCTCCCTCTCAGTCCTGGAGGTTGTGACCTGCAGGAAAGCCCTGCAAACCCAGGAATGAACATTCCTGCTGAGTGAGCAGCCAGGGAAGGAGGCTCTGTTCCTTGGGATGACACTTTGGAGGGGAAAGGGCTCTGTTTTCTGCATCCTTTTGCTCCCTGAATGCTGACATCAAACAAGCTCCCCTCGTGTGCAGTGTAGAAATCAATCCTGGCTCTTCAGGTCTGGTTCTTCCTGTGCTGATGCCACCTGGAAGGGCTGAGACCCTTCATCCCAACTTGTCACCTCACTGCTGAGTGACAGAGGGCAGGAGCTGCCTCGGGATGGCCCCTGGCTGCTCAGCCTGTGAGCCAAACATTTTCAATTTTTCTTACGCATTTCATACAGGAAGGTGAACTCGTGCCACCCGGGAGTTTGCTGAGAGTTTTGCCAACAACTTTAAGAGGACTTTGAATCCAAGTCTCCACCAGGAGAGGAGGCTCCAGAGGGCTGGAACCTCTCTGCTCTGGAGCCAGGCTGGGAGAGCTGGTGGTGTTCAGGATAGAGATGAGAAGGTTTTGGAGAGACCTCAGAGCCCTTTCCAGTGCCTAAAGGGGCTCCAGGAGAGCTGGAGAGAGACTGGAGTCAAGGGATGGAGGGACAGGACATGGGGAATGGCTTCCCACTGGCACAGGGCAGGGAGAGATGGGATATTGGGGAGGAATTGTTCCCTGTGAGGGTGGGGAGGCCCTGGCACAGGGTGCCCAGAGAAGCTGTGGCTGCCCCTGGATCCCTGGCAGTGTCCAAGGCCAGGTCGGACACTGGGGCTTGGAGCAGCCTGGGACAGTGGGGAGTGTCCCTGCCATGGCAGGGGCTTGAAGGGCATGATCTTTAAGGTCCATTTAAAACCAAGCCATTCTGGGATTCTGTGATGGCAGAAAAATCAATGCATTTTGCATTTGATGATTTAAAACCTCCACAAATAACAAGCCAAAGCAAACTAGAAAAGCAACACCAGCACCTTCCCCACTCACAAAAAGAATGCAAAAACCACAAGCAGCTGTTCCAGAGGGGCTCATGGTGAGTGTGCCCCATCCCAGCAGAGGTCAGTCAAGGCTGTGCTGGTGGTCAGGGTTTGAAGTCAGGCCCTGTGCTCAGCACTGCTTCACTCTGCCTTTTCAAAGGGCTCTTGCATCGCTTTGTGCTTCCCAGCTTGTGCAGCTGAGGGAGGAAACATAGATTTCCATGGGTCTCTTGGTGGGATCAGTGTACCTGGGCTGGGATTTCTGCTCTGGGAGCTGTTGGCTCTGAGTTGCCTGACCCTTGAACAAGCAGTTGGGATAAATCTCTCTGCAAACATCAACCTCTGTGCTTTGTGGTTGGGTGGATCTGCACAAATTTTGATGGAGTGAATCCAAACCATTCTCTCCACCCCTGAGTTCCCTTACCTGGCAATCATCTTTACCAAGCTTGCATTTACATTTCACTGCAGTTTTCCCCATTTTCATTTTTCTTTTCCATCAGCTTTGCTCAGTGTTTTAAACAAAACAAACCCCAGCGCTGAGCAGTGAGAGTGACATTTGCTGCTAAAGGCTGGAGGCACAGAATGTATCTGCTGTATTTCCCAGGATTGTGCTGCTGTGCCAGGGATGCGTGAAGGGGGAGATGAAGCTGGGAGCTCCCTCCTCACCAATAGCTGCTATCAAGGAGGTGTCACAATAAATGCATTGCTCAGCTCCTCGAGGTGCTTACGGGGCTGTTTCGCTGCTCCCTCATTTCCCAGGGAGTGGAGCTGCTCCAGCTGTCAATAACCATTCCTCACATCCCATGATGTGGGTGGAAATCACTCACCTAAACTCTGTCTGCTGCAATATCCCTGAAATTCCCAAGGACTTGAGGCTGCTGAATCTTTCACAGCCCTTGCAGGGATCTGTCAGAGAGCCCCTGGGCTGTGCAAACCCCACTGCTGATGGCATCATCCACCACAAGTGGATTCCAGCAGTGCCTGCAGTGTAGAGCTGAGGAGCAATTGGTGTTCAGGAGCTGCTGCTGAGGGTTGGGAGGGAACTGGGACCAGTGGTGAGTTGCGGTTCCACTGCAGGTTTGACTGTGACTGTGCAAAATCAACCCCAAAATCACCCCAAAATCGCCCTGTGGTGGAGGAGGGGCTCTAGAGCTGCACCCCCAGCTCAGCTTGACCCAACCATGGCATCAGCCTTTCCCTGCCCTGCTGTTCCTGGTGTTCCTTAGGAGCTGACAAGGACCTGTGCTCTGTGCCTGACAAGGGAATTGCTTCTCAACCCAGCCTTGTGGCAGGCCACAGTTCCCTTTGTGTGTGTCCCCAGGTGCACAGCTCAGGCTTGCAGCATCTGTTGTTCCAGGTAATGATTTGCTCAGGGAGATTTCTCTCCTGATTTCTGCAGTTTGGTTTGAGATTTAAAATGGTGTTTGAGCCATAAACAGAGCGGGTTCGTTCTGGAGAGGTGCTCACCTGAGCCCATCTTCACCTTTAAAAGTCAATTTATTGTTGTTTCTTTCGTGTGATGTCACTTGGAGCAAGTGTAGGAGCTGCAGGAGTATTTTGGTGGAAGATAGGTCAGAAATCACTGCCCAAGTCCCACTTTGGTACCAAGCTGAGGCTCAGGGTGTTAATTCTGATCCTTCAGCCCCAACTCGGGGCTGTAACCAGGGCATGGTTGTTGTTGTGCCTGAGACAAAGAGAACTTTGTTTACCTGTGAAATTTGCTCATTGTGATTTTTATGCTCACTGGAGAGGAAGAACACGCCTGAAAATCAGCTGCTTGGCTGCCCTTGAGAAAAAATATATTCATGTTAAAAACAGCAAAGTAAATACCACGTCCCTGTTAAGTGCCTGATAGTTATACATATTACATCCCAGGGTAATTATCATCTAATTAGCACTCTGGCAACAGTGGAGGGAGACGGAGTTACAGCACAGTTACTGCTGCAGGGTCGCGTTCCTGAGGAGGAATTCCTGCTTTCCTGGAAGGGCCCTTCAGGGAGTGTGAGCGGCACCAGGAGCCGAACCCCGCGGGGCAGCAGAGACCCAAACCCACAGGGTTCCCTTGCTTTGGCCGCCAGGAATGAGGGGCTCCCTCTTGAAAGGCAGTGGGAGAGGGTTTAGGATTAGATTTGGGATCAGATGAGCACGTGCGGTCTTGGACACCCAAACTCTGGTCACCATCTGAGGGGTTCCTGAGGATAAAGGTTTGCCCCCTTTTCTCTTTCCCTTTTCCTGCACTTTATCGGGTTGTGAGTCAGGTTGTAAGAGCTAAATGTTAAAGAAATCAGAAATCAGAATCATTCCTCTTTGAATATTTTTATATTCAATACAAATACCTATTTCCTTTTTATTCCACCTGATCTTTAGGGTTTGGCATGGAGGGGTTGAAGTGAGATGTTCTGTAAGGGTCCACCCCAAACCATTTGGGGATTCTCTGAAATAAAAGGCCACGAAATCTTTCCCCTTCACAGAGGTGAAATCTCAGCGTCCACATGCTGTCACTGGGGATTTGAAGTGGTGCAAATTCAAATCCTTAGATCTGGGATTTATAATCAGACTTTATCGTCTTCTCGAGGAGCTGAGGGCTGGATTGAAAGTGCTGGGAGTGTTAAATCCCGGGATCTGCTGCAGGCCCCTCCTGCTCTGCTCCCAGCTGCCCAATGAGCTGGATTTCAGTGGCTGCTAATTAGCACAAATGAGCTTTTAAACTACTTCTGGGGAACTTTGAAGCCACTGGCTGACTTTGCTCTGGGGAGTTGTGCATTCCTGCCTTGGAATAAATAGGTCTGATTTGCATAGGCGAACACTGCCAGTTTAATGGAGAATTCCCGGGGGGTTGAAGCCCCCAGGGGGCTCTGAGGAGGTGCTTGAGGCTGGGTTGAGGTGACTGATGGTCGCTGCGGGTGCTTTATAACGGGGTGTGCTCTCCTCACCTGCCCCATCCCGGAGCAGCAGCTTTCCCGAGCAGGGATCCGCAGCCTGGGGACACTTGGATTTCCTCTCCCCCTGGCTAAGATTCAAATTTCCAATTGCTTGCTTTTGTGAGAACTTTGTCTCCTGTTGGTGACCACGTCTTACCTGATGAGACAGCAGCAAACGTCTCTGTTCCAGGTGGAGGCCAGGCTGGGGCAGCCCCTGGGGCTGGGTACGGGATGTGCTGGGTCCTTTCTGTGCAGGTGAAATGCAACAGCGGTTTCCAGATCTGCTCTGAGGGGCACACCTTTAGGGGACCAGTCAGAGAGGGAAAATAAAACCAGCGTAACCAGATCCTGAGCCTTCCTGACTCCTCCTGTCTGCTAAGCTGGGCTCCCTTTATGTCGTGCCTTGATTTGCAGTGGCTTTCCAGGCAGGGAAAATGTTTTTCTTGCGTCTTTTATGCATTTTTCAGTGGCTTCCAGTATAAGTCAGTGCACAAATGAAAATCTTGCTCTGTTTTATCTCAGCCCAAAGCTTGAGACTCTGTGTTGCCTCTCCTGTGGGAGTGTCCCTAATACATCCCAGTGAGTGATCACAATTATTCCCCAGTTCTGCCTTTGTGGATAAATGAGGCCCATTAAGGGTCAAACCCCCGGCGTGCAGATGTTTGCAGATGTGCTGTGGGGAGGATTCTCAGCCCCCTGAGCTCTGGGGAGGCACCTGGACACATCCCTGTGTGCCAGAGGCTCCCCCCAGATGTGAAGGATGGGGGGGGTCCCCGAGTGCCTCCAGCTCTGCAACCGCCAGGAAATCAGCTCAGATCAGGAGCCCTGTTCCTATCCCACGGGAGAATCCTGCCATTGCAACGATTTCCTCTCTTTTCTCAACAGCTCCAAATCCCATGTGAAAGTAATTACCAAATTAACCTTGCCCAGGGTGACTTCTTTGGGGTTTGTGCTCTGGGACTCAGAGTGCAGCCCCCAGGTGCTGGCCCTGCTGTGACACAGAGGACAGGGCCACCAGGACATTGGAGATGTCACCTGGGGTTATTTGCAGTGATGGACAATAGCCCCAAACTCCTCCTGCACGTTCTCATGGTCCTGAGTGAGGCTCATCCCAGCTCATGGCTCTCAGCCTGGAAGGGTTTCTCCAGGTTGGTGCCTTTTGTGAGGTCCCAGCAGGGTGGGTGTGGGAGCTGGGTGAGATCTTGTGCTGTGGGAATGGGATCAGCCCTGGACTTCGGGCTGGACTTTCACTTCAGGTGACAAAACCCAGAGAGTTGGGGACAGCTGCTCCCTGCACATCAGAATTTTGGCAGCCTGGAGCAGCACTTGCATCTGGGAACTCCTGCAAAAAGCACCTGGGGCATGAAGGAGGTGTCCAAGCATCCAGGGATCTTCAGTGTTGGGACATCCTTGGGGGCTTAGAACATACCAGGAAGGCAAATGCTTCCAGGCAGTGACTGAGGCAGCAGTTTCCACCCTGGAGGGGAAGTGTTGCTGTTGAGCTTGGACGAGGAAATAGAAACCAGCAGTGGTTCCCAGGCTGTGTCTGAGCACAGGGTGGGCACCAGCTTTTGGTGCTGCTGGGGTTGGCAGCAAGGCTGGGAAAGAGCAAATCCTTGCTCAGGAGGTTGTTAACCACCAGAGACTGAGGGGCCTGGCATCCATAGCAGTATCAGCAGTGAATTCAACAGCTCCGGTGGGGAAAGCACTGAATTGATTTATAAATGGTTTTTCTCAAGACCTTCCAGGTGTTAGACTCACCTGACAGAGGAGGAGACAGAGGCACAAAGGAGTTAAATGCTTTGCCTGAAGTCCCAGAGCAGGCAGAGAACAGTGACAAAGTCAAATGTGTGTTCAGCAAGGTCACAGGCATGGCTGGATGTAAGAGGTGTTTTAAAAAATACAGTTTTCACAGCCTCCTTGCCATTAAAAGTTTAAGTAGTATTAATCTCCAGAAGACTCAGCAAAGCCATTCAATCCAGCATCTCTTTTATGTGGTATCTCTTATTTTTAATTTGTTTCACAGGTTCTGTGGTACTTAGTAACAGCAGGGAAATAAACCCATTGGAAACAGACAATTAACCAAGGGCACTGGGGCAGGGAAACCGGAATTATGCAAGGAACAGCTCTTGCAGATGCCACCCTGGGGATGAGATTGAGGAAGGGACGCTGCTGGGGGCTAAAATGCCACTCCTTCATGGACATTTGATTACATTCCTGGGAAACACATCCAGCTTTCTGCATTTCCCTGGCAGTGAAGGGAAGCTGGGAGCTTGGCTCTTCCCAGTTCCTGCTCTGCACAGAGATGTCCCACAGTGGAGGCAGGAGGAATGTGTGATCGCCCTTTGGAGGTGTGCTCTGGGTGTGACACTGGACTTTGGGCTTTTGCCATCAGGCTCCTGCCTGGGCAGGGCCCGCAGCCGCCCTGGGCTCGGACACTCGGCCCTTGCTGCAGAAATCCCGGCTCTGAGGTCACTTCCAAAGCAAACCCCGCTCCAGGGAATGCGTCCTGCCTGCCGGGGGGTTTGGGGTTGGGAGGAGCTGGGATGGGGCTGAGGGAGGGATGGGATGGGGGCACCACGTGTTTGGGTTTGTGCCTGAGGAGCCCATGGGGAGAAGGCTGAGAGGGCCAGGGCCAGGCAGGAGGGTTCTGCCTCATCCTCACCCTCACCCTAAGTGTTTCTTCCTGGACATGGCTCAGCCCTCTCTGAGGACAGGATGAAGCTGGGGGAGACAATGGGCCGGTGGGGCAGGGCCAGGTTTGTCTCTGGGTCTCTGCTCTGCTCTGCCTCACCCCCACTTCCCTGTGCAGGGACTTCTCTGGTCTCAGAGCAATCCCAGTTCAGGGAACGGGCTCACTTCCAGCTCCAGGCTCTGCCTGACCTCTCCTGTCCCAGCCTCCCCCTGCAGGGACCCCTGGGGCCAGGTCAGGCTGTGCAGGGAGTGGATGGTCCATAACCATCCACTGCTGCTTTCCAATGACTCTTTCATTCCTCCAGTTCCTCTCCTCCTCTGTTTCTCTACCCCCAGGCTGTGAGGGAGCAGTTTCCTCCGTGGCTTTGCAGAAGGGTGAGCTGCAGGTGCCCTGAGAACAGGATGTCACCTGGGGGTGGTGGCAGCCCCAGAGTGGCCTGGGGACACTCAGCAGGGATGCTGCCCCTCAGCCTCCCTGGAGCTCAGACTGGGCCCAGTGTGGTGCTGCAGTGGCTGCACTGGTCAGGGAGCAGTCAGAGCTGGAGGCTCCATCCTGGATCCCTGATTCCCAGGACACAGCTGGCTGCAGTGGAGCAGAGGCTTTGGCACGGATTCTGTCCCACAGGGATCTGCCCTGGGGCAGCCTCTGGCTGTCCCTGTTTGATCAGCAGAGGGGTCAGTCCTTAATGCCACATCCTTGTAATAAATTTCCACACAAATATTCCCTTGTATAAACCTGTGTTACTCATCTCAGAATTTAATATTTATTTATTTATTCGTTTATTCCCTGAGCACAGAGGGGACAGCACTGTCAGTTGTTTCTTTTGCAAGCAGCTCCTTCATCTTGCCTCTGGCCGAGAGAAAATCCAGTATTTTATCACAGTATGTCACATAAAAATAAAGGTGGTGTTCTTCCCTTCCCTGCTGTCATCAGGGAAATCATTGATAGGCCACTAATTAAAGCCACAGGCTTTAATTTGATAATTTACCTGACATTTCCTACATACTGTGAGTTGGTTGAATTTCAGCCCTGGAGCTCAGAGGCTCCCGGAGTTTCCTGCTGAGATGCTGGATCCCACCAGTGACCCCCAGCTGGATCGTGGAGGTGCAGAGAGGCAGCAGGAGGGGGAAATCTCAGAGTGGAAAATGAGATTGTTCCCATGAAACCCCACCTGGAGCCCTGCACAGGTCTGGTGTCCCCAGCACGGGGAGGACACGGAGCTGTTGGGGCAAGGCCAGAGGAGGCCCTGAAGTTGATAAAGGGATTGGGGCATCTCCCTATGGAGCCAGGCTGGGAAACTTGGGATTGTTCAGCCTGGGGAAGAGGAGATTGTGTGGAGACCTCACAGCACCTGCCAGGGTCTGGAAGGGCCACAGAGAAGCCAGAGAGGGACCCTGCATCGGGACTGGAGAGACAGGACACAGGGAATGGCTTCCCACTGCCAGAGGGCAGGGATAGATGGGATATTGGGAAGGAATCCTTCCTGTGGTGGTGGGGAGACCCTGGCAGAGGTTATTCCATGGATTCCTCATCCCTGGAAGTGCCCAAGGCCAGGCTGGACAGAGCTTGGATCACCCTGGGACAGTGGAAGGTGTCCCTGCCCATGGCAGGGGTGGCACTGGATGGGATTTAAGGTCCCTCCATGAACCATTCCATGATTCCCTGATTCTAAGATGTGAGTTCAGTGTGTTAAATTAGGAATGGCAAGGTTGGGACAGGGACAAAGAACTTCCTTCTGGGCAGGTAAAGGACTGTCCCAAACGTGGGGCAGTGCCTTGTGGTGTGGAAGGTAAGCAACTCCATGATCCAAGTTCATTAAAACCAGCAGCAGTTTAATGGGAATTGGACACTCTGGAAGTTCTTCCAGTCTGTGCTCAGCCTCTTGCAGTCAGTGGTAAAACCACTAATTATTTTTTTAATATCTTTTTCTACATATTTTATAACCTGCTCTTCAGTGTAAAATTGGAAGCCAAATCCAATTGTGGGGGAAAATTAATTTCCTTGAATTGAAGAAGCAATCTCCTTGAGACTTTTTAATCATTAGATGATAACAGTGAGCTAAAGAAAGGAAGACCATTAAAGTAACTTAATAGAGCAGGATAAACGTTTTTCCCTGTATCTCCTTCATCTTTATTTAGAGATCCATGAGGAGGATATTTCATAAAAGCTGCTCTTCTCGACCTTTCTTCACTTGTTCTTTAGAGGAACCAACCAAAAGGATGGCAAGGAAGTAACACTGTGGAGTTCTGGATACAAACCCAATAATTCTGCTCAACATCCCTGCTCTTCCTTCCTGCCAAATTCTGCTTTTCCTTTCTCATTAAAGGGAGAATAGCTATTGGGACAAATAAAAATGCATTCAGCTGAGCTGGGTGATTTTTAAAAACAAGCTATGTTAATGCTTTTAATTAAGGGGCAGAGGAACAAGAGGCTTTATCAGCTCTTTGTCTGCAGGCCATTATTTCGTTGGGGATGAGCAATCCATTATTGTCAGCGGCCACCTTTTTGAAGGATTTACTACCAAATCAAACAGTATTTTTATTTAAATTGTTGAGCGCTGCTTGGTTCCTCATTTATTTAATGTGGAGGCATTGTTACAGAGGAGAATGGAGCACTTCATTTGGATTGCTTGAGGGACCAGGAGGGTGCCTCAGGAGCTCCCCAGTGTCCTGGGCTGGAACAGGACGTGCAGCACAACGGGGAAGAGGAAAATTTGAAGGTGAAGTTGTTAAATCCCAGTTAAGCTGTTTCCAAGAGAATTTTGGGAAGGACTGGTGGCTCTGTGCTTTATGAAGTGAAGTCCTGTTGTGAAGTCTTAGGGAGAAACTCTTCCCGGTGAGGGTGGGAGGCCCTGGCACAGGGTGCCCAGAGGAGCTGTGGCTGCCCCTGGATCCCTGGCAGTGTCCAAGGCCAGGTTGGACACTGGGGCTTGGAGCAGCCTGGGACAGTGGGAGGGGTCCCTGCCCATCCAGGGGTGCAGGGTGGCACTGGATGGGCTTTAAGGTCCTTTCCAACCCAACCCGTTCCATGATTTATAAATAACAGCGAAAGAAGCTCTCAGGGTACAGCTCCTGTTCATGGCTCCTGAGTGTTTCCAGTCCAGAAAACCTCATTTACCTGGTTGAGAGTTCCCACTGATCCACACTATTGGGTCCAAAATGCAGTTTCCTTTGTCTGAAACTTTCACCTGGATTCTTTTTCTGGCTTTTGCCTCTCCTCTGGGTGACTTTAACAGCTTTTGATGGGAGAAGTCAGAGGTTTCCACACCTATTCCCAGTGGAGGAGATGAACTGGGTTGTTCATACTCTGGTTAAAACCAGAGCAATTTACCCTTCTCTTAAATTCCAGGAGGTAATCTAGGATAATGGAACTATTAGATTTGGCTTCTGTAAGGGGGTTATCATTTCAGAAGGAATTGTTTCTGTTAATGGCAGTTAACTTGCTACAAATAAAGCAAGAGAATTGAAATCTTAAGTACCAGAGTGGCAGCAAACCATGAAACATTATCCTGCTCCGTGGAAGGAAGGCTGAGCCAGCTGTCAGGGAAGAAATCTATTGGAAAAATTCTCTGATGGATTCCAATTGGAACTAATTTAACGTGGCAGCAGCATCCAGCTCTTCTACTTTCTATTAGAAGTATTAAAATGTCTATAAATAATAATATTAAAGTGGGCAGAAGCTTTCATCTAAGGACCTCATGGTTTTCACCAAGATGAGTTTAGTGGAGCTGAGCTGTGAAATCCTTGGGATTACTGAGCCTGGGCTGCCCTGGGGGTCCCAGGAGCTCCTCTGGCAGATTTGGGCACAGTGTGAGATGTGCATGGAGAGCTGGAGCCTGGGCCCTGCTGTCTGTGAGCCAGGTCTGGGTGAATTCAGGGCTGTTCTCCCCCTCTGCAGGCCAAAACTGCTCAGTCCAGCCTTGGACGTGCTCCAGGGCCTGGACAAGGCTGGAATGGGCTGTGAGCCAGGGTTTGGGGCTGCTGTTAAAACACAGGATCCTGTTGCCCTGTTCCTACCTGGAGAGCAGCTTCCCTCTGGAGAACAGGCATTCCTAGGTGGGGTGGGATTGCCATGGGCTCACAGAGGTGATGGCCATCACATCCCCCTGCTCAGAGCTCAGGGTGGGCAGGGCAGTCCTGGGACTCCCAAAAAAGCAGACTCTGGCAACACCTCGCTGGAAAATTCGCTGGCACCTCCCTGCTGGACTCTGGATCCCTGGGTTTTTTCTTTACAGCATGGATTCAAGGAGCAGCAGTCAAATGGGAGAATGCTTTTTATATTTCTGTTTTAGCACAGGGGATATCCCAGGGGCAAACTCTGCACACAGCATGGCAGCAGCAGCTGAGAGTGTCCCCGAGCAGCACGAGCGGAACCACTCGGGATTGTTCAGTGCTGGGCTCTGGGCAAAGTGCAGTTTCATGGAGAGGGTCAGCAGTGTTAAGCACTCAAAAAATCCCCTGAAATGTGATCTGAGTGTGTGAATCAGAACTGCATCCTCATTGCAGGGCAGCTGTAGCAGCTGGAGAGCTGGGCCCAAGGTTTGCAAGTAATGAGGGTCATTAGTAAACACAACCATCTAAAATGTCCTTGAAATTGCACAGTTGTGACAAATTAACCCCTGGCACTGTGTTTTTCCTCACTCTCTGTGCTATTCCATTGATGCTCCCAGCTTTCTCTGCTATTTCCCTGACCAGCCCCTGTTTCTGCTGCTCCTGCAGTGTGAGCTGAGAGCTCTGAGCTGGAGGGCACGAGGGGCAGGATGGATGTGACAACTTCATCCCTAACCTGGAGCACTGCTGATACTGGGGGAACTGGGAAATGACCCCACAGCTGCTTCTGCAAACAGTGTTTAAAGAATTTGCTTCTACAAATTTGCTGTGAGCTGGTTGCTGGTGGTGATGGCTCCTTTGTGACTCCAGCTGGAAATCCTCTTTCCTGGAATATCCTGAAAAGTAGATTCCATCCTTAGGTCTGCTCCGCTGCAGACGTGCTGGAAGTAAGAGAAAGGAAAGGTCATTATTGTGTTTCCTTCATTTATGGGCAGTGGAAACCCCGAGGTGTTTCCAGCAAAGCCAAGGCCTGAGAGCTCCTCCATAATTTAACCTCAGGAAAACCCTTTCTCCAGTCTGTACAGACAGAAATGAGCTTGCATTTTGGACAGTTCATTGCAATGGTAAAAATTTTGGACAATTTGATTGCAATGGTGAAACAATGTCTTCAAAGGCACTGAGTTCATTCATTTCCACAAAGTCTGGGATAAGCAGTGGTGGGAAGCACCTGAACTCAGCAGCTTTGCAGAACTGAGCCCACGGCCCAGCAGAGGTTGGGCAGTGTCCCTGACTGTGCTCTCCTGTGGTTCTCCCCTGCAGGACCCAGGCCGTGACTGGGCAGTGTCCCTGACTGTGCTCTCCTGTGGTTCTCCCCTGCAGGACCCAGGCCGTGACTGGGCAGTGTCCCTGACTGTGCTCTCCTGTGGTTCTCCCCTGCAGGACCCCGGCCATGATCGGCTGCTCCTTCGTGGTGAACAGGAAGTTCTTCGGGGAGATTGGGCTGCTGGACCCCGGCATGGACGTGTATGGAGGGGAGAACATCGAGCTGGGCATCAAGGTTTGTGCCAAGAAAAGTTTCAGCCTGCAGTATTTAAGGAACCCAAAGCTTTTACTGAGTTGGCCTGAACAATTACTGGAATCCTTCAGGAGAAATGGGAGGTGATGGGCTTCACAGCATTTTGATTTCATTTTAAGGGAGGAAAATGACTTGGTTTTAGGGGTGAGTTTAATATTTTTCCTTGAATTACAATCTGTCTGACCTGATGCAAAAAGCTGCTGAAATGAAATGGCATTTCCAGCTTGAACCTGTCTGTGTTGTGACGGTGTTGCTGGAAGTTACAGGGATCTGAAACACCAGGAGAAACACGGTTGGGTGAACGGTGTTTGGGGGTGCTGGGACTCCTGTGAGTGTCTCAGGAAGACACAAAGCCTGCAGATCTCTTACAGTCATTTAGCATCTGCAAATAAAACGAGTTCACAAGCACAAAACCTGCTCTGAACAGTGAGACACCAACAGCCAGGATTTCAGAGCTGCCTCAGTTCCACCCTGACAACATGCCCTGATTACTGTGTACAATATTAGATCTGGCTTAGTGATTCAAGTGTTTACACACACTGAAGTGATTCATAAGTGATGAACTCAATGTTCAGAGCAACCTGGGACAGCAGAGTCTGTGGAGATTCTCCCAGGCATGGTTTGGAGTGCGACACTTGTGCATTAACGAGCTGATAGGGGGAGGCTGGAGACTTCTAACTGGAAAATTGCATTGATTGTGCTGTTGTAAAAATGAAAAATCATTGTTCAGCTCAGAGATTTACCAGAGGGTGTTTGCTTTGCTGGCAAGGCAGAGGAACCTTAGGAAATCTCTTGTTTTGGCTATGGGGAGCAATAATCTCACGTAAACAAGGGAGTGGAAATTGAAGGCTTTCAATGTGCCACAGAGCTCCTCTCCTTGTGCAGTAATTACTGCTCATCCTGCAGTGGGGCTGGAGATCCCTCTCCAAACCCTGCTCCTCTCGTGGCTCTCCTGCTTTGTTTGGGTTTGGGATTTTTGATCTCATTGTGGACCTGCTCTTCTCACAATAATTCACCTCATTTGCCTGGTTTTGGGGGATTTCACTGAAGATTGGCTTCTTAACTGGAAAAATAACATGGATGTCTCAGAGTAAGTGGTGAGCATTCGTCCTCTTCTTTTTCATGTGCTGAATTTTTTAGAAAGGGCAATAAACATTCTTTTAGGAAAAAATAATGGTTCTCTTCTCCAGGTGACTTGAGTTTCTAACCCTTACATTTTCACACTCATGCTGTGTGTTCTGGTCAAGATTTTTAAATGATTGCTGATTTTGAGAGCCAAAATACTTAAAAATCTGCCTTGTAAGACTACACAGAAAGTAGAATTTTAAAGCTTTTTGAGCTCCAAAAGTCAATCTCTGTGCAAGTGTGTTGTTTAGTGACCAAGAGCTTGTGGTACAGAGGTAAAGGACTCTTCATTAATAAAATCCTTTTAAGGATCAGTGAATAGAAAATTATGAAGGGTTTTTGTGGGTGTGTTGTTTTGCCTGAGAAGTGGCTGTCTGGAGGCACAAAAGTAACTTGGGGGTTCCTTGGTTGTTTCAGTGATTCCTGGATGAAAATAAATGCAGGAAGCCTTTCTTTGCTTTTAGATGATGGAGCAAATTCTGTCATTGTTCTGAGAATCCTGAGACACTTTAAAAATGTTTTATGGATGTGATTGTCCCTCTCTGCTCTGCCCTGGTGCAGCCTCACCTCAAGTTCTGGGAGCAGTTTTGGCACCAAAATATGTGAAAGATCTAAAGCCAAAACTGCCCAAAAAACAAAAATGAAGCAATAAATCCACTGATGCTACAAGAAAGACATGGAAAATTTGCAGTGTTTTAAGTGTAATGGGAAATTAAATCAAGAAATCTGAATAGCAAAATGAAATAAATAATTGAGAAGGTTGGGCTGGAATAACCTGGAAGGGCCAAAGCCCTGTGCAAGAGTTCTATTAATGTGCTTCAGGGTGGGGAGTCCCCATCCCTGAGGGGTTTAACAGGGGGGATGTGGCACTTGGGGATGTGGGGATGTGGTGGCCCTGGCAGTGCTGGGGGATGGTTGAACTTGAAGATCTTACAGGAATTTTCCAGCCTAAAGAGTTCAGTAATTCTGTAAGTGGTGTAAAATGAGCTGTACTGTGCCTTTTGTGGGGAAATACCTGGGCCTTGTGTTTCTTTCAGCTGTTGAATTCTGTGAGCAAAATGGGAAAAGTCCTGCAGGAGCCACTTAAAAACCTCCTAAAAAACCCTTTAAAAAAGAGCCCTTTTGGGGTTGGTCCCATTGCCAGGGTGGCTCTGGGCTCTCTGCTCTTCTGCACATGCTGGGATTCCTCAGATAATGATAATAATAATAACAACAATAATAATAAAACCCAAATTAATTATTATTAATAATAATAATAGTAACACTAATAATAAATCATAAATGTATTATTATTATTAATATTAATAATAATAATAACTATGGCATTAAACTTGTTGCTGCCCCAGGCAAACCCTGTCGTGCTCACGGGGGTGGCTTTGCCCCACACAGGGGATGTGCTGTTCTCTGGGTGGTTGCATTTCCTGTATTTCCAATTCTCTCCCTGCAGTGTCTCCACAAGGTTGTCCTTACTCCTCTGGTCCCCAGTGTCCACTGTTCACTTCCCGAGGCAGGATTGGGTCTAATTCCTCTTTTCTTGGCAGAGAGGGCAAAGTGTTTGCTGCTAAGCAGAGCAAGTGAAGATTCCAGTGGGGAGGTTTTTAATGCCCTTTTTTTAATCCTCCCCTCCAAATGTGCCTGGCAATCAAATCCCCACAGTGCCGGGTCTTCCTTGCTGAGCCAACAGCCCCAGGACCAAAGTTTGATCCATTCCAGAATCAATAGCCCCTGGATTGTTTGGGGAAAACTCGTCCTCTTGGTTGCCTGGCTGTAACCAGGTGGTGCTGGGGAAGCTGCTGGAGCTGGGGCATGGGGACATCTCATTGCTGGTCTTGGTTTTGCCACAGGAACAGGGAGAGCCCCTCTGCTCTGGAGCCAGCCTGGGAGAGCTGGGGGTGCTCACCTGGAGAGGAGAAGCTCCAGGGAGAGCTCAGAGCCCCTTCCAGGGACTAAAGGGGCTCCAGGAGAGCTGGAGAGGGACTGGGGACAAGGGATGGAGGGACAGGACACAGGGAATGGCTTCCCACTGCCAGAGGGCAGGGATGGATGGGATATTGGGAAGGAATTCCTGGCTGTGAGGGTGGGGAGGCCCTGGCACAGGGTGCCCAGAGAAGCTGTGGCTGCCCCTGGATCCCTGGCAGTGCCCAAGGCCAGGCTGGACGGGGCTTGGAGCAGCCTGGGGGGCTGCTCCAAGTGGAAGGTGTCCCTGCCCATGGCAGGAGTAGCACTGGATGAGCTTTGAGGTCCATTCCCACCTAAACCCTTCCAGGATTCTACAATTCCAGTGCTCAAGGCTCCTAAGGCCCATTCTGGGGAGGCTGTGGGTGCTGTGTCCCCTTCTCCTGGCCCAGCTCAACTCCTGCTCTCTCTGAACAAGCTTTGGGCCAGCTCTTTAACCCATTTCTGTTCTGGAGGAGTTTCTGCTCTCATTTGGTAAATCTGGTGCCCAATTCTTATGGCTTGAAAGTGCAGCTGGTGCTGTGGGCCCCCAGCAGCTCCAAGTGGGAATTCTGGCACAGAGACTTCGCTCCCCATCCCTGCTTCTTCTGCTGAAAAGTTTTCCTTTCTTTCAGAGCTGTTTGTGGCCCTGCTTTGCAGTGAGTGTGTGACTGAGTGGGGAGGCTGCCTGTGCTCTGCAGGGAGGCTTAATGGCTCTCCATGGTTAGTCACAGACAGCCCCGAAGATGGGCCAGAAAACCGTGTGTATCCACTGGAATAAAGATGCCAACATCTGTGCCATGGCTGCTGCCATGATTTCAAAGTCTGGGATGGGCTGCAAGGTTGTTTTCAGAGTATTTTGTGCTTGTGTCATGCATTGCTAATTAAAGTTATTTCAGTTGTCTTTTTGAGATTAATTTAATCAATAGGGATATTATTACTACTTTGATGGTATCATTTGTACAAATTGTCACTTGAAGAAAGCAATTAACTGAGAATGCTTATTAGCTGATCCATCCCACACCTTATTTGTGCAGTAGGAATCGATTATTGGATTCATTAAGTCAAGCACAATTCAGGGATCCCTTTGAGGTTTAACGAGTGACTTGAGCTGCTTTTACTGCTGCTGTTAAATTGGCTGAGGGTCGGGTTGGGTCTTTGAAAGTGTTTCCAGAAGAAAAGTGTGGCATCTTCTCTTAATATCCCAGCCTTTTTTCCCCCAAATTTGTCCTCTAGACCCAACAGGGCAGGTCACTGGTGCTGCCAAGGCAGGGGATTTATGTGCACAGAGCAGATGGAGTGGCATTCCCATGGCGTGGGAATCATGGAATCATGGTTGGGTTGGAAGGAGCTTAAAGCTCATCCAGTCCTCCCAGTGCCAGGGCAGGGACACCTTCCACTGTCCCAGGCTGCTCCAAGCCCTGTCCAGCCTGGCCTTGGGCACTGCCAGGGATCCAGGGGCAGCCACAGCTTCTCTGGGCACCCTGTGCCAGGGCCTGCCCACCCTCACAGCCAGGAATTCCTTCCCAATCTCCCATCCATCCCTGCCCTCTGGCAGTGGGGAGCCGTTCCCTGTGTCCCGTCCCTCCATCCCTATCCAAAGTCTCTCTCCATCTTTCCTGTGGCTTCTTCAGGTTATGGAAGGTCAGTTAGGTCTTCCCGAAGTTTCTCTTCTCCAGGCTAAACAATCCCAATTTTCCCAGCCTTTCCTGAGGTGCTCCATGTGAAGCTTTGAAAATAAAAGGGTACAACAAGTTCTTGTTAGAGGGGATTTTTTTAGCAATCAGAGCCTCCTCCTGCAACTGTTCAGGACAAAAGTGACCCCCCTGCCCTGGCAGGGACATTGATCCTCCCAGGGGGACCCCAGCTCTGTCCCCTCAATTTCAGAAACCCTCAAAAGAGATTTTGTGGCATTTTCATGGGACAAATCTCCAGCCATGAAGGAGCTTGGTTTGTTGATATGAGTGTGATTATCCACATGCTGAAATATTGAGAGAGTCAGGCCAAAAAAAACCAAAAGGAAAACTGTCAAAAAGGTGTTTAAATTCCACACAGAGCCTGACTCGCTCCGCATCCAGAGAATCAAATCCTTCTCTTCCTGCATGCATTTTCCATAAAATTATGTTGTATCTTTCTGTTAAGAAACAAACAGTGAGCAAGCAGCTCTTCCAGCATCTGTGGGGCCTGAGGTGAGGGCTGGGCAGCCTGTGTGCCATGGGAGCAGAGGGGGGATGGCAGAGCTGCCAGCTGGGAGAATGATGCTGTGATTTGTTTTGTCCTCTGTTTTTATAAAAATAAATACACTGCAAGCACAGACTGGCCTTGCCAGCCTGACTGGGAACACAGGCTCCATGTGGATTCCCTGTGGCTTTACATGGAATTGTTGTGGAGAGTGGTGGGTGGGAGCACACAAATTCCATCGTTGGATGGAGGTTTGGCTGGGTTTGTGCTTGCATGGAACTTACAACTGAAAGATAGTTAGTGCCTGTCACCAAAATGGAAAAAAATATCCCTGGTTAGGGTGGGATTTATTTTTATGATGTCAGCCAGGAGTCACATTTTGCCTCTGCCACGTGTCTGTGGAAATGGGGTTCGCTGGGATTTGGTCATCCTCCAGTGTCTCTGTCTCCTTCTCAGTGCTTCTGATTAATAAATTAAAGTCTGGGTGCAGGCAGAAGAAGCTGACACAGGCTGCTCCCAAAATCCCTGTCCTTCAGTGCCTGGTGTGAATTCCAGCGTTCCCAGGGACTGTCCCCTCTCCTGGCACACCCAGGGATGTGGGATGTGGAGCGTGGTGGGCTCCAGGAGTCTGGGATGATGCACTGTTTGAAGACCGGGAGGCTGCAAAGCCTGTAATTTATTCATGAGGCTTTATTAGGCTTTGAGGGTTCACAGGAGTCAGGGATGAATCCAGTTCCTCGTGGGCTTTTTCCCCACCTCACTTTGAGGAGACTGAATTAGTCATGGAATTGCACGTGCTGCAGGGAAGGGCTTTTCTGGGGGGTGTGGGAACGGACCAGCTGGGATTCCTGGGGCTGGGCTTGGAGGAGCACAAGCAGAGCTCACTGCAGGTGCCTCCCCAGCTCTGGTTGGTGCTTGGCTGCAGGAGCTGTGGCCACACCTGGCTGCAAGGGAGGAGGGAATGTGCCCCGGGGGAGCTCAAGGCTTTGGGGTAGAATTCCCAGCGATTTCATTCCCTGGGGACTGGGTACTGTTTAAATATCCACTCTTTTGATATCCCTGAGGAGCTTCTCAAAACTGATCAGATGGAGATGAAGCAGAGCCAGTGGAGGGGATGCTCAAGTGGGGCTGTTGGCAGGAGGGGAATCACAGAATCATGGAATGGTTTGGGTTGGAAGGGACCTTAGGGATCACCTCATCCACCCCTGCCATGGCAGGAACACTTCCCACTGTCCCAGGCTGCTCCAACCCCATCCAGCCTGGCCTTGGGCACTGCCAGGGATCCAGGGGCAGCCACAGCTTCTCTGGGAATTCCATCTCAAATCCTCCCCACTCTCCCAGGAACAATTCCTTCCCAATATCCCATCTATCCCTGCCCTCTGGCAGTGGGAAGCCATTCCCTGTGTCCTGTCCCTCCAGCCCTTGTCCCCAGTCCCTCTCCAGCTCTCCTGGAGCCCCTTTAGTCCCTGGAAGGGGCTCTGAGCTCTCCCTGGAGCCTTCTCCTCTCCAGGTGAGCACCCCCAGCTCTCCCAGGCTGGCTCCAGAGCAGAGGGGCTCCAGCCCTGGGAGCAGCTCTGGGGCCTCCTCAGGACTTGCTCCGTGTCCTTCCTGTGCTGGGATCCCAGAGCTGGACTCCCTCCAGCAGGGACTGAAACTCTGTGCTCACCTCTCAGGGAAAGAAATGCTGGAGTTAGAGCAAGATGTGGAAAAAGCAACAGGGAAACCCCTAAAACCTGGAGAAATTTTCTTTATCAGACAGGGAGTCACAGCTGGCCCAGCCTGATCTGTGGGGTTGGATCAGCTCTCCCTCCTCTATCTCCAGGCACAAGGAGCATGGAACAGCTACCCCAGACCTGCTGATGCCTTGCCAGGACCTTGGAGACTCCTGCACTTCAGCAAACATCAAAAAAACCCCATGAAAAGAGGTTGAGACAATCCAGCAATAAAGCCCACAACCCAAACTTGCCAATCATATAAACTCAAGAGCAGTATTTTATAAGTACTTTACCTGTCTGACACCAAAATCCACTTAGAAATTGGGGCTTAAGGATGTTTCCAAATAAAATCAAGTTAATTTGGAGGAAAACAAGAGTCAGGGTAGAACTGACCTTGGAAAAGCTCCTAGAAATACTGATACACCAGGAATACACAACCTCCATCTGTTTATTTGTACCTCTACCCCTGTTAGAGGAGATTTCGCTCTTCAGAGTGATTGTGGCGTAGTTGGAAGAAATATTTCCACCCCTGAACAATATCCAATCACTGCCTGCATTTATTTTAAGAGCAGGAATCAGCACAAGTGTGAGTTCAGCTCCGAGGTTTGGCATTTGAGCTGTCAGCTCAGGATTTATGGTGGGTGCTTGAGGATGCTTTAGCTGAAGCTCTGCTCTCATTTTCTAAACTGGTAAAATGCTTTCCATCCCAACCTCCTCCGTGGAAATGGAGCCATGCTTTGATTGTTTCTGAGCAGGAGGTGCTGGGGGCTGTGGCTGTCCCTCCTTGGGAAGGGGATGGCAGGAGGCTCCCAGCTCACTTCCCTCCTGATAGCACAGGATTTGTCATCCCTGTTATCTGCTGGCAGATGGGACAGGTACAAGAGGGAGAAAGGACTGATATTTTCACCCCAGCTGATTCTCCTGTTGTCCCTGACAAGTTGATTTTTATGCTGGGAAGACACTGATCATCTTTGCTGGGAAATGTGATGGCTCTGCCCGTGCAGTAACTGTGGGAGAGTTGCTGGTGGGTGAAGAAATCCATTTCAGGAGTCAGCCATGCCTTGTTGTCACTGGAAACTCTGGCAGGTGTCAGCTTTTTACTGATTTTCATTGGGTTGGTGCCTCTGGCAGGCAGTGGTTGGGATTTGTCAGGGGTTGGTTTAACACTGGGCCATGGTCAGAGCCTGTCCAGGGGCCTGGGTGGTGAAATCCAGATGTGGAGAGTGGGCACAGCATCCCTGTCACTGTTGGGCTGTGGGGAGCAAGCACAAGGGGCTGGGCAGGTTCCTGGAGACCTGGCAGAGTTTGTGCCCTTCACCAGTGGGTTTTAGAAAATGGCACCAGAAACCCTGAGGGAGCTCCTGCCGTGCTCAGCTCTGCTCTCATTCTGCTCCTCCTGCTCAACACAACTGATCCAAGCAGCTCTTTCCACAGAATTCTGGTCAGGTTTGAATTTCCACTGCTGTAGGATTTGGATCTCACTGATGTCCCCTGCCCACAGCCAGAGACACCTCCAGTGTCCCCAGGACAGCTGGGTTTTGTTTCTCCATCCCACACTGTGTTTCTTGGGCATGGCATCCATCCCTTGAACTTCTCCTGGGCTTCCAGCTCTCCATCCTCTGTGGGGAAAGAGGTGGCAAAGGAGGCACCCAAGCCTGCATTTTCCCCCTTTCACTGAGTGCCAGGTGTTCCTTGGACACCTCCAGGGATGGGGACTCCAAACCTCCCTGGGCAATTCCAGTGCCTGACAGCCCTTTCCAGGAAGAAACTCCTCCTGATGTCCAAGCTGACCCTCCCCTGGTGCAACTTGAGGCCTTGTCGCTTGGTTTTTTTGGGAGCAGAGGCTCCGTGGCAGTGCTGGCTGGGACCTCAGGAATCCCTTCATCTGCAGCCCCAGGGATCCCTCAGTGCTGCCCTGTCCAGGACTTGTCCCCAGCCACTCCTGGCTGGTGTGGGGAGGACTGAAGGACTTCCCTGCAGCAGGAGCTGGTCTGGGGGGTGCCAGCAGGGAAATAAATCATTTAAATTCCATCTTGCCCAGCATCCTGCAAGGCACACTGCTTCCCTTCTTTATTATCTCCCTGGGCCCTGGGCCAGCCCTTCCTGTCCCCACTGCCTGGGCCATGGCCACATTTCCAGCCCTGA
Organism: Orthonyx spaldingii; assembly: GCA_013397795.1. NCBI lineage: Eukaryota > Metazoa > Chordata > Aves > Passeriformes > Orthonychidae > Orthonyx > Orthonyx spaldingii. The sequence goes on from VZTJ01001205.1 coordinate 1,414,308, forward strand.
GATCTCATTACTGTGGGGATGATGCATGAGCTGGAGCAGCCCTGGCTCCCCGAGTGCCTGGAGGCTGCACTTGGGTCAGGAATTGCTGAGCTGCAGCAGAGTTAGGCCCTCTGGAAGCTGTTTTATAGCAGCTGTCCCTGGAGGACAGCTGTCCTCCAAACTATTCCTGGGGGCCTGGAACAATCACTGGAATCTGCCCTCATCGTTCCCTGTGCAAGGTGAGCATCAGCACATTTGCTCTGTGCATGTGCTCGGGTGTCTGGGATATAAATTATCCCACAAACCAAAAAAACAGGCTTGTCTCTCCCTGAAATCCAACTCCAAGCAAAACTGAAGTTTGTCTTCTGACAAAAAAACACTCTTGGGAAATGCCAAGGAAAAAGTGACTTGGAACTGCACACCAAGAAATGAGGCTCATAATGAACTGAGGTGAGGAATGAGGGGTTTTTCATCACATTATATTCCTAAAGCCTTTGAAAAGCTCCCTGCCTATCATGACTGCAAAACAAAGGGATTTTTTTTTTGGTCTTTTTATGTCCTTTCTTACGAGCAGAGTCACTTGTGATGCACCTGCTGGGGCTGTGGGACACACATCCCTTCCCACCTCAGCCAGAGCCACAAAGTTGATTTTATCCCTCTTCTGGTGTCTGGTGACTCAGGAAGGGCAGGAGCTGCCCTGTCTCACAGTGTGTTGGCTTTTTCCAGGGATAAGACTCTCTCTTCACTGACTACAAATTTCTCCTAAGCTCGAGGATTATTCCTGGTAAGATGTAATCAATGCTGTTCCACTCCTGTGATTTTCAACCCAAAAACTTGGAGTTAAAAAATTCCCAGGCAGTTTTTAGTGTGTTTGGGGTCTCTGTGAGGCTTTGCTGTTGTCCTCTCTCAAGGACTTTGAGGTCAAACTTGTTCATTTTTACAAACAACCTCCTGTTTGCCACGAGCCCTCGCTGCTGTCGAGGCGCTCAGAGCTGGTTAAGCTGTATTTCCTTCTCCTCTGAGCTCCTCCTGGACAGGGAATGCAGCTGGAAGGCAGCTGACAGCCTGATGGGATGGCAAGGAACAGACTGACAGCATTTCCCTGGCTGCATCCATCCCAGCCCTGCAGAGTCAGCAGGAAATCAGAGTGACAATAACAGTGACCAAATGTTGTCCCAGCCTTGGACTGGGGCAGCTGCACTCCCAAATTCAGGGAGACCTTTGTGCCCTGCCTTCTGCCTCCTCCAACCATCCCATGTGGCTGGAGGACCCAGCATCTCCTGGATTCCCCTTGGGCACCCAAATCCTTGGTTTAGGATGGCGTTGGAGCCCTGTGTTTGATGCCAGCCCAGGGCCAGGTTGGATGCACCGTGCCGTTCACAGCCACCATTGCTCCCCAAATGCAGCCCAGGTGTTTGTGTTCCAGTCCCTGCTCCTGCCCCTTGCCTGTGGTGCTGCTGGGGGATCCCCTCTGTGCTGTCAGCAGCTCCACGTGCCTGGGGTGCAGAGCAGGGCTGTGAACTCTGGGTGCACACCCTGCCTGGCTCCCAGACCTTGGGAGGGGCTCTGGAAGGTCCCTGTCAGACCGTGCCGCGTCCAGCCCGGGGCTCGCTCTGATCCACACAGACCCCTGAGCTCCCTGTGCCTGGTTTGCCCCGTTCAGGTGGGTTTTGTGTGCACGAAGCTTGGCTGGGGTAGGACTTGCAGCACCTGCTGTGTGTAGGAGGGGTGTTGGCATCCTGGGGCTCTGCCAGAATCCATGGCAGTGCTCATGGCAGCAGCTTGTTTGGTCCTCTCAGGTTCATGGGCTCCCTTCTCCCACAGCTTTCCCAGGACTGGCAGACCTGAGGGACTGCTTCAGTGCAACGAGGAGAACATTCCCAGCCAAATTCAGTGGGAACTCATCATTTCTCTTCTCCAGCCATCCTGGAAAATTTCCCGTTTCCTTTCACAACCGGCAGGAGCCTGGCACTGAATGTGTGTCCCTCGATGTGACACCGCTGGAGCCTTGCCCTGAGCATCCCTGAGATAACACTGGGAACAACTGGCCAGGATCTGTGTTTCCCTGTGTATTTATCCTTGTCTGGAGTGTCCTTGTGATCCCCAAAGAGGTCTGTGAGGCTCATTCTGAGCAGCATTTCCAGCCAGAGCTCCCTGGGAAGGAAATTCCCTCTCAGCAGTGAACTTCCTGCCTTCTCTGAGGTGATTTATTATTCACAGCCAGACTGTTGGCTCACAGATGATCTGATGGCTCTGATGCACCTCTGCCCTGAGGCCTGAGAGGTGTTTAACCTCTTTTATCCCTCTCCTGTCTCCAGGGTTTCCTCAGGAGTCCCTCAGCAGGGAAGATGCTGCTGCTTGACACCCCTGGCAGCCTCCTCCTGCTGGAGCTCACCTCCCAGCCCTATCCTTCCTCACATTCCAGAAGGATTCAGTAGTTGACTCAAACTTCCTTGGCTTTGCCTAAGAACTCGGCCATTAAGGCACTGGATGCCATGGAACTAAAGGATCTATTGGGATTTTTGTGCACTAGGATTGGGGCAGCATTTCCTGCTTCTCCCTGAACTGGTTGGAAGCTGCTGGTGCAGGAAGCAGATCAGAAAATGAAACGAAATTCCACCTCTGACTGCCCAGGCTGGGATCCAGCAGAGCACTTAGCTTCCAGGCACCCAGGCAGCCCTTTTAATTTTGGTGGCACTATTTCACCTGCTTAAACCTAAGTGCTTAAGTGCAGTTCTGGATCGAGGCCCCTGGAGCTGGATTTGAGCCATAAGGGTTAATATTTCCAGAACTAAATTTTTCCCTGGAAGAAGGTGCTGTTCCTCATCCCTGCCCCTCCAAACAGTGCTGCCATTTTATGAGCTAATTAACTCATCTGGCTTTAAAATACAAGTACATCCTTCTTGGCTTTTGTCATGTGTCACCACCTTCTAGGGAGTTATTATGTCTTATTTACACAGAAAACACAGAAGGAGGGAAGTGAACCTGTTCAGTGCTTAAATTTATACCCCAAGCCTCAGTACCAAACCCATTATTTCATGTTCATCTACAGACACAAAATATGTGTTAATTAACCAAAGTGCTGCTAGTGGGCATATGCAAATGAAGTGGCATCAATCAGGCCAGGATCACCTTTTTTTTTTGAGCTTTTACTTTATTAAGAAATACAGCTTTGTGCTGACTGCACTTCCTCAATATCAGATCTGTGCCTTGGAGCTCAGCCTGCAAAGAGCCTCAGAATCTCCCAGCACTGCAGAACCCAGTGCAAATGATGCAGCTGATAATGAAGAATTCCTGTGTTATCCCAGGAAGGAGAGATCTGTCTGGATCTGCCTCAGGCACAAAGAACCCCGGGTTATTTCTGTAGGAGGTGTTTCATTCTGGCAAAGCAGCAGAGTTACTTTGAGAGAGACAATTAGGCATAAATTCATATTTGGATTAAATATATCTAACTTGAGATGAAAAATGGGAGTTGTGAGTCTGCAGCTCTGCTGTCCCAAGGCCCAGGGTGAGAGCAGGACCCCAGGGTTTGCCCTGGAGCTGTGACAGGTGCTCAGAAGGGGTCCTTGGTGGTGTGTCCCTTCCCTGCTCCCTGGGTGCCACTGCCAGCAGCACTGGAGATGCTCCTGGTGCCTCAGCTTTGAAATTCCAGCACTTTGCCCAGCACTTGGCACATCCCTGTCCTGCACCTCTCCCAGGCCATGGCAGGTGGGCTCCTGTCTGCAGGAGGAGCTTTGGCCATGAGCAGGCTCAGGGCTGACCTGCTTCCAGCATCTCCTTTGTCTGATTGTCCCTTTGGCACCATTCAAGCATTGATTGTGCTAAGACAGAGCAGGAGTTTTAGAATTGTTTGATAGGATGCATTTTGTTGCCTTCCCAAAAGAAATATTGGTTATTAACTGATGAGCCAGGACTGGGGGAAGGTGCTGGAACCTTTAATGTTTAAGAAGAGTTGGCAAAGACATTGTGAAAGGCAAAGAAACTTCTTGCTCTCTGGTCTTTGCCATCCAGAGGTGTTGATCCCCTCTGAAAGGGAGGTAACTTGATTTTCACCTTTCAGGCAGCGCAGGAAGGTTCCCAATGTGAACCCCAGGTGCACCTCTGGGTGCTTCCCACGCCTGCCTATTTTGTCCCTGGAGCTCTGGATGGAGGGAATTGGCCCAAATCCTGAGGTTGAACCCTCCCTCTGTGATTTTCTGTGCTGTTAGGACACATTTCCCTCTTTCCAGTCCCCTCCTGTCAGTGTGAGCTCCAGGAGACTGAACCCAAACCCACACCTGAGGCTCAGCTGTCACCCCCCATTTGGTTGGATTTGGTTGACTCTGCAGCTGTAGAGCTGCAAACAAACACAAAGTTTGCATCTGGAAGTTCAGTGCTTTGCCTCTCCTTCCTGGGATTTTGGGTTTGAATCCATCTAAATGTACAGAATTACAACTGGTTCCTATTTAGCATTTTGGCTTTGGCCATTTTGAAACTCTGTGGATCTGCAACAAGCTCATGTTCCTTGTAGGATTATTCCAGGATCAGGAACCTGGCCTTTGGCTGTGAACATGAAACCCCAGCATTCCTGTGGCTTTGGTTTGTGCTCAGCCAGTTCCAGATCCTGTAACCTCTCACCAGCCTGGTGAACTCGGATTTTGGCCGGATTTGTTTTCTCCTTGCTTGTTCCAGAGGGTGCTGGGAGGTGGGGAGTCACAGGAGATGACACAGGCTGTGGCCCAGGGGTTCCTGCTGTAAAAGCCAGCACAGATGTCTTCATTCCACACTTGAAAAAAGTAGAGCTGGAAAAAACTGCAGTTTTTTGGTGTTCCCAGCAGCTCCTGCCCCGAGCTGCCCTGACAAACCCCCTGTCCCAGCCAGGCTCCATCAGCCCCGCCAGGTCCCCGAGCACGGGGCCGTGTGTGGCAGTGGCACCTGGGCACCAGCAGATTTTGCCAGGGCACCCAAAATCATGATCAGCCAGGTTCCCAGCAGCAACCTCCCTCCACAGCTCCTAATGCCCACAGGATCCAAGGGCTGCAACCACATTTCCAGTCCAATTTCATCACAGCCAATGAGTCCCTGGGAGTTTTCTTGGGTTTCCGTTGTCTGCACAGGGAGGAGCTGCTGCCCAGCACTGGGGACCTTGACATTCCACTGTCCCTGGTGCTGCTCCCCTGCCCCCTCATGCCACCCCATCCCAGCAGAGCAGGGGGATCACTTTTCCATGGCTTTGCTTTGCTCAAGGCTCTCCCAGCCCCATCACGGAGCCAATCTGCTGCACCTGGGCTGGACCTCCTGGGCCAGGGTTTGTCTCCTGTGCTGCCTGGAGCTGCATCTCTACGTGCTCCTAAGGCCATGCAGCTTCCAAATTAGGCTTAAAAATGGTTCAGAAAGCAGACCCAGCTCCCTGTGGCTCAGACTGTGTGGATGGCAGGAGCAGCAGGAGCAGCAGACAGACCCTTTCCAGCAGGGCACCTCACTGGTAATTTTTGCTGACAGCCCAAAATCAGCCAAGTGAACCATTTTAAAAGCCCTTCAGAGCTGTTCATTTCCATCATTTGCTGCTTCTGTCAGGCACACAGAAGTGTGTCTTGTCGTGTCTTTTGTCTCATTTTTACAAGAGTTCTGTTGTCTATTTAGATTAAATTACAGGAGCAAACAGTTGTTCAGGGATTAGCTCTGGTATGATCCGAGGAGAGCGTTCAGGAGCAGGAACAGGGTGGTTACCTCAGGTGGAACTGTCAGGGAATAGATTTTTTCCTGCTGTATAAGCTCAGATGTAGCAGTTGAAGCATCATCCAGTGTGGATGGATCCCCAGGGGAAGGACAAGCCCGTGGAGGGTGTCTGGTGTCCCCAGGGGAGGTGAGGCACTGGGGACAGGTGTGCATTCAGCTGTTTGGAGTGTCTGGGAGCAGGTTCTGCTGCCCTGCTGGGTGCTTGGTTTGAGGAGCTGGTGCCACAGGGGGCACAGGAGCCCTGGGGGAGGTGAGGATCCTGCTGGGAACCACCTGAGCAAGAGCCAACTCCCCTGGGAGGGAAAAGCTTCTGACAAAACCATGGATGGAGGGGGAAGGAGGTGTGGGATTTGTGTCTTCCCTGCCTCCAAAACCTTCTGGTGCAGATTTGCACCCCAGGCCAGGGAGCTTGGCCCTATGTCCTGCTCCCACTCAGCTGGGAGGTGCCTCTTCCTTCTGAAATTGCTGTTATATTTAAATTTAAAACCATTTACAGCAGCTGTATTTTCATTTTTTGGGAGGGCCACATAGACACTGAATCCTCCTCCCCTTTTCCCGCACCTTTATGTCCAATAAAATTGAGAAGTATCTTCCCAAAAATGAGCAGCCAGGGGAGTGTGAGCCGGGGCTGCCTGATTTCATTTGCTCCAGGGGTAGCACTTGCTGTGTTTAATGGATTTGCTTGGCTTTCTGGGACACATTTAAAGGGGCAAATGTGTTTATTGGCATCAAATTTAGAAGACCTGTAACATTTAAGAGGGAGATATGTTTGAAAATGTGATATGAAATGGGGAATTGTCAATTTTGCTGTCTTTGCAGAAGTTCTGGCAGCTTTACTGACCAGGTTTCTGTGGTGCAGATAGAATCTGAGCCCTAAAAAGCTGAATGCATAATAAAATACCTATGGCATGCCATCATTTCTGGTTATGTTACTGTAACTGGGGTGTATATCTAAAGGCAATCATCGCTGTAGAGGAGGGAGGAAAACACAGAGAGAGCTTTAAATTTCATTAGACATTGAAACATCTGAAGGAGGAACTCTAATGGTTATATATAATAAACCTCTTTTTTTATCTTCCCATAAAATTGTATTTCTTCTCCTTTTTCCCCTCAAGTTGATTTGCCTTGCAGTGTGCAGGGTTCTGAAATAAATCGATGATTAACTAAACAACAGGAATTCATAAACCTCCTTATTTTATAGCAATGTTTAAGGTAGTGCACAGAGCGTGCTCCCCAGGCTGATCTACACCCTCAGGTCCATTATCTGAACTGTAGATAAATGAGGAGTTTTATCTGGTGGAGGTTATGCTCGGGTAGTTCTCACCCTGCTGGTGTAAATCCAGGGGTTTATGGAAGGAGAAGAGCAATATTTTTTATAGGTACAAGGAAATGTGACCCAAGGCTGGAGATCTCCAGGCGGTGCTCTCAGGGGATGATGTTGCTCCTGCTGAGCTTTTCCCAGCACATCTTCAGTAAGTGCAAATAAGCTTTCTTTTCCTGGGTTTCCATATTTCCATTCCAGTTAAGAGCAAGTCCTGGGGCGTTGGGACCCGGCTGCTTTCATCACTGGAAAGCATCAGTGGCATGGAGAAAGGAGAGCTGTGTTCTAAAGAAGCAGCTCGATTGTTGTCAGGGAGAGCATTTAGCTCCTGGCAAATAATGTAAATAGAACAGGCTAAAGGGTATCTGATGGTGGCAGCTGAAAGGCAGGAAAAGCCATTGTACAAATGCTTTTGGTGATCACCTGGAAGGGCTGTTCTGAGCAGGTTTCTCTGTTAGAATTGCTCCAGAGGTGTTTGGTCCCTCAGAGGTGGAAATGTTGTGATGGTTGAGCCACGTTTGATGCAGGGTCCTGCAAGCCCCACAGATTTCCCTGCCCGTGTCCCTCCTGTGCCTCTGTCCTCTCCTCTGCATGAAGGTGTCACCACGGCAGCTCCTGCAAAGAGCACCTCTCAGTCAGTGACAGCAAAACCACGGGGCTTTATCAGGAAAGGAGCTGAGAATAAATTGCTCTGGCGGCTCCGGGACTGCAGGCTCAAAAGTGGTTCTGAGTTGGAAATGGTTCAGAGGAGGTGATGGAGGGCACGAAAGGGCTCTTTCGTTGGGGAGTGCTCAGCAGAGAGTCTGGAGCCTGGAGGGAGGAGGAGGATGCAGGAAAGCTCTAAAATCAGAAGTGACAGGGCAAGCAAAGAGAAGCTTTTCCCTGGGGCCTGCACTGGGAGCGCGGAGGGCTTTAAAACACCAAAGATGCTGCTTTACTCTGTGTCTATACTTGGCTGCTGCTAGAAGTTCACTTGTTCAACAAGTTCCTGGGTTAATTCCTGCATGAAAAGCCCACTGAGGGCTATTAAATCTAGAGAAGGTTGCCTCTGCCTCTAAATGTCACCCCCATCTCTTCCCAAGGCTGCAGTGAGCTCTGGGGTGGCAGAACTGCATGTTCCTCCTCTTCACCAGGCACAACCAGCTCCACTTTCCTCTCAAAAACCTGGGCTTGGATTTGGCTGAAGGCAAAGAGAGAACTGGATTTTGCCTCTGCTCAGTCTCTTCCACACCCCTGTTTCCACCTCATTTTGCTGTCCACATGGCAGTGAGACCCCCTCAGATGTGCTGCTTGTGGCTGTGCAATGGTCTGGGCTCTCACTGAAGGGTCTGCTCCAAACCTCATGGAAAAATCCTGGACAATTCCTGTGTTTTATGAGGAGAAGAAAGAGTTGGACATGGAGTGATTCATCCTGCTGAAACCTCACTCCTGCTCTGGAAGTTTGGATAAAGGTCTGAGGGTGGCTCCAGCACTGGGGATGAGGAGAGATGGGTCTCAGTCCTTGTTTCCCCTCTGCCTGTGTGGCCTCACTTCACAGCTCCTGTGTGTTTACAGGACGACTCAGAGAGCACAGACGATGCACACAAGTTTACAGCAAGTGATTTCCAAGCTGTTTGTGCTCCCTGCCGCCAGCTAAATCCTTGGATGGAGGGAAGTGTTTGGCAGTGGGAAGGATTTCTTCTGACAGAGCAAATCAGCTCAAAATCTCCTTGCAGGAGAGGTTAAGCACAGCAGCCCCAGATCTGTCAAAACTACACTCATTTCATCATCAAGGCAGACAGTGTTCTCTCTTGTGCAGTGAGGAGTGTGGTATTTGTTAACCCTTTACCCCCTTCCTTTCTCAGTGCTGCCCTTTAATCACCTGTTAATCAGATTAGTGGGCCTGACTTCCTCTTCCTTGCTGCATCCCTGCCAGCCCAGCCGAGCCCGTTAAAAGGCAGGACTGGCAGATGCTACAGATTTTTCTATTTGATTTTTTTCCTGCTGTTGCTCCTCATTTGACCCTTCCTTTGTGGCTCTCTCGAAGCGATGCTGGGAGATGGAATCTGTTTCCTTTTGCGGGTGCTGTGTTTGGCACTGGGGCCCTGCAGCAAGGCTGATGCAGCAGCACTTCCATTTCAGTCACTTAGGGAGGTTTAGCTGGGCCATAAAAGCCTGGGCTGGGCTGAAGGCTGAGGCACTGAGGCTGCAGGGACCCTGAGGCAGCAGGGATGTGCTCTCTGGCTCAATGTGCTGGGGGAGATGCAGCTGGCAAAGCAGAGCGCAAATCTCGGTCCTGAACAGGGCCAGCAGTTGGACTGGATGGTCCTTGTGGGGCTCCTCCAGCTCAGGGTACTCTGTGATTCTGTAAAATGCTTTTCTGGCACTGCTGTTATTGCTAGGATTTGTTCTTTCACATGAACAGCAGGTTAGAAAGGAGATGAACAGAATCTATGCAACAGCAGAGCACAGATAAAAAAAGTGGCTGCAGGACACATTTATATTCTCAAGAAAAGCAGCTTTGAGTCCCCATCTCAGAAAAGATGTTTCTCTTCTAAGAGTGATTGAAATGCTGCTTTAAAAAGAGGGAAAATAAAAAGCATTGAGGATGCTTGAGGCACAGTGGAACAGCTGGTGTGTCCCTGTCCCAGTGTCAGGGTCAGCACAGACACAACTCCCGGCCCCAGCAGGGACACATGAAACGTCTGGGGCAGCAGAGGTGACACCACGAGCCGGAGCCATCAATGGGAGACAGCTCCTGCCCTGCAGCGAGGCCTGACCATCACTGCTCTGCTCTGAAGCACTCACTGAACACCGAGAGAGCCACACGCCCCCACCCAGCAAAACCCTGCCCTCGTTTATCATTCCAGTCTAAGTCTGGCTTTCTAAACCCGACCAGCCTGTGCTGTAACTGATTCCCAAGCTGGCCTGTGCAGGGTCAGGAGCTGAACTCGATGTCCTTGGGGTTCCTCCACCTCAGGGTATTCTGTGGTGCATCAGCTGTTCGGGGACAGGCTCTGGCTCTGACCAGGCACTGAGCTTTTGGGGATTGTCCTGTTCAGGGCCTGCAAAAGTCTCATTCCCAGACTGTCACTCACTATCTGCTTTTTCTGCTCTATCTCAGTTCCTTTGGAAGGCACTGCTATTTAAAGGCAGCAAATGTTCTCCTGAGCACGTACAAATTTAAAACACAGCTCACCATATCTTGCCTTGTGCTTCCTGCACGTTGCATGAGAGCTGCTGGCCCAGTCCTGGAGGTGTCCTGGCACTTACATGATCAGATCCTAAAGCAGATCTTATTATTTCCCCATGAGCATGTGCAGGGCAGCAGGTAACAGCTGAAGTTACTGGAAAATGCCCATTTTTCTGCTCTCCTGCTTTTTGGACCGATCTATAACAAATTTCCTTGGAGGCAGAAAGTGGCAACTCCTTGGTGCTTGCTAAGGGGAACTCTTAAAACATAAAACAGAGTCAACTCACCTGGATTTATGAGTCTTGCAAGCAAGATAAAAAGGCAGTCTTTAGTCTGGCAGTCTTTAGTCTGGCATTTTCCTGTTTCTCTTGGATACCGTCAGAGAAGGTAGAAATTTTCCTTTGGAATGGGGTGTGGAAGTGCCTGTGGTAAATGGAGCCCTGGGATCTTTATTGGGTTTTTTAAAATACCTATTATTATTGTTATTATTAGCATTTCCTCACAGTATAATATTCCTGAATTTAAGGAACCACAATACCCAAGTTCATTGCTGTTTGATGATGAAATGAGTGGTGATGAAGTGATGATGAGCATGGTGTATCCCTAAGCATGGGAATGCAAAGCCTTGGACTGCAGGAAATCCTGCGAGCATCCAAACATGCTCACAGGCATCATTCCCAGGGCATCCAATGCCAGTCTCTTGCTTTTGCTCTGCTGTTCCCCTTTCTAGATGATTCAACAGGCAGCAGAATGAGGGGCAGGCATGTGGGTGTCCTTTCTGATCCAGTGGGCTCATCCTTGTGGGAGTTCTGGCATCCTGCTCATTATGGTATCAATGTTTCAGTAAATGGAGTGGTGTGACTCAGCCTTGCTCTGCTCCCAAGGACTTTGGGACTCTGCCCCCTCAGCAAATGCTGCCCTTGGCTGAGGGGGACTTAGTGAAGTGTTTGGAGATGTATTTTCCCTGTGTGTTTGTGTTTGGGTGATTGCTGCCGCTGTGGAGTGCTGCCGTGGCCGGTGTGGGAGGGAAAGCAGCAGCCCCAGTGGGGCCAGGCCTTCCTCATGGCTGTGGCATTGGTGCTGTGACAGCACTCACACTGTGCCCTGCTGTCCCTCACAGTGTCCCTTCAAACCTGTGATCTGAGTACAGGCAGGGACTGAGCTCGGCCTGGCACCTGCTGAGGTCTCCTGGTGGTTTATGAGGTGCTCCTGGGGTCTCTCCTCCCAGACTTGTATTTCCCAGGATGTGGCCTGCTTTCCATTCTCCCTGTGTCTCTGGAGCACCCACTCCTGCTGCTTTGGGAGGTGGCCAGAAGCCAGTGAAGATCTTTAGGCTGCCAGGATGGGTTTGTGAGGGAATTTAATGCACGGCCTGGTGTCCCCCACGGGGCTGCAGCTGGGTGAGGGTGGCTGTCCCCACACGTCCCTGCAGCACAGGCACCCCATTGCTGTGCTGGGGCTCCTCCTGCTCTCCCTGCTCAGACACACAGCTCAGTCAGGTGTTCTAAAAGCACGAGAAGATGCAGCTTGAGTTATTTCAGCAGGGAAAAAAAGGCCAGAGAGCTCCATGTGAGAGGGCTGTGTCAGGGGAGGGCCACGTGTCAGTGATAAAAGTTTCACTGCCAGGAGCTGTGTGAGTCTGAAGCTGCCAGGCTGAATCTTCAGGCAGGGTTTCCCAGTCTGTAGCAGGTTTGTGGAGTGGGTCCATATCAATGCCACAGTGCCAAATCCTCCCTGGCTGAACTTGGCTTGCACCAGCACCACCTCATCACTGCTATCAGCAGGTAAAATGTGCTGCATTAGTGAATATTGCCTCTTCATTTAAAATGACATGAAAAAATCATCTCCCTCCCTGGCACTGCTCCAACCTGGAGAAGTCTGAAGGAGAACGCAGCCTTGGTACCTTTGTACATCCCTCCCTTAACCCAAGTGCCATGAGAGCATCACCAAACTCACTCAAACGAGTGCTTTTTGCTGAGGAGGAGCCTCAGATGACCTCTGTGACCTGGGAATGGCTGGGACTGCACCTTTTAAAATAATTCCAAGAGGGAAGTGCAGCAATCCTGGCAGTGGGAAATGAGCAGGTCAGGGCTTTCCTGAAACTCTGGCTGCTCTGGACAAGGTGGCTCCTGGAGTTTTCCTGCAAAGTCTGCCTTATCTCCAGGGAAAGCAGGTTTCTAATTGAGGAGCTGCATGCTGTGCATTCACCCCCAACTCTGATTTATGTCTGCTGCTGCTGGAATACGTATTCATGACAGGTTTTGCATAGAGCAAAGCAAATTATTGTTGTGGAAATATATAGGGCAAGAATCCTTTCAATTTGTTACCTCCTGAAGTGTCTCTGGTGATTGGAATGAAAAGCAAAGTGGTGGCTTTGAGTCTGCATCAGTCTGGGAGGGAAGGGGGGCATTCCTTAGGGAGCAGTGCTTTGGAAAGGGATGTGGAGGATTCACAAATGCTGATGGATCCTGTCGTTCACACTTGGGTTTGTCCCCAGGTCACTCCTGGCTTCCGTGACTTCGTTACATCATTACCAGAGAACTCTGGAGTGGTTTGGGTTGGAGGGACCTTAAAGCTCACCTCAGGGACACCTTCCACTGGTCCAGGCTGCTCCAAGCCCCGTCCAGCCTGGCCTTGGGGGATCCAGGGGCAGCCACAGCTTCTCTGGGCACCCTCTGTGCCAGGGCCTCCCCACCCTCACAGGGAAGGATTTTTTCCTGATATCCAATTTAAATCTGTGCTCTTTCTGCTCTTGCTGTGTCAGATAAATTGTTTGAGCTGGATAAACTGCTCCACATGAGCTGCTGGCCCAGCCTGGAAGTGGCCATGTCACTGAGGATGAGTTACTGGGGTTTGGATACTGTGCCCTGTCTGCCCACAAATACCAACCCCTTGTCCTTCCCCAGCACTGCCAGGACCAGGCAAATCCCAGAGCCCAGGGAGAGGTGGTGCTGATTTCTGATGGAACATGAGCTTTTTGCTTTTAGCATGCTGTGGAGATGAGATCTCCCGTTCAATTAATACACTGTGAACTCCAAATAATTACTCGAAGGGAAAAAAGAGCTCCAAGTGATGGATTATCCACAGCCAGGTATGTCCTGAATGAAGGCAGGTCGGGACTGCTCCTCTCCTGGAGAGAAAATTCCTTTGAAAAAGACCGTGCTGGGTCTATCTGTGCAAATCCAACCTCCTTCCTTTTTCCACTTGAATTATAAAATGTTTGTTTTATACAAGCATTCAATTGGCTTTGATAAGGAACACGATGTTATTTACTGTGCTTTAGCCTTGTACTTTAATCTGTGTTTTAGCAGCAGAACAAATTAACTGCTTTCTCCATCTCCAGGCAGAGCTCTCTGCTCCGGAGCCAGCTGAGCCTCCCAACAAAGGATGCTTTTAGTGCCTGCATCTTCCCAAGCTCCCATCTTTTAGGATTATTTTATTATTCTGCCTCTGATTGGAGATCAAAAGTGGCTGTGTTTAAAGCTCAGTATTTACACTAAACCAGCATAAGCCCCCGAGCTGCTGCAGCCTGGCTCTGCTCCATGTAGGGCACCCTGTGTTATTCCCAGCCCTGGGCTCTGCCAGAGTCAGAGGGGTCTGACACACGTGGAGTGAAGGGGCAAATGCTGCACAGGCAGCCAGGGATTATTATACTGGGAATTAACAGAGGGGGAAATTAGGAGGCTAAAGAAGCCTCCTGAAAAGGGATCATCTTCTGTAGGGTGGCAGCAGGACCAGGGCAGGGATTGTCCCCTGCGCTGGCACTGGTGTGGTCACCTGGGGTCAGTCCTGGGCCCCTCAGGACAATACAGACCCTGAGGGGCTGGAGCGTGTCCAGGGCAGGGAATGGAGCTGGGGAGGGTCTGGAGCCCCAGGAGCGGCTGAGGGAGCTGGGAAAGGGGCTCAGCCTGGAGAAAAGGAGGCTCAGGGGGTCCCTTGTGGCTCTGCACAACTCCCTGACAGGAGGGGGCAGCCGGGGGGGTCGGGCTCTGCTCCCAGGGCACAGGGACAGGAGGAGAGGGAACGGCCTCAGGCTGGGCCAGGGGAGGGGCAGGGTGGATATTGGGGAAATTTCTTCATGGAAAGGGTGGTCAGGCCCTGGCACAGCTGCCCAGGGCAGGGGTGGAGTCCCATCCCTGGAGGGTTTTAACAGCCCTGTGGATGTGGCACTTGGGGACATGGGGCAATGGGGGCCTTGGCGGTGCTGGGGGTGGTTGGACTCAATGATCTCCAAGGGCTTTTCTAACCTTAAAGAAGCTGCAGTTCAGCATCCTCCTCCCCAGACACAGCTCCATCACCCTGGTGCTGCAGAGAGTCTGGAAAATCTGGGAAAGCCTCATCACTGGTAACCAAATCCCTGAACATGTTATCCCAGGAATTTGGGGTAAAACTGAGGGAGAACTTCAGGCTTTGCAGCTTTGGGTGAAGTTTTCTGACCAGATCCTGCTAGAAGGAATTCCAGGTCCTCGTAAACATCCACTTTCTTCTGGCCAACATTATCACAAAAAATATTATTTCTGTGCTGGGAAGCTGCTTATCCAAACTTTGCCCAGCCCTGATTATGTCTTGGTTCTTTGGGAAGGATTTAAAGGAAGATCATGTTATAAATTCACTTGCATTTTCTGCCCCTGCCACCTTCACAGTAAAAAACTAAAACCTCACATAAAATATCTGTTTTTTCTCAGTCCTCGGTTACAAATCACTGGATTTCATGTGCTTTCCCACTTGTCTTGTTCAAATATAGATTGTGCCATGCATAGAAACGCAGAATTACTTAAGGCTCAATAAAAAAAGGGATTCTAAAGCTCTTAGTATTTCCAGGTATTTCTGTCTTTGGGCTGAATTCAGGGGGACACCACTGGCAGCAGAACTCACATTCCCTGTCCAAAAGGATCATTGGGACCTTACTGGAGCTTTCCAAAATTCAGAATAAACATACTGCAGATTCCTATTCCCATTTTAGTTCCCATCCTGTCTCAATTGTGACACTTGCCAGACAGAAAATTCCTGAGATAAAACCACATGCTGCAGGAATTATGTGAAACAGTTTCACTGAGGAGAGAGGACACTTGGAATATTATTTTCCTGACTATGAAATGGAAACCATGTTTAGAAAACGAAGAGTTTTTCCTATTTAAGAGGGAAGGCACAGTGGGCAGAGCTCTTGTGGAGCAGGTTCTGTGTGTTGCTCTGAATTGGCTGCAAAATTCCTTGGAAGAAAACCCTGAAACTTTCTCCTTGTGGGAATGTTTTCACTGGTTTCACACAGCTGATGGAAAACTGCTGCTGATCAATTACTTGCCTCAAAAGCAAATGTAGGACAGGATTTTTATGGCACCTTGAACTTTTGTTTCAGTGCTGTGGGATAATTCCAATGATTCCACAGCTCAGGGGTTTTCCTGGTGCTCCTTCCCTGCTTCCCACCACCAGTGGAGGGAGGCTGGATCCACCTGCCCTTCCCTCCCAGAGAGTTTCCAGCAGCTCCACGTCTAATGAGATCTCCTCTGTTCCATGTAACAGCCTCAAAACCCCACCTGTATATGGAATATCTGGATCCAGCTGGTGAGGAGTTACCACTGTGGACCAAGCACTGGAGGTGTTCTCATTTCCTCTGGAAAAGCCACAAATGCAAAGCTGGGAGAGCCTTTCCCCACTTTCCCTTCAGCTTTGATGCCTTTGGCTTCTTAATCAGCCAACCTGGACAGCTCCCACTGCCCCCAAATTCCAAACAAACCCAGGGACCCGGGAAACTCTTCCCTGCCAAGAGACTCCTGCAGAAATGGCTTGCCTGGAATTTCCTGTATACATCCCACTCTCAGCCTGGCACTGTGCTAGTAGCCATGAGCAGAATTAATTAAAATATAATGCACAGCCTGGGAAATGAAACCCAATTTCACATCGGGTCTGGAGCCGAGTTATTCCGACATGAACGTGGTAATCAGTGTTGGGAATGCAGGTGAATATGCTGCAAATTAAAGGGGGAATTAAGTGTTTTCTAATTTTATCTGGAAAAACACATGAAGGGTGGCAGGGGGGCAGCTGGTGCAGGATTAATCACTTCCCAACCCCTGTGGCTGGGCCTTGGGGACACTTGAATGGCTGCCTGCTTGATCAGGGAAAAGAAAGGGAATTTCGGGCATCCTGCCCAGCACAAACAAAAGGTGTCATTAACTGCCTGCTAGTGCCCAGTTTTTCCAAGTTAGTTTTCCTTAAAGACTTTTATTGAAGCAATTTTTTTCTATTTTTCCTCTTGTAAGAGAATCCATGGGAAGATTTCTCTCTTTGGGAAGAGCCAAAATGTTTGTGCCGTGCAATTGCTGCTCATGATCTTTATGGAGTTTAAACCAGTACGGAAAATTATTGACTTGTGACACTGAGCTGGCTATGAGAATTTATTCCTTCCCAAGCAGCAGCCAAGGAGAAATCTTCCTGGCTCTTTCTATTCCAATTTTTTCTGTAATTTTGTTGTTGTGGATCTGAACTCCCATTGACTCCCAGGCTTGTTTTTGCCAGGAAAAAGGCACATCCTGTTGGACCACTGAGCTTGTAGAGAGTGCTGAGGAGCAAAGCAGAGATGTGACCTAAACTGGGGGCCTCCTGAACGGGTGGAAGCTGCTGCAGAGGAGAAGATGAGCAGTTTTTGTAGCTGGTGTAAATCCTTGGATTTGGAACAGAATAAAAAGTCCTCCAGCCCACCATAGTGAGGTACAAGCCATCAGCAAGGCCATTGGGTGGCTTTGGTCACTGGGGCTCCTGGGGACACTGCAGGAGGGGCTGGAGATGTGGGACCCCCCAACCTGACCTTCCGTGCCCCACTGAGCTTCCATCCTTCAGTGCTGACTCTGGTGAGCAGCTGAGGGAGCTGGGAAGGGGCTGGAGCACTGGGAGCGGCTGAGAGAGCTGGGAAAGGGGCTCAGCCTGGAGAAAAGGAGCTCAGGGGGCCCTTGTGGCTCTGCACAACTCCCTGACAGGAGGGGGCAGCTGGGGGGGTCGGGCTCTGCTCCCAGGGAACAGGGACAGGAGGAGAGGGAACGGCCTCAGGCTGGGCCAGGGGAG
The DNA here is from genome assembly GCA_013397795.1 of Orthonyx spaldingii. Taxonomy (NCBI): domain Eukaryota; kingdom Metazoa; phylum Chordata; class Aves; order Passeriformes; family Orthonychidae; genus Orthonyx; species Orthonyx spaldingii. The sequence goes on from VZTJ01001205.1 coordinate 1,431,554, forward strand.
GCTCAGGTTGGACACCAGCAGGACTTTCCCCCTGGAAAGCGTGGTCAGGCCTTGGCAGGGGCTGCCCAGGGAGGTTTGGAGTCCCCATCCCTGGAGGTGCCCAAGGAAGGCCTGGAGGTGGCACTCAGAGCTCTGGGCTGGGGACAAGGTGGGGACAGGCACAGGGTGGGCTCCTGGATGATCCTGGAGGGCTTTTCCAACCCCGGTGATCCTGGGATTCTGGGATCATCTCTGAAGTGTCAGGAGGATGCTGGAGTGCTTGAAGTGTGACCAAGGAAGGGCTTTACATCACCCAGCTCAGATTTTGGTGGTTCAAGTCCCAGTTGTCCAGTGTCCCTAAAGCCACGTCTGGCTGTGACTGTCACTGCGGGTGGGGCTGCAGGGCTGGGGTTGGATTTGCTGCTTCAGGATTTTGTGATCAGACTCCCAAAATTGTTTGGGTTGGAAGGGCCCTGAAAACCCATCTCATCCCGCCCCTGCCATGGGGACACCTTCCACTGTCCCAGGCTGCTCCAAGCCCCATCCAGCCTGGCCTGGGACACTGAGGGATCCCAGGCACACTCTTGGTGGGGTTGGTGCCTGTGCCTGTGGGTGCTCTTCCCATGAGCCATTAATGCAGGAGTGTTGCTCCAGCTCTGGGTGTGCTGCTGCTCCTCTGCATTCCTGGCCTGGCTTTTGTTCAGAGGAACAAAAAGCGCTTCTTTCACTCTTTTCTTCTTCCCTGCCTCCTGCACAGCAGATCAGAGCAGGCCTGGGCCCACAGGGCTCCCACTGTGTTCCTTAGAAAGAGTCAATAAAAACTAGGTCAGGGCTTTGGCCTCACACTGCCCCTGTCTCCCTCCAGCCACCATGTCCTAAGGGTTTGTCGTGTTGGATGAAATCACATCTGAATCCAATTTCCTTTATCAGCTCTGTTTTCAGGATGACAGGGAGGGGATGTGTTTGGGTATATTTTATTTTATCACTTTTGCTTAGTGTGGCTCTTCTACAAGCTCTGAGGACTTGCCCAGGCTTTTGTCACTGTCAACATTTTGTGTTGCCTTCTAAGGGTGCCCTCAACATCTCATGGTCTCCTCCTTGCCCAAGAAAAATCCTGGATGGCTGTTCCAAAAGGAAAGGTGTTGGCTGGGTGGTACCACAGGTGTTTCATCACACCCCTGTGACTGAATTTCTACCCCTGATGCAGCTCTTTCAAGGAAAACCTTCCCTGCAAAGTGGCCAAGGGACAGGGCTGAATTAGTCCTTGGTGTGTTGAGGGCATGGAAGGAGCCTGAGGAATCCTGTGGAGCGCGGCAGGAGAGAGGAGGCTGTGCAAATCCACACATCCCACGTCATTAATATGGGATATCTGAGAGCTGGGGCCTGCCAAGGCCTCGGCAGTGACCCTGCCCCAGAGTGCTGAGGGGGAGCTGCTGTCCCAACTGGGATTTTCTGGAAGCAGCCACTTCAAGATCTCTATTTCCAGGCAGTTCCATATATTTGAAATTCCACGGGGCAGTGGATTTTACATGTTTAAAGTATGAGCTTGGAAAACTGCAGAGGCTTCAGAGTTTAACTCCAAACTGAATTGTGTTTGTTGTCTGCAGCAGGAAAGGGGTTGGGATTGTGCCCCTGTGCTCAGGTGAGACCCCACCTGCAGAGCTGCCCCAGCCCTGTCCCAGCACAGGGAGCACCTGGAGCTGCTGGAGGAGTCCAGAGGAGGCTCCAGGATGGTCAGAGGGATGGAGCAGCTCTGCTGGGAGGAAAGGCTGGGACAGCTGGGATTGTTCAGCCTGCAGATGGATGTGGGTGTGTCCCAGGCCAGGCTGGACGGGGCTTGGAGCACCTGGGGACAGTGGAAGGTGTCCCTGCCCCTGGCACTGGGTGGGCTTTAAGGTCCCTTCCAGCCCAAACCACTCTGGGATTCTGTGAATTCAAACAATTTAAAGAGGGAAATTGTCAGTGGTAGCAGAAGCTGTGGATTCTGTGGAGCACAACGCATGGGAAGAGTTCACTTCCAGGCTCTCCGGGGCCCTCAGTATCAACAAGACTGAGAAAAGGAAGGAGGGGCTCACCAGACTTCAACACTGCTTGCAAGCACCAAATAAAATCAGTTTTGTGATCTGGGTGAAATGTTCAACTCAACATCTCACATTATAAATGTGATTAGAATAAAAATGTCACATTATAAATGCGATTATAATCAACTTTTCACATTATAAAAAAGTCACTGCACATCCAAAAGGACATTTTGATGAACAGCTTTGGCTCTGGTGATGTCTCATAGGTAAAGCAACAACGTTAATGAATAAGCCATGTCTCTGTTTTACCTTTTCTCTTAATATCACAGTTGATGAGTTTTAAGTGCAGGCAGCTCAAACAGGAGAGGACAGGACAGAGTTTATCCCAGCAGTGGCAGTGGGGGACCATGGTCCTCTCGCCATCAGGAATGTGTTTCCCAAGTCTTACTGAAGTCAAAATGACTGGAGAAGGGGACAACATGACAAGAAGAACAGTAAAGAGAATTTAAATGGCTGAAGAGCCAGGGTTTTCAAAAGCAAGGGAACAAATTCCAGATGTTGCCCATCACCACAAAGGAGGTTTGTCCTCAAGGTTGTTGAGATAATCCCATTTTTCCTCAGGGGTCTGTAACCTCCCATCACTCTGCTCCCCACAGCCCTTCTGTTCCTCTCTCTTGTCACTTTGAAGCTGGTTTGAAAAGCAGCTCCAGCATTTCCTACCCGTGGTTCCCTCCCAGTGGCTCTGACAGAGGGGGAGATTGACAGTGGCCTTTATCTGAAAGCAGAGCATGAATTTGAGTCAATAGAGAATGAGGGCTGCTCTCAGATTTCATTTTGTTTTCCCAGCCTGGTTAGGTGTGGGCAGGGATTGCTGTGCCTGTCTGGGCACAGTGCTGCCTTTCAGTGCCTTGACTGAATTCCTGGTGCAGGGAACCTTTGGGCTGCTGGGGGTGCAGAGCCTGAGGGACTGAGCAGTCCTGGACCAGCAGCATTATGTATCAGTGCTTATATATTGGGTATAAATGTTATTATAGGTATTACAGATATGTTAACTTCCTTGTGAAAGTCAGGGCTGCTTTTTTTGGAGGACAGAGAAATTGTGGCAGCATTAATGATTGATTTAAATGCCATGGATTTCTTTGAGGACCAAGATTCCGCAGGCCGAGTCTTACAGCAGCTGAAAATGCTGAAATTTGGGAGCCTGAAGCCAGAAATGCTGAAGCAGCATAAGTTATTGTATGCCTGTTCCCTCCTGCTCACAGCTGTGACAGGTTCAGAGGATGAACCAGCCTTTTCTCCTGCCTGATGAGATTCAGGTTTAACATCCCAGCCAGGTCCAGGCTTGCATTCATTCTGGGGATTTCATGAATTTCACCATCTTTTCTACAAAGCAGGGCTCAAAGCTGCAAAATGACTTTTCTGCAAAGTGAATGTTGTCAGTTTGAGCTTCCTGATTGGGAAAAAAGATCCATTTCCACATCCCTTCTGAGCCTTTTGTAGGGAATTTGCCCATCTGGCCGTGGGTCTGTGCAGTCTCCTGGGTGTGAGCAGGCACAGAGTCTTCAGCAGCACAGATTGGGGCTATAAATAAGCAAAGAGCAAGATTTTTTCCTTTTTTCCCCCTGAATTCCTCCCATCCTTGCTTAGTCTCTGCAGCAAATGTAATATTTCACCTATTTCCAGGGCACTGGAAAGGTCAGTCCTTTGCACAAAACAGCACTGGAGTTTTGGCCTGGCTGCTCCAGGTTCCTTCTGGAATTTTGAACAATTATTTTATACTTTGATTCCCCGTCTTTCAAATGGGAATAAGGAGCCTTTTTCTGTGCCTTTTTATGCAGCAGAGAATATATTTGGTCACAATGCTCTGCAAATCCAGCTCCCAGTGAATTGCCACTAATTCCAAGAATAAAAATCACGTGTTACCCTCAACTGATGGTCATGGACTCTCAGAATATCCTGATTTGGTGAGTTTTAAAGATAAAGGAACAGCTTATAATTCATGAGTATTGGGTATATTTTCATGGGTCTGAGCTTTGAGGTTTGTTGAAAATGAGGATTTTTGGAAGGACTCAGTAGCCAGTGCTGCACCAAAGCCCATCACAGCCATGGCTGTGCAGTGGTTGGGAGCAGCTTCTGGGAGTATTTTGGCCTGTTTGCCAGCTACTTTTAAATATTCCTGCTGTTACCAAACTGATGTTAAAGGAAATCACAGAATAATTAAGGTTGGAAAAGACCTCCAAGGTTAAGTCCAACCTGAACCATGTCACAGTCTCTCATTTCTTGAACAAGAAAAGGTTAAAATATGACAAAATAAGCTCGAGCTGCTGTCCAAGCAGCCGGGAAGCCGTGGCAGGGCATGAAACAAGGTAAAAAATCAACCCCTGGAGATTTCCTGCCTGAGGTGACTTTGCAGGGTGCTGGCGTGGCTGGGAGCCTGTGCTGAGCCAGGCCCAGCTCGGCGCTGCTCCATGGGCTGCCCGTTAATCAGTGCAGTCACTCATCCTGGGCTAATTAAGCAGCTCCGTTTGTAAAGGAGGCATCAGGGAATTGGCTGCAGGGCGTTTGTTTGGAGAGCACAATGCAGTGTTTGGGTTTGGGCAGCCAAGCAGTTGTGATCCCCTTGTGATCTCATCCGTGATCCGTTGTGATCCTGTTGTGATCCCCTTGTGATCTCATCCGTGATCCGTTGTGATCCTGTCATGATCCCATTGTAACCTCACTGTGATCCTGCTGTGATCCCATTGTGATCCCATTGTAATCCCGTAGTGATCCCCCTGTGATCCCGCTGGGCCTCGGAGCCGGAGCAGATCCAGGAGTGTGCCTGGAGCCAGTGGGGTGGGCAGGGGGTACCTGGCACCACCTTCCTGAGAAAAAAATCACCTTTGGCTAAAGCACCTTGGAGAGGGAGAGGGAGAGGAAAGGCTTCTCTTCAGGGTGACACGGTGCCCTCTGGCCTGGCCCTGCCCCAGAGCTCCTGATGTCCATCATCCACCTTTCTACCTCTCTGGAACTGGATGAGCTTTGAGGTCCCTTCCATCCCAAACCACTCAGAGGTTCTCTGATTCCATGAATCCTCTGCCCCGGTGAACAACGTGGCTGTTCCTGGTGGGAACAGCTCCTCTCTTAAGCAGCTTTAATAATCCCAAAATTTGTCACTGAGCTGGGCTCAGGTTGCCTGGCTTCAGGTGGATCTTGAGAAGGCCAAGATGTCACAATTCCCTGCTTTTTTTCATATAAAAACTCTCAAAGAGATGGAATTGGTCTCAGTCTGACTCAGAGTCCTCATCTGAAAGGCAGAAGAAGCTCTTGGAGGATGTGGGATTGGCAGCAGTTCACCAGAGCTGGGCTGGTTTATCAAACACCCTTCTGATTGCTGTGGTCCCTTCATGTGGGGGTGTCTGGAGTGGAGGAGCAGGGGAAGGAGCCCCATGTGGGAGCAGCCAGGAGGAAGGGAAGGATGGAATCAGAAAGATGGGATCAGAGCAGAGACTCTGGGACAGGGAAACGCAGCAGCCGAACAGGAGAGACTCTTGGTGACCACTAAATCAGATTAAATCTGACCTTTTTTGGCTCAGAGAGGTACCAGCAAACATTTTAAAGCTGTCCTAACACCTGCTGAGCCCCCACAGCCCTGCTGGAGTGCTCGCTGCTCTGCTGGCTGTGTCTGAGAGCAGCAGGGACGTCTCTGCTGTGTTGTCTCTCACACGCGTCCCGTGGGCGTCCTGTGCAAATCACAGCTTGTTTACTCACCTTTCACAGAAACTTCGGATGAAGTGTGCCCACAAAATGAATTAAAAACTTAGCAAGCAGGGAGGTAAAATTGTCCTTTCCAGGGAAGACATCTGGGATGACTGGCAGTCCTCAGTGTGTACCTGCGCTGCGTCTGCGAAATATTTTGACAGTTCAAGCTGAAAGCAGACTTTGGAGTTTGATTTTTTTTTTTTTTAAAGAACCATGGTGTGGAACACAGCTTTGATGCCTTAATGGAATCTGGAAAGCTCAATAATATGTTTCAGGTTTGGATAAAAGAGAGGGAAAATTGCTTCCAGCACTTTTATGCTCAAGAAAAACAAAGCCCAAATCATCTCTCTGTGATGTCTCATCTGTAGTAGTTTAGCAGTGTGATATCTAAGTGCAGCTTTGGTAGAACTTGCTGGGACTTCTCAGCTCAAGGGGGAGATCCAAAAGGACTGGGACATGCTCTGAGTTACTTTATGTTGACCTTTCTTTAAAATAAAGAACACAAACTAAAGGTGGATGGGTCGGTTTTCCAGGATTATCTGCCCATGGCTCATTGGGACATGCAGGAAGTCAAGGATAGGTGGCAGGAGTCTGTGTAGGTGAAGAAGGAGCTCCTAACATACAAAAAAAACCATTCCAAGGGTAAAAACAGAGTAGGATCACTCAGAAGGAACCCAGGCGCTATCCAGGTGTGTGAGGGTGGCACTGGGAAAGCCAAAGCCCACTTGGAGTTGAATCTGGTGGAAGACCTGGAGGGCAACACCAAAAGCTCCTGGGGCTCAATCCGGGGTGGAGGAGGATGAGGGAAAATGTGGAGCTGCTGCTGGATGGGGCTGGGCAGCTGGAGAAGGGTCAGGTCCCCACTGCCACCTTCATCTTGGTCAGGCTGCTCCTGGAGAACCCCAGTTTCCCAGCAGGGCTGTACACGGCCCAACGAGCATTTACATGGAGCTGAGATTCCATCTTCAAACTCCCTTTGCTGTAGCTGCTGCTAATTCCATATTCCCACAGGACTCCCAGAGGAGGCCCCAGGAACTCAGGCTGTGCATGGCACCTTCGTAATCCCAGCTCCAGGAGTTCATCTGTTCCCTCTCATCTCTCCTCACCAACAGCTCTGTAGATTTTGGCCTCTTTTTTTAGCCTGCCAAGCATTTCCCCCATCTCTTTATCTGCTTTTTACCTGTACATCCTTATCCTTCCTGTGGAGACAGCCTCTTCTGCAGGGACTGTGCTGCAGACAAGGAGCATCAGTGCTGGGCAGGTCCAGGAAATAGTTATCTGAAGATTAGGTGGGGATGGAAGCAGCCAGCTCCAGTTTATCTGCTGTTGCTCCTTGTTGTCACCAGAGAGAAAAGGGGTTTTACGTTTCCAGTGATGGAGAGCTGATAACTTTTTTAATTTTACAATCTCACTTGTTCTAGTCTCATGACTCACATTGGAAAGGAAAAAACTTTGTCTAAAAGATCATGAGATAGCAGCTGAACAGCTGCATTCTTTGGACCAGGCTTCTCCCCCTCATTCCCAGGATGGGATGAAGCCAAAGACACAAACTGTCCTGCCAGCCTGAGCGCTGGGTGGGGGTCACACACCCCTCGAGCTGCTTCCCTGCTGGCTCTTTCCTTCCTTCTGGTATGGATGGAGCTGTGTCAGAGCCAGAGAATCCCAGAATCCCAGAATGGTTTGGGTTGGAAGGCACCTTAAAAACCACCTTGTTTGGGCAGGGACACCTCCCACTGTCCCAGGCTGCTCCGAGCCCCGATGTCCAGCCTGGCCTTGGGCACTGCCAGGGATCCAGGGGCAGCCACAGCTTCTCTGGGCACCCTGTGCCAGGGCCCCGCCAGAAGGATTTCTCCCCAATATCTGATCCACTCCTCTCCTCTGTTAGTTCAGTCGGTGCTCTGGGGAGGTTTGGGGTGTGTTGTACTCACACAGACCTTTTCTGCTCCCTTTTTGCTCTCCTTTTCCCTCAGTTTTGGAAGTGGACACGCTGCACCCAGGTCTTTTCACCTCCTTTTTGGCTACTGGTAAAAATTCCTCTTGGAAGGAGCTAAAGAATTTCTTCCTCCTCTTGTAGCCATTTACACTTAGTTATTTTTATGAAGGAGGAATAATGATTTGCAGATGGCAGAGCAGAGCCCTGTAAGAATGTGCCTTTCCTTCGAATGTGTCTTTTTACCGTGGGTTGAAGCCAACAGATTTAAGAGTCAGAGTGAAATCACATGAGGCTGATCAGAGACTGCCAGGTTTGATCTGCCCAGCTCTGGATTTTTGATTTCTCCTTACTTTGGTGGCTCTTGTCATGGAGAGTCTCAGGAAGTGCCCAGTGGTCCCTGGACCTGCCCTTCTCAGGGGTGTCAGTGGGTGCTGCCTGAGGGAGCCCCCCAGTCATGTCAATCATGGATTAACAGCTCAGCCTCTGAGATTTGGGGCTCATTATTCTGTTTTTTAATCCTCTCATCATCCCAGTTCTCACCAGTCCTTGCACTCCTCGAGTGAGTCACTGTTTGAGTTTTCAAGGATGTTTTCTTCTCGTGTTTCCCTGCAGGTTTCCTGCTGTTTTATAGATTTGATTTGATGGTGCAGATGAGCTCAGAAAGCTGTAATTGCTTGGCCAGCAGTGGCTGTGACACTGTGACTGTCACTGTGACTGTGTCTGTGCAGGGTTGGGGTTGTTCCTGCAGGGGTAGGACAGCCCTGGGCCTGCATTCACAGCTCCATTCCCTGGGTTGATGGCAGGCAGGGTCTCTGCCATGGCATCTGTTGAAACAGCGTTGTGTAGAAATTAGCTATTTAGTCTTAATTAACTTAATTAGTGCAGGAGGGAGCTGGGTGCTCCCCTGGGTGCAGCTCCAGCTGTGCCCATCCCTCTCCATCAGCAGCAGGGAGACATCAGGGACCAGGGGCCTTTCCTGTGCACAGCTAAGGCAAACCAGATGAGCCTGGCTTAAAACTTGTTCCAACAAATCCCTGCTTTTGGAGGAGTTTAACTTTCCTTCTCCCACCTGCACAGGCCAGGCCTCACATCCTCACTCACATTCCGTCTGTGTCCAGCCTGCAAAAACAAAAGCTTTAAATTTATTTTTTTACTAGGTTAATCTGTTTCTTCTGCTTAATAAGGACTTAATGACAGCTTGAGCTTCTCACTGGTGACTGAATATTTTAGTCCTTATTCAATGTCTGGTGAGGTTTGTAGGAATTTTGCATTGATTTTGATAGGCATTGCCTTAGGCCTAAAAAATGCTGCTTCCACCAGGCACTCACAGGAGTGTCTCCAGAGATCCAGGAGTGTGGAGATGCCAAACCTAAGCTCTTCCTAAACAATCCCACGTGTGGATGGACTCTGTAATATCCATCTCACCTCTCTGGAAATCTCTCTCTGGTCTGACCCTGCAGCTGGGCTGTCTGTGCAGGTGGGAGGGATACAAGAGCCTTTGGAGGGACAGGTTTGGGTGGGAAGGGCCCTCAAAGCCCATCCAGTGCCACCCCTGCCATGGGCAGGGACACCTTCCACTGTCCCAGGCTGCTCCAAGCCCCATCCAGCCTGGCCTTGGGCACTGCCAGGGATCCAGGGGCAGCCACAGCTTCTCTGGGCACCCTGTGCCAGGGCCTCACCTCCCTCTCAGGGAACAATTCCTTCCCAATATCCCATCTATCCCTGCCCTCTGGCTGTTTAAAATGCTTTATTTCCAGAGCAGGAAGGGAAAATGAGAAAAATAATGGTTTTCAGCTTTCTTTCCCTTTTTTGGGGTGTGAAAACTCTGAAGTTTGGTTTCATTTAGAAAATGCAGAAAAGGGAAACACTACTAGTGTGAAAATGAAATACAACAATAGGGTTTGGGCAAAGCAAAGCACTTTTGAGAAAAACATCAACTGCTGTTCCATTGTCCTGAGTAATTGTTGCTGCCTTTTGGAGGGAGTTGAACACCCCTTAATTATGGATCTGCAGATGATGTGGGCTGCGACCCCTGACAATGCAGAAATTAATTGCTGCCTTTGAAGCCCACATTTGTTTAACAGCTGCTATTAGTTCATTTTAAGGGATTTTACAGGTCTGGGACTAGGCCCAAGTCCCTCTGCCACTGCCACACGATGCCATTGGCAGCACCGAGGATTGCTGTGCTTTGTGCAGCACGAGTGGGACACAGCAGAGTCTGGGTTGAAGGAGGAGGAGTGGAATCCTTTCTCTCCTGCATGTGTGGAGCTGAGGGGAAGTTAAAGCAGCTGGTGTGAGGTGATGGCCGCGATGAGGGTTCTTTGCTGGTGTGGTGGTGTGGGTGTGGTGAGCAGCCTCCACAGTTAAAGCTGTGTGTGTGTCCTGCCAGTGCTCCCAGCACATCACTGCAGTGGGCAGACTGGACAGGCTCTAGGAGAGCAGTGCCTGTGCTTCTGTTCTGCTCTGGTGCCTTTATCTGGGACTGGTGACAATGAAAAGGAATTCCCAGATTGTTTTCATGGGAATAGAGTTGCTGGTGCCTGGTAGGTTGGCCCTGACTGGGCTGAGCCTTCTCCACGGGGTTTCTGCTGGGACCTCGCTGAGGCCGGGCTGGGCTGGGACTCCTGGCCAGCACAAATGCCAGGACAAGGCTGGGGTTTGGCAGCAGAGCATCCACAACACCCTCATGGAATCCTAGAGTGCTTTGGGTTGGAAGGAATCTTAAAGCTCATCCCATCCCCCCCCTGCCATGGCAGGGACACCTTCCACTGTCCCAGGCTGCTCCAAGCCCCAATGTCCAACCTGGCCTTGGACACTGCCAGGGATCCAGGGGCAGCCACAGCTCCTCTGGGCACCCTGGGCCAGGGCCTCACCTCCCTCACAGGGAAGGGTTTCTCCCTAAGACATGACAACGGGACTTCATAAAGCACAGAGCCACCAGTCCTTCCCAAAATTGTCTTGGAAACAGCTTAACTGGGATTAATCCCAGTGCAGGATTGGAAGCTCTGCCTCCCAGTGGGAAGGGACAAGGTGACTCTGTGCTGGCTGGACGGGTGTGCAGCAGTTGGCAGTCAGAGCTGTGCCAAGGCCACCGGCGAGTCAGGCCCTTCCCTCAGCACAGCTCTCCAGCCACCCCTCACACCAGGCCTGAACCTGACCCGGCCCTCTCCAGACACGGGGAAATCTGGGCTCTAGAGGAGAAAGGGTTTTGCAATCAGGTTCTGCTGTGAAAGGGGTTTCAGCCCAACCAGGCCTTCCAGGGATCCAGGGGCAGCCACAGCTTCTCTGGGCACCCTGTGCCAGGGCCTCCCCTCCCTCACAGGGAACAATTCCTTCCCAGTATCCCAGCTAGCCCTGCCCTCTGGCAGTTCAAAGTACAAGATGCTTTTTCCTCCCATTTTTCTGGAGCACGGGGAGCGCGTGGGTCCCAGGGAAGCTGAGTCACGGCTCTGTGCTGGAGACATCTGTCTCAGCAGTAATTAGAGGAGATGAAACCCATCAGTGACAAGCTCTGTCCCAGCAGTTGGAGCTCAGATTCTCATTTCATGCTGCAGAAGGATGAGTAATTCTAAATAGCTCTGAAGACGTTTAAAAGCACCCAAACCATGACAGACAGCACAGAGCAAATGAGAACAAGGTGAGTTATTAAATGCCTGCTGAGCACACACAAAGCCCCATTATCACTGAACACTGCCACAGGAGCTGTGTGTGTGTTGTACCTGTGCTGTGCTCCCCTGGGCTGGGGCAGCTTTGGGGACACCACACCGGAGCCTTTCCTTGCCAGCAGCTCCGTGGGCTCTGAGCTGGGCTGGAAAGAGAAATTCAGCTGCTCTGTCCTGGTGCTTTCAGCAAGAAATTCCTCATTAAACATGCGGGGAAACCATTGGGTGGTGGAAGGAGTCTGTACCCTCAGACAGAAGACTTGAACACCCCAAAATTCCAGGGAGGAGCAGGAGAACCCCAGCCTGTCCCTGTCTGAGGTGTCCATGGCAGTGAGGAAGCTGTGATTTATCCCTGCTGCAGCATCATGGGGATAACTGTGCTTGGCAGGGCTCCTTCCCAGGGGAGGTCAGTGAGCAGCTTCCAGTCAAACCAGTGAAGAGCTGAGAGGGGTTTGCAGCTCCAGGGCCTGGGAGGAGCAGCTCCTTTTGCACCTGAATGCAGCTTTTTAATTAAACAAAAACTTCTGCCAGCATTTTGTGCCAGCAGTGCCAGCCCTGGTGGGGGATGCTGATGGCATTGGCACTGCTGAGTCCAGGGACTGGGATGGTGCCCAGAGTTTGGAGGGGGTGGAAGTGTTTCCACTTTCCTTTGGGGACTTGGCTCACACTTTCAAAGTGTAATTTGAAGTGGAGCCAGAACATGGCCCAGGTCTCATTTTAAAGGGAATTTGGTGGAAGGCTTTTCATTGCTTTAAGTCCTGCAGTGACTTTGAGGCTGCCTGGTGACTCATAGGTAAAATAAAATCACCTTAACATGCTGGCATGACTGGCAAAATGTGAGTAGTGTTGGAGAAGTTCTTCTCCTGTGTGACTTTGCAGGAGCAGAGGGATGCACCAAAATCATCCCCGAGGCTGCAGCAATGAGCACTTCCTCCAGCAGAAAAATTTAGGGATAAATCTGTGAGCAATCAAAGTGGGATCTTCTGATTTTCTGCTTTGTTTCCATCTCTTCTGGTTTTGTGTGTTCACAGGAAATTTCTATATTTGTCATTTTACACTCATGCCAAGCCCAGGGATGCTGATGAATTAGGGACTAATAACAATTAGTGTTGAAATCTAAACAAATGAGCAAGGAATGAGTCATAATTTTGGTGTGACCTGAGGACACAGCACTGCTCATTGTCACTTTTCTTCTGCCTTGTTCACTTCCTACATTCTGCTTTCCAAAACTCATCATTGCTATTTGGGTTTGCAAATGCATTTCAGAAAAAAACTTGAAAAGTTTCCAAAACTGAAGTTCAGAAATGTAGACTTGATGAGGATGTTTGGTGGCACTAAACCTGAAATTTTGCTCCATTTCATTTTTAATATCAATTATTGTGAGTTTTGAACTTCATACAAACCCAGAAATGCAGACACCCTCCATTCTGATGAGCTCTAAATGAGGCTCCATCCATTCTGTTGAAATGCACCATTTCCTTTTTGGCAGAATTTCACTGGAATCACCACATTCCAAATTTTTTCAGATAAAGTTTTTAGATGCTTTTGACTCATCTCTATTTTTCAGACATGGGCAGACTGAACTCACAGCAAATCCCTGTCAGGAAAAAGTGTGAGACCAGAGCAGGTCTGTTCAGGTCCTTTGTTTTCAGGAGGCAGTGGGGTCTCCCAAATTAAATTATAGGATCATGGAATATCCTGAGTGGGAATAGACCCACGGGGATGATTGATCCAACTCCTGTCCCTGCACAGACCCCCCAACAACCCCACCGTGTGCATCCCTGAGAGCTCCTGGAGCTCTGGCAGCCTCGGGGCCGGGACCATTCCCTGGGGAGCCTGGGCAGTGCCCAGCACCCTCTGGGGGAAGAACCTTTCCCCAAAATCCAGCCTTACCCTGCCCTGGCCCAGCTCCAGCTGCTCCCGCGGGTCTGAGCACTCCTGGCTGTAAATCTGTGCCTGAGGACGTGTCCTGTGCCGGGCTCTGGGCTGTGCAGCCTCTGCCGTGTGTTTGACAGGGATCAAATGGAAGGAGCTGCTTCAGCAGGGAAGTTATTAGTGCTGGCTGCCCTTGAATGGCAAGGCTCGGATTTGGAGGAAAAAGCTGAAATGAGACATTTTCCATTTTATGATTTCGTCTGCGGAGAAAGTCCTTTTAATCTCAATTTAATGAAAGTTGGCTCAAGACGTGTGAGTGACTGGGAGTGCTTGGGAGAGACAGGAGCAAAGCTTGAGGGGGGCTCAGAGCAAGATGAAATTCTCCTTGAGATGAGGCAGAATTTGGAAGGGACTGGGTAACCACCATCCTCCTGTTTGCAAGGAGCTGATGCTTCATTTTTCATTTCATTATTCACTGGGGAATTCCAAGCCATTTATATTGGAATGATTTCTGTAAACAAGATTGCAAACATGGCAGTACGAATTAAATTGGTGACAGGGACATCAGGAGCTCCCACCTTTTCCAGCCTCTGAGACCAAAATAGCAGGGCACAGTCTGGCCTTGTTTGCTGGTGTGGGGGATGTCCTTCAGCCTCCTGCCCTTTCTGTTTTTCCAGAGCCTTTTCCCACAGCTTTTCTGCTGGTGCAGAGGTGGAACAGGCTGGGGGTGTGCAGAGCACCCGCCCATCCCACCAGGGCAGGAGGCTCTTCTGGGCCTTGCTCTTGTCCTTCATCGGTGCCTCACAAGAGTCCTTCAGAGAGCCCCACCCAGCCTTGTCCTTCCCCATGGTGACTTCCAAAAGATTGTGCAGCTGAGAGAGGGGACAGGAGTGTCCCCTCCATGGGGCTCACGTGGGTAAATCTCTGACAAGGTTAGCACCAGGAGCTTGGCAGGTGGGTGGACAACATCACAAACAGCTTCAGACTGCTGCTTTCTGAGGACATCAAATCTGCTGGCAAAGGCACTGTGTCCCCACAGGGTGGGACAGTCAGCCCGGGCCGCTGTCGCTGGGAGGGCTGTCCTGTGTCCCCTGCTGCAGCTGCCAGGAGCACTGGACAGGCAGCAGTGCCCTGCTGGGTGTGTGGCCTGGCCCAGAACCCAGCACTTGCTGCCTCTGGGTGTTGGTGCCACCAAGGTCCTGCACAGGGGCTGGGGACTGCTGGTGCTGAACTGCTTCGGTGGGGAGGTGAGACCTGGCCAGACAGCACAGGGCCTGCCAGGGGGCTGTGCTGGGGGGCTGTGCCGGGGGGCTGTGCCGGGGGGCTGTGCCAGGGGGCTGTGCTGGGGGGGCTGTGCCAGGGTTCTGTACCAGGGATGCTCTGCCAGCGGTGCTGTACAGCTCCACCCACACCACATGAGCTCCTGCTTGGCCGTTTTCCCCTATTTGTTCTTCCTCTGGGAACTCTCCCTCTCCACCCTCATCCCACGGCAGCTCACTGCCCACACCTCAGCTGCTGTCTGGGAGCTGTTTGGGCACAGAGAGCTGCTGCTGTGGGAGAATCCCAAAATCCCAGACTGGTTTGGTTGGGAGGGACCTTAAGCACCACCTCATCCCACCCCTGCCATGGGCAGGGACACCTTCCACTATCCCAGATTGCTCCAAGCCCCGTCCAACCTGCCCTGAATTCCCTGGGTGAGAAACCCATGACTAAGAAATCCATCCTTTTGCCTGGACCCTCTGCTCTCTGGCTCTAATTGAAGGAGGGGAAAGCATTTCTTCTCCTCAACAGCCTGGCTTCCTTCCCTGCCTGCTCCACGTGGCCTCCCCAGTCCTGGAGCTGCAGGAAGGGGAAGGGCTGGAGGAAATTGCTTTCCCATAGGACATTGAGTCCACAGCAAGATGTGTAATAGGCTGTAAAAATGATCTTCCTGGAAACGTCTGATTAGAGAATAATAATTTTCCTCCTTCTTGGTGGGCTTTGAGGCTCTTTCCCAGGGAGTGGTAATGGATTCCTCCTGTTAGAATCAAATCTCTGAGTGTGTGAGCTCCTGTGAATGTACACAGAGCAATAAATGGGAGCAGTTATTTTTACCAACAGGCTTTCTGGGGAAAAGAGATTCCATAGGAGCTCTTTTCTGGCCCTGTAATAGGAATTTGGGTGCCAATCTGACTGCACTGTGGGACTGGATCACTTCCACTGCTCTTATCCCTCATTGGGAGATCAAGGACAAGAGGAGGCAGGGAAGAGATAAGGACTGGACTGCTGTTATTAGAATGTTTTCTTGGAATTACCCAGTGCTGGGTGAGATTTAGTGCTGCTAACCAGGCTGGCGGGGCCTTTTCAGGGAGTCAGGGCATTGTTATTCTGCAGAGGGATGTTTATTTCTTATATTTATTTATGTATTTATTTATTTATTAGTATTTATTGTAGGATACATTAATTAGTGATATTTTAAAAGGGTCATCTTATGGAAATAGAAACAAATGGATGTTGGGTGATCTTAAATAATGACTATGCAGTTGTGGACTTAGAACTGAAATTCTTACAATTTATTTGATATTTAGGGAGACTTTCCTACAGACCAGGATGAGGGAAAGCCCAGCAGTATCCAAGGAGTAAACAGAATCCTGTCAGATAAATGCAGGAAAGTTTTCCTGTCTGGTTTTCCCACAATCTCTGTTCCACACATTTCACACAAAATAAATAATATCAGGTCCTAAGCTTTGTAAATAAATCAATGAGCCCAGTCCATGACCCCTCCAGAGGTGGCTTGGTTTGCTTTGATCCGAAGCCTCGGGATGCAGCTCGAGCAGAAACGACTGTTTGCAATATCCAGCACAGTTTAATTCACTCCAGGGATTTGACTGCTCAGGAAAACAGGGCTTTTATTGCCTGTCAGAATTCCTTAAGGTTTATCCTTCCACACTTGGCAATGTGCCTGTCTGCTCAGCTCTCCTGATTCAGCTCCTCTGGTAGAACTTTATTGGAAATCTTTGATCAGTAAAAGCAGAGATTGAGCTTTCAAAGCCTCCAGCTTGTCACCAACCTTTGTTCTGACAGACCCCGAGCACAGTTCAGGTCCTTGGGTGCTGTTTGCTCCGTGACCAAAAGGAATTTGTCTCCTGATCCATCTCAGCATCACACAATGGATGATCCCACCTCCTACATGCTCTAAGGAACCTGGAAAACACCTCAGGCCTGGTTTTCACTCTGGGACCTGTGGGCACTGACTGTCCAGAGTTATTTTGCAGTGTCTGGGAAGAGGGTAATTAAAAAAGTTCTTAAATGGTGCACAGTAATCTAACCTGGAGGAATTTCTGAAGGGATCTTCTCAGCTGGAATAATTCACAGGATATGGAGATTAGAACATCTGGAAAACACTGCAGTAGACACTGAAATTCAAAGTGTCCCTAAAAGAAAAGTTCCTGCTGTTGCAGTACCCTGAGCAGGCCCCAGCTGGGGCAGGACTGCCAGTGCAGCAGGAGCCACCCCCGTGGTGTGCCAGCTCTGTCCTGCCTGTGCCTCGCTCGGACACCGGGGGCTGTACAACGAGGGGACGGAGTTAAACAGCACAGAAGGGACTTGTCAGGGTGTCAGGGGAAGAACCAAAACAGGATTTCACACCTTCTCTCCCCAGACCCGGCGTGTCCTCACTGTGACCTGCACACGTCCGTGTCAGGCATCTCTGCACAGTAATTGTTGGGTAATTCAGGCTGGAAGGGAGGTCTGGAGGGCTGCAGGCCACTTCCAGCTCGAAGCTGGATCAGATTTCCCAGGATCAGCTCAGTCAATCCTTCCCTGCCATAGCTGGGACACCTGAGCAGGACTGGGGTGGCAGAGGGGGCTGTGGCTGTGCAGGGGCAGGGTGGCTCTGCTGTCACCTCACAGCTCCTCGTGGAGCTGGGACCAAAGGTGCTCCTGTCCCCGGGGGTTGGGGCGGCCCAGACAGGGCGATTTCAAATATGTTCTGCCTTCCTTGGCTGGGCTGGGGTTTGTTTAGGGAGGGCTCATGAGGCTGCTCTGCCAGAAAACCTCGGGTGTTTTCTTAAGGTCTGTGATTCTTTAATTGTTATAAATAATGCAAACGCATCAATTCCCTGTAGGTAAAGAAGGGGATGAATTGACCAAGACACATTTGCATTTTTATGCCACCAACACAAAGTCCATTGTGAGGGGTGGCTGTAACACCGGGGTGTGCTGGGGTACCCACACAGCCCTCCCCAAAACCTGTCTGGGGTCAGCACAAAGCTGTTGCTGCTCTGCTTAGACAGGGAGGCTGAAACCCTGGGAAGGACCCTGGAAGTTGGTGCTGCTGGGCTCGGGGAGGGCAGGAATTAACATGCAAACAAGGCTTAGCTCCAGATCAGATTGAGTGTTAACACTTACTAATAAAAATAGAACTCAGCTGTGGTTTTAATCAGTTTTGTGCAGAACAGGAGGAAAAAAACCATTTTGCATCAGATACATTTTTGCTTCCAGCCCTTCCAAAAGTGTCTCAGTGCTCTCGGCTGCTGCCAGGTGTGCTGTGGAAAGGTTGCATTTCTGCCTGCTGGGAGAAGCTCAAGAGCTCAGGAATCAGTGGCCACTCCCCCAAAGTTTGCCTGCACCAAGGAAATGCTGTGGGCTTTGTTAAATCAACATGTGACAGCGAGCAGAGGGCCTGGCCACTCGCCCTGGGAACGTCTGGAGATGAAAGAGAGTCCAGATAGCCCCCAAGGTCCTGGAGTGTCCATGGACAGATCAGCTGTCGTCGCCCTGAGCACTTCCCCAAGCACAGGGCTTCCAAATTGCCTATCACAGCTCCATCCCAGAGGCTGCTCTGTCCTGATGGGAGATGGTTCAGGAGCTGGCCACACCTGAAGGATCTCTGGTGCCAGCAGGATGGAAGGAGCAGCAGCTAGGAAGTCATTAACCTGAGAGAGCCTCTGCACAGGGCTTTTCCAGGGATTTACAGGAATTTTACACCCTTTTTTGGAGCTCTCTGACAGTCCCTTATCAGGGAGTTTGCTGGTGGGACTTTCAGAGCCACAGACATTGCTTTAAACTTTAAACTTCCATACTCTAAACTTTCCTCTTTGGAGCTGCAAAGTGTTCATTATTTCCAAGGATGTGACAGCTCCGCTGGAGAGGGGATTTTAACTCTGCCAGGGAAAACAAGCAGATGATGGAGAGAGTGGCAAAATGGGGCAGAGCTCCTGGTCTCCAGCCATCTGGTTTGGAGCTTGGCTGGACGTTTCCAACCCGCAGCTGGGCAGTGGCAGGAGCAGCCCAGGGATACAGATCTGTCCTGGGGGAATGGGCACATTCTTGTGCCCCTCTCTAATGAGGGTCCCAAATCCCACTGGCCCTGCCATGGGAGTCACTGCAGGGAAAGCTGGTGGCAGTGAGTGTCCCTGGGGGTTGGCAGGACACAGGAGCAGCTTTGGTGCTGCTCCCTCTGACTCTCCTGGGCATCAGCTCTGGGCATTCCCTCCTGTCTGAGCCAGGGTCAGCTGAAATGCAGCAGTGGAACTCAGAGTGTCCAGCTGCAGGGTCCCAGCACAGGGAGGGCCTGGAGCTGCTGGAGGAGTCCAGAGGAGGCTCCAGGATGGTCAGAGGGATGGAGCAGCTCTGCTGGGAGGAAAGGCTGGGACAGCTGGGATTGTTCAGCCTCGAGAGGGGAAGGCTCTGGGATGACTTTGTTGCAGCCTCCCAGGGCCTGAAGGGGCTCCAGGAGAGCTGGGGAGGGAGTGGGGACAAGGCCTGGAGGGACAGGACACAGGGAATGGCTTCCCACTGCCAGAGGGCAGGGATGGATGGGATATTGGGAAGGAATTGTTCCCTGGGAGAGGGGGTAGGCCCTGGCACAGGGTGCCCAGAGAAGCTGTGGCTGCCCCTGAATCCCTGGAAGTGTCCAAGACCAGGCTGGACGGGGTTGGAGCAGCCTGGGACAGTGGGAGGTGTCCCTGCCATGGCAGGGGTGGCACTGGATGGGCTTTGAGGTCCTTCCAACCCAAACCATTCTGTGACTCTGTGATTCCGTGATGACTTTTCAAGGGAATGTCTGTACCCCTAGTTCAGACACATCCAGCTCCCTCTCCCTTGGGCAGGCTCCATGTGCCAGGCACAGGCAGGACTTTTTGAAGCCACTCCTAAGAGAAACAAGATCTGAGACTGAGAGATTTCTCTCTCTGAGAGAGATCAACCAGCAGCTTCTTCCAACACTGTTCTTCCAAATCCTCTCCAAACACAGTGAATGGGACTGTGGCAAGAACATGGGAGAGCTTAGGAAGCCTCAGCAGTGTGGATTTGATCACTGACAAGGAGTAAAATACCTCGTGTGTGTCCCTGAGTGTGTCCCTGTGTGTCCCTTCTCACAGTCACATCTCCCAGTCCCCACACCAGACCCTGCCATGGTCCCTCCCTCTGCATTTTCCTGCTCTAAACTCAGGAGCTGCTCTTTTGACAAATTCCTTGAGCAGTTTTCCAGCGGGATGGGCCGAGTCACAGTCAACCTGATCCATTCAGGAACATCCCTGGAGGAGCCTGGCTCCCTCCCAGCACCTTCCCCATGACGAATGATGAGAATTTCTGTAATTCCAGATCACAGAGCAGTGAGGATGTGCTGGAGTCACAAAGGCTGGAAGCAGCTCCATGGAGCCGAGTGCTGTCAGCTCAGGAGCTGCTCCATCACTCAGCTGCCTCCCTCTGCATCAATAAATCTGTTTCAGAACCACTCTCATGGTTCCAGTGCTCCCTGGCACCTTCCCCCCTCCTCCTGACACTCCCCACATGGAATCCTGTTAGGCTGAAGAACCGGCTGTGGATCATTTCCTCCAAAGGCTTTTTGTGCATGAAAAATAGATCCAACTCCTGGGGAGCTATTTATGCAGTTTTATTTTTACAGCTCTGACAGAAATGGTAATAGCAAAATGAGATCAAGATGCTTTTGGTACATTACTGGCAATAAAATAATAAAAAAAGAGCAACCTCCAAGCAGATCAGGGTCAAATGCTGCAGGTAATTTCTGTGCTGGGAGTGCACAAAGCCCGGCGTGTTCGGCTTGGCTCCTTTTGCAGGGCTTTCAGGTATTGTTGATGCTGTTTTTGAGGCACTTGTCTTTTACGAGTCTGTAATAATCTTTGCATTGTGCTATTACAACATAATCAGGCCCTTGTCAGGCTGCCAAGGCTGAGCAGATAACATCAGAGCACTGAGGAATTTCAGCTCTGAACTCATTAGGAGAGACCCAGGCTCTGTGCAGCTCTGTGCTCTGCAGGGATGCGCTCGCAGCCAGATGGGGCTGAGGAGGCAGATTTGGGCTCCAGCTCCACCAGAGCCTGGGAGTTCAGCTGGAAGAGCATCTCTCCAAGATGGGATTAAAAAACATTCTTCTCCTTTTTTTTTCTTTTTTATTTTTTTATTTTTAATTAACTTCTGGGAGCACTAAAATGACAAAGCTGCAGTGGCTGTGGGTGCTGTAGTTTCATGTTGCAGAATTTCAGATCTCACTCCCATGCCCTGGCAAGTGAAATGATGCTTCCCAGCAGTTTTTCCAAGCCAAGGGGATGTGGCCATTGGTCATCCCAGAGGATCCTCCCCATGCTGTGCTTTGGGATCGGAGTCTTTGGAAAGCAGCTTCCCGCCTTGTGATGGATCTCACCAAGTGATAAGGTCAGATCAATACCTTCTGCAGCCAGCAGTGATGCACTGTTTATAACAGGTTTGGTTGAGTTGTTGGAGAAGCACAGCATAAATTTGTCAGTGGAAAAGCCTCCAGTCTGATCAAACCCCATGGCAGTGTGTGGGAATGATTCCCCTGGAGAAACCCCTGCTCTGCATGGATGGGAATCCTGCTTTATTCTGACCTCTCAATATGTCAAATGTTAAACTGTTTATGTTGATTGAGGATGAAAAGTGATTTTTACCCATTTTTGCTCCAGGTTAGGGGTTGTGCAGTGCATCTGATTCCACTCTCCTTTGGCATTTTTAGTTGCCATTACAGAAGGAATTAATTTAGGAAAGGTTGGACATCTGGACACTGGACAATTTGGACATTTCTGTTATTGGTCTGGCACAAGACAGACAGGAACCTGTCCAAAGTGGTATCATCCATAAGGATAAAACAGGAGAAAAGGAGAGCCAGAGAAGAAAATCATTATGTTTTTAAAATGTGTTCTAACCCTCTCCTCCCACTTCCATTCTCTGCTGGAATGGATGTGGGCTGGGATGGGCAGGTCCATTCAGAAATCCCATTTTAGGGGTACACATGGATCCTGGGCCTGATCTGGCTGCCCCTGATCCTCCCAAAAGGTTTTCTGTGGCTTCAGGACAGAGGAAAGAAATCTACAGGTGCAGCAGTGCAATTCCTTCTCCTGTTCCAACTGCAGGATGTGGGGTCTCCTCACTGCTCCCTGCAGGTCTCCAGGGTGATTCCTCAGGACAGAGCTGTGCAGGGATTCCCAGCAGGATGGGGGCAGAGGCTGCTGCCTCTGCCAGGGACGTGCCACAGGCTTTGGTCCTTGTGCTTGAAAACCTCTCCATCCCCTGGCTCTGGCTGTGGGGCTGGGCTGGGACCTTTGCTGAGCCTCAGAGGTGGCACAGTCACTGCTCTGGATCAGTCCCACACCCCAGCCTGATGTGATCTGTGAAATTCAGATTTTCCTCTTCCCAGCGTGCTTGTGTCCACCTGCAGAGATGACGAATTCCACATCCCACTGCTGTGGAAGTGCAGAGGTCCCAAAGGCAGCTGAGCTCCCTCCCTCTGTGGGGGGTTCCTCAGCTCCCCTTGGTGCGACTGCACTGCTGGAGCTCCTGCTGGAATGGGGACAGGGGACAGGGGCACTCCCAGCTTCTGGAGGAGCACTCCACTGAGGATTTAGGATCCAACATCCATCTCCATATAAACAGATCCATGGAAAATCCCAAATACCAGCCAGCCTGCTGGGTGAGAGCTGAGGATGGGATTGTCACCCACGAAGAGCCACCAGCTGCTGCTGGGGAGGTGTTTGTCTCCCAGAGCTGGGATTGAACAGGCTGGCTGGGATAGGTGTGTCCCACTGCTGCAGTCCACAGGCCTTGTGCCAGGGAAACAAAGGAAAGAAAGGTTGTGGGGAGCAACTTCTTCATCCCATTCCTGACAGCACAAGGGGACCTCCTGCCCTGGTGGGGATGTGGGAGGGGGCACAGCCCAAGTGGGAACTGGAAGGATGGGAATGCTGGGAAATGTGGCTGTGCCTGTTGTTTGTTCCCACAGAAGCAATAATTTGGAGAGATAATGTCTCAGACCTTTACAAGAGAAATGATTCTTTCTTTGCCTTTTCTGCTCTTCCTCAGTTTATTTAGCCCTTTGTTCTAGTACGTTCTGAATTATTTCAGCTGCCCTGAGTAATTGTGTTTTCCCCTTAACTTTGGAAGTTACTTTTTGAAGGAGGGAGGGAAGCAAAGATAAGGCAAAGCTGGTAAATGGGAAATCTATGGCTAATTAAGGCAGGGGGTTGCTAATCACCTTAGAAATGAAGTTATCAGCTGAAAAGCCTGGAGTGGGTGGAATGAAAGTTAGGGAAGGGTTTTCCCCCATTTCTTTCTGTCACAATGCATTGAGGGATTCAAGGTTTCCCTTGCAGACACGTCCTGACACCATTGGATGTTGTCCTTTTGCATTAACTGCAAGGCTCGAGCTGGTCCAGGATGTATTTCAGTCTCAGCAGTTAAAATTCAGCCAGGCTGTGAGCAAATCAAGGCACCATGGATGTCACACCAGGCTAGGCTGGAACACCCCAGCCAGGACCCAGGGTGGTCACTGTCCCCACTGGGCCCCCTGTGCCAGGGCCTCCCCACCCTCACAGCCAGGAATTCCTTCCCAGTATCCCATCTCTCCCTGTTCTCTGGCAGTGGGAAGCCATTCCCTGTGTCCTGTCCCTCCATCCCTTGTCCGCAGTCCCTCTCCAGCTCTCCTGGGGCTCCTTCAGGCCCTGGAAGGGGCTCTGGGCTCTCCCTGGTTCCTCTCCTCTCCAGGTGAGCACCCCCAGCTCCCCCAGAGCCCTGGAAAAGCAGCTTTCCCTTTGCAGCTAGAGGCCAGGGTGTGATGGCAGAGGAAATGCTGGAGCTGGTGGGATCTGCCTGTGCCCAGGGAGGCACCTGGGCTGCCCCTGGGCTCTGCTGAGTCCTGGCCCGGCCTGGGCTGGCCCTGGTCAGGCTCTGAGGTTCCCCTGTCTCACAAACGCTCTCACACCCCCACAGCACCTCTGTGCTTCCAAAGGGTGATGGGAAAGCAAAGCTGGGTCATCCCATCACTGCAGCACATCCTCTGAACCAAAGTTTGCCTCCCACAGGCAATCAGGAAGGTTGGAGAAGGCCCCCCAGTCCAAGCATTCCCCAGCACTGCCAAGGCCACCACTAAGCCTGTCCCCAAGTGCCACATCCACGTGTTTTTTGAGCATTTCCAAGGACAGTGACCTCAGGGATGGTGATTCCACCCCTGCCCTGGGCAGTTCCAGTGACTGACAACTCTTTCAGGGAAGAAATATTCCCAATATCCACCCTAAGCCTCCCCTGGCACAAGTTGAAGCCCTTTCTGCTTGTCCTGTCCCTTGTCAGCTGGGAGAAGAGACCGACCCCCAGCCGTCTTGAAACCCCTTTCAGGTAGAAAATGAAAAGGCCCCCCCTGAGCCTCCTCCTCTCATGTGCCAAATCTCCCAGAAGGCAGATTTGTGTCAGCTGTGCTTGGACATTTCACTCCTCGAGACAAGCCACTGCTTTTCCATGCTGAACCCGTAGGACAGTCACATTTTCCTTGGAAAAGAATTTCAAGTGTGTTCCCTAGCAGCTTTCTGCAAAACACATCAAAGATCTCTGGGTGATGGATTTGTTTTCTGTTTGTTTCTCCGGGAATTCTTCACTAGAGTTTGGTGTTAGCTGCTTATTTATAAACCCAGCATTTTCCATGGGTTTGATTCCTCGTGTGTGTGGATTGATGGAGATGTTATTGAGTCACCCTCATTTTCTGAGGGGAATGGCTCTATTTTTGGTTCTGTATCACTTCATGGGTGAATGAGTGGCAATTTAATTGTTGTGTGGGAATGGGAATGTCAGAAAACAGGGAAAACTTGAGACTTGCTCATCATATTCAACGTGCTGGGTTACTGTACCCTGAGCCTTTGAGCACGGCTTTGTGTGAGAGGGACTTTCCCAAGGGATGGAGGGGCAGGACAAGGGGAATGGGGTCAAACTGATGGAGGGCAGGGATGGATGGGATATTGGGAAGGAATTGTTCCCTGTGAGGGTGGGCAGGCCCTGGCACAGGGTGCCCAGAGAAGCTGTGGCTGCCCCTGGATCCCTGGCAGTGCCCAAGGCCAGGTTGGACACTGGGGCTTGGAGCAGCCTGGGACAGTGGAAGGTGTCCCTGCCATGGCAGGGGTGGCACTGGATGGGCTTTAAGGTCCCTCCAACCCAAACCATTCTGTGATTCCATGAAAAATCATATAGGATTCGTTAGCAGGAAGGTGATCTGTGTGTTAAAGGGCTGTGTGGGATAAATGGCTGAACATGAGAGATCCCCAAAGACCCTCCTGCCCTCAGGGCTGGGTGCCACGGGGGTGAAGTCAGGGTTGGGACATTGGGGCAGGTGCCTCCCCTCATGCTGGGAGGGTGGGGATCCACTGGGCTCTTCTGGCTGAGGAATTCTGGGGGAATTCTGTGCCCTTGAGTGGTGGGCAGGACAGGGCTGAGGCCTCACCCTGAGCTCGTGGGGCAGGCACAGCTCCACAGCCCTGGGGTTTCACTTGGGCTGCAGCTCCCTGGGGACCTGTTCACCTCCACTGTGGGTGCAGGAGGAGCAGAAAGTCCTTGTGGGGCCATGTGGGAACAAGCAACATCTGGGACAGAGATTCCAGAGTGACGTGACCATTCCCTGTGTCTCTTTGCTCCTGTTGTTCCCAGCAGAAATATTTATAAATATCTTATATTTTAATTATTTTTTTTAATTTATAATGCCAGTTCAGGCTCTGTTTAGGAGGCAGATGTATGGTCTTCCCTTGCTTAATTCCTGAATTAAGTTTATGTGGCTCTCCCTGGAGCAGGCTGTGGATGTGCACTCAGCACATCCTCTGCTCAGTGCCCAGCTCTCTGCCTCCCCCAGGTTATTCCAACGTGGGAATTTCCAGGTGGTTTGTGCAGATATTCCTGAAATTTAAGGAAGCTGACATGAATTAACTAAAGCACAGTGGGACAACAGTGCAACTGTGTGACTCAGGGCAGGCTGCTGGAAAATCACGTTAATTATGGTTTTAATAGTTTTAAAATAATTATTCCAATTTTAAATCAGGACAAAACCTAACAAATCCCCAAAAGTACAAAACCAGGAGATGCTGGGGATCACTCTGGACTGGAAGATTTATTCAGTGTAGTGGTTGAGCCCAGCAGCTCTGGGAGCACCCAAGGGCAGAGCTCATTCCCTGTCTCACCAAGATGTTGAGAAATTAAAGAACTGAGCAGGCAAGAAACGCGGGCAGTTTCTGCCTTGGGAATATTCCTTTTAAAATGCATATTTTTTCCTTTGGGAATGCCTAGTTCAGCTCTGATTTGCTTTGCCTGTTGCAAAACTTGAGTGGACCTTGTTGACTTGGCTGGGGTGGGAGGGGATGGGAGGGACAGGGGGGGACAGGCAGGTCGCTCTCTCAGAGACCAGCTCTGAATCCACTCTGGAGCCACGAAATTGTCTTTAAAGTGGTTCTGAAAGGTCAAACGACAGAGCAGGAGTAAAATGGGATTTTCCTGCATGTCTCTGCACCAGCTGGTACAACGGGGCTCAGGGTTTTTGATGGAGGCTCCTGTCCTGCAGCAATCCAGGTGGGAACAGAGCAGGGCTAGCCCAGGGAAGGTCCCCTCGCTGTCCTGCCCCTCTCCTGTCACCTGGCCCCACTCTGGGGGGGCTGAAGCCACCCCTGGGAGGTGACACCGGGCTCTGCTCTGGGCAGGAGGCTCCTGGTGCTGCTGGCAGAGGGAACTGAGCAGGGCCCTCAGAAATGAGGGACCACAGATGGGAGGAAAGGTGGTGAGCCTGGAAGGGATCCCAGAAATGCCGGGTGTTGTAATAACTGTGCAAAATGATAATGCAGAGCAGCCTGCAAAAGAGGCAAAACTGGGATTATTAGGCCTGCTTGGAATATGGGTTTGGAATGACTGCTGGAGTCTTGGAGTCCAGTCTGGGAGGTAAATAACTTCCTGCTGATGACAAACAGATGGGGAAGAATCCAGGTATGGCAAGTCTTCCTGCAAATTCCCTGTGTGTGAGATAGAAAGAGGATCTTACAAGATTTTATTAACTTGTAAACTGTGATTTAAGGGAATTTGAAGCAGCACGTGAAACAACAATAATGAACAAATGTTTTCAAGTGGGAGAAATCTGTCCCTGCCATATGTTTCACTGACTCATCCCTTCTGCAGGAGGGGATCTTGGAATTGTTTTAACTATTCCAGTCACTAATGCTTTGTATTTAGGAGGAAAAGCAGCACCGGGTCCTGCGCTGGGCGCAGGAATAGACCTGATGCCTCTCAAGCTTTGGGCACAGGTTAATTGGGTTGGAAGGGACATGAAGATCCTGCAGGTCCAACCCCACAAATCCTCCCTGTGTGTCAGTGATGGGCAGAGGCCACCCCTGGCGTGGGGTTGCGCTGCCAGTTTGAGACGCGACGCTTGCTCGCCGGGATATTGAAATCCTCAAAAGTGCCTCCTGTCTGTTCCTGCCCACGTGGCTCTGCCCACGCTGAGGAGCTGTGGCTGTGTTGCAGGTGTGGCTGTGCGGGGGCAGCATGGAGGTGCTGCCCTGCTCCAGGGTGGCCCACATCGAGCGCAAGAAGAAGCCCTACAACAACAACATCGGCTTCTACACCAAGCGCAACGCGCTGCGCGTGGCCGAGGTCTGGATGGACGACTACAAGTGGCACGTCTACATCGCCTGGAACCTGCCCCTGGAGGTACAGCCCGGCCCCGTGGCCACTGCTTGCTTCAAACCTGAATTATGGAGTGTTTGGTGTCCCTAAACTCAGCCTTAACCCCCGGCTGTCAGCCCCAGCAGAGACCTCTCAGCTTTGAGGGAGAGGCTCCAAAACCTGCAGGCTTTGGAGGGATTCCTGTGTTCCCACAGCCTTTTCATTGTGCTTCCTGAGAATGAAACCTGGCTTGTGGTGTTTATCTCCCCACCGAGTGTTTGCCCAGCGTGAGGGGATGTCCTGACACTGCTCTGCACATGGAATCTGCCAACTGCTTTGGGAGATGATTGATGGCAGCACCGTTAGTGCCTCATGTGTCACATCCAGCCCAGCTCGGGTTCCCAGCTCATGGACACTGATCCTTCCCAGAGCTCCCCAGGGATGTGTGGCCCACGGGCTGGGGCTCTTTGCTTCTCCAGTGCTGGAAAGTTTAAAGGTAAAGGATTGGAAGTTGGTGGCTCACAGAAGGGGATCCCTTTCCTCTGAAACCTTCTCCTAAAAGAGCTTTGGAGGCTCCTTTTATTTCTGCCCAGAAGTGGTCAGGTTTTCTTGGATCTGACACATTAATTTTGGTGTAAATCCTGCCATGGCACAGCTTGGAGAATCTTTGGAAACCATGAGGTGCTACCAGCAGGTTTAGGTAACCACATCCAGGGACACAGGGATCACTCCCTACTCTTCTGGGAAAGCTCCACAGGCTCCAGGAGGAATTTCTGCAGGTCCAAGGCTGCTGCTGGGGCTCTGCCCTCCCTGCAGGTTTCTAGTCTTGGAAGCCAAGAGCATCTCCTGGCTCCAGAAGCTGCCTGGAGCATTCCTGGCAGAATCAGTGCCCCATTCCTGCCACTGGCACTGCCAGGGGAAGGAGCAGGAGGTGGGCACGGGGAGGCAGCGATGCTCCTGGGGTCTGGGTGGGGATGAGCAGCTGAATGAGCGCTGGGGCTGCCCAGTTTCACTGTGAGGTCAAACTGGTGCCACAAGTGTCCAGCCCCGCTGTGAGCAGTTCTTTCCAGCCACCCCTTGGTGCTAAAAATGAACACAAAACCTTCCTGCTTGGCAAAGGCCCAAAGAGCTGCTGAGTCCTGGTGCTGCTGCGGGAGCATCCCTGGCTGGTGTCTGCTCCAGGCCTCTGGAAAATCAGGAAAACACAAAAATCGGAGCTGCTGCTGCAGCTTTCTGAGGAAAGGTCACATCTGGGGAGAGCTGCTGGCGTTTGGAGCCACGGAGTCACAGCTTTGTGCTGCTTTAGGGAACAGTCTGGGAGGGAAGGGGCCATGAGCTGCAGGTTTGTGGTGCTGAGAGTGGGGGGAATCCAGACCCAGGAGGTACAAAAATACCCGGAAAGAGAGGAATAGAGGTGGAAAGAAAAGCTGTTTTCCCAGGGAGCTGCAGGAGGGCTCTGACTGTGACAGGCACCACTCCAGGGCTTGGGAGGGGAGGAGCTGCCTCCCGGGCGGAGTGAATTTGGTATCTCTTAAAAAGAGGCTTCCAAATGCCCATGGGCAGGGATCAGAAATCCTGGTCCTTGGGCCGGTTCTTTTGTAGAGGTGAGGCACCATGCTGCTGCTCAGGAACAGCTTTGGAGCATTGCAGAAAGGATTAAAATCCATCCTGGAGAGCTTGGGAAAGGCAGCGCCACACGGATCAGCACTGAGGGTGAGAACAGGCCTGGGGGACCCAAAATCAACCTGAGATTTTTATGTAGGTCTTCCCAATAGGTCTGGGTTCCCCAAAATCCATTTGAGCTTTTTATATCGGTCTTTCCCCAGTCAAATCAAGATTTGAGGGCAGCCCTGTTGGATGGGGGATGTTTTATGGATGTGCACTGGATTATTCTGCAAGGCCAAGACAAAGCCCTGCCCTGACTATTCCAGGTGCTGCCTGGCTGGTCTGGGCCCCATCTCACCCACGCAGAGCTCAGCCTGTCCTGCCTGTCTGCACTGAATCATCCTTATTTTTACCTCTCAGCTACCAGTGGCACATTAAAATGGTGTCTCTTCTAAAGCAGAGTGAATAATTCATTAGGAGATCATTACAGGCGTTGTAATGGAAAATTGCTTTCCCAGTTGTGTTTAATGATCGCTGGGAAAGACAAGAGAGGAGCTGAGCCCGAGGGGAAGCCCAGGCACCTGGAGGGAGAAGGGGCTGCTCTGTGCCTGCCTGTGGCCTCGCTGCTGCATCAGCTCCCCAAATCCCCTGATGGGGTGAAGGGGGGCAGCTCTCCAGCCCCTGCTCCCAGCTCCTGCAGGGTTGATCCTCAGGGACAGCTTTGCCTGCCTTTGCCTTTGCAGGGAGACCATTCCACCCTGGAACTGCTCAATTTGCCAAGAGGTTTTCCTGAGCTTCAGCCTCAACTTCTCTTCTCATGCAATTTTTATCCTTTATTCTCAGCTGTCTGCCTCTGCTGTATTTGAATCTTAAACCTTTCTCTCTTTTCTTCATTCTTTTCCCATTTATTTTACACCTTTTTTCCCTTCCTTCCTCTGGACTGAGTCTCAGTGGGGTCACAGTGGGGTCAGGGAAGGGTTTTGGTGCTCAGTGCCCAGCCAGGGTTTGCATTTCCATCTTTTAAGTCCTGATATCCACTTGCTGCTAAGCTCTTCTGGAAGTCCTGTGCCTCAGAACCCAAACAGGAGGAGAAATCTTTTAAAAATAACTTGTTTAAAAATCTCAGATGGATCCAAACCCAGGGGAATCAGGGAAAAGACTCCCCAGTGTTTCACTGCACTTCCCAAATTTCCCCCAAAACCATTTATTCTCCATTTGACTCCTCTTTTGTAAATTATCCCCCAGGACCAAAGCCTGTCCAGCATCAGCCTGTGGCCATTGCAAGGATGCCCTAAAACCCAGCAGAGAACTTGGTGTCCCCTTCTTGCTGTGCCTCTGGACCCCACACCTTCCTCCTGATGATTTCAGCCCTGGACACACATCCCAGAATTCCTGGACTCACTCAGCCACTGGCAGTTCCCAGGCAGCTTTGAAAGGATCTCAAAGCTCAGTGAAATACTTTCATTTTCACCTTTTTTTGGAAGTGTGACCATCCAGTGACGTCCTGTTGTTGTTTTCCAGAATCCAGGGATTGACATTGGGGATGTTTCTGAGAGGAAAGCCTTAAGGAAGAGCCTGAAGTGTAAAAATTTCCAGTGGTACCTGGACCACGTTTATCCAGAAATGAGAAGATACAACAACACCATTGCTTATGGAGAGGTAATTTAGTCCCTTGGCTCAGCCTGGCAATATTTACAGCCCCTGATGAGAAACAGCCTCAGAGGAGAGGAGTGTGACTCAAAACTGACTTTCTGTGTGTAATTATCTGAATTTGTATAAATCTGTTCCCAGTTTCTTCTAAAAACCAGTTTGGGGATTTATTGCTGATCTTGAAGACTGTATAAAGTAAAAGATGTTAATACATCATTTAGTGAATTGACAGAAATTATCCATATTTCCCACTGACTCCATGGATTAAGCAGCTCTGTTTGTATTTTTAATACACAGGCATCTTCTAAAGCCCTTTGACTTAAACTCAGCCTAATTCCTGACAAGGTCTCTGGAGGATCCAGTGCCTTGTCACAACAGCTTAAGGACAAGATAAAATAAGGGGACTTAATTCAATCTCTGCTGGCTTTGAAACCATTCTGGGAATATAGAAGGAGTCACTTATGGGAACCAATAACAAATACTGTGCTGCAATGGAATTGATGGAATGGTGGCACTTGGAGAAGGCTCCTTGAAGCCTGGGCACCCCAGATGGGTTATTAATGTTATGAAAGATTTGTTATCAAAGTTACTGAATGTCTTCAAGCTGAAAGCTCCCCAAAAATTCTGTTTTCATAGAGTAATAGAATTTCAGAAGGGTTTGGGTTGGAAATAAGCTCAGCTGGACCAAGGATGCGATGACTCCAAGGGGATCCTTGTTCCAGCTGGGCTTTTTGCCCTGCCTTGTTGAGCACTTTGAGATGTCACTGAAAGCTGAGGGGTTCTGCACTGATTTCAGTCTCCTGGCAGGCCAAGCCTGAGTCTGTCACCACCACCCATGACCAAACACAAATCCAGCTGTGCCCAGGGATGGGGCTCCTTCAGTGGGGATTATGATGTAAAACCAGTCATTATTAACCTGGATTTACAGAAAACTTACAGAGCACTAAACCTTTCTCTGCCTGATTATCCCTGGGGATACAGCAGTGAGTAGTGGAGAGGGCAGGGAGGGCTGTGCATCAGCTTCTTGCTTCTCTCTGATAAGACAGGGCCATAACTCTGCCCCTTCTGTGCCAGAACTCTGCCGTTTGTGTCCATAACTCTGCTCGTTTCCTGACATAATTCTGCCCATTTTTCTGCCAGAACTCTGCCCTTTTTGGGCCGTAACTCTGTCCCTTTTCTGCCATAATTCTGCCCTTTTTTGTGCCATAACTGTGCCCTTTTTTGCCCCCAGCTGCGGAACAACAAGGCCAAGGACGTGTGCCTGGACCAGGGCCCGCAGGAGAACCACACAGCAATACTGTACCCCTGCCATGGCTGGGGCCCACAGGTGAGGGTGGCACTGCCACAGCCAGCTGGCACCACAGGGACAGGGTGGGGCTGTGCAGCTTGGCCCTGGCCTTCACTCTTCAGTGCTGAAAACACCTCGGATATCACAGGGAGCTTCCCCAGCTGCTCCTCCAGTGTTTTCTGGATTCCCATAATCCTGCCAGAGCTGCAAGGAAAAGCCTTGAAAAAAAATTGGAAATCTTTATAATTTGAAAATGTTGAAAAGTTGAAATTTTTGTAATTTGAAACAAAAAAAATTGGAATTTTTAATTTGAAAAAAACCCCAACCTTTCCAACAAAGGTAAGTAACAATAATCAGGGACACAATCTGGGTATTTCTTTCCCAAGGACAGGTTGGGCAGGGCTTGGAGCACCCTGGAATAGTGGAAGGTTGGAATAAGATGATCTTTAAGGTCCCTTCCAACCCAGTCTGTTGTGGGATTCTTTCTCTTCCACCCAGCAGAATAAACCCAGACTAATGGGGTAAAGAAAACAATTAGTGCTGTGGTAATGAGCCATCTCAGCTTGGCTGGGATTTGTTTTCCAGCACTCCTTTTGCCTCTCCAAAAGTTTTAGAGCATCTGGAGCCCAGCACGCTCAAGGAGTTTCCTTTTCAGCTAAAAAAAATGTACAGTTCAAGGGATGGGAAAGCATAAAAATCCTGTTCTCACTCCACAGGCACTCTGGACTAAGTGATCCCAGAGCTCATCTGAGCCTGAACTGGGAACTTGAGGAGCCACCTGAGCTGGGAGGCAGCTGTGGGATGGAGAAAATCCCACTTTGGGTTATCCTTGCCTTAAACAAAGCTCAGTCACTGGGGCTGATGAGTCCCTGCTGAACAGAACCTGCTCGTGCTCAAACCAACCCCATTTTTCTCTTAAATGGCACTGCCTGCCTTTTGCACTTTGTGGCTGGAAACTGGAACCTCTAAGTGCATTTACTGTGTGAGAAACTGGATTAGGCTGCTGACCCTGGGCTCCAGGATGAATGGCTGAGAACAGGTTATTTGTTTTTCCCTCAGAGTTGTTGTGATTAAACTTAACTATGTTTTCTTTCCCTCCCTGAAGTTCTGAAGTCAAATTTTGCTGGTTGCTTTCAACTTGCTCATTTCATCCCTCCTGGTCTTCCCTCTCCACATTGTCCTTCCCTCTTCAGCTGAGAGCCAGTTCTTGGCAGTTCTTTTGTTTCAGGGTACATCCAGTTAGTGAAATTCATGGAAAATGCTGGTTTTAAGGAGCTATCAGTGAGTGCAGAAGCTTTGAAATGGCCTTTGTGGCACCATGAAGGAAATTGGGCTTCCCCTACAATTGTTTAATTAATGGGCTGCAGGTTGTAATTTATGGCTGGGAATGGAATTAGAAGTAATGGAAACTCTGGTTTATATATATATATCTTTAATTTTTATTTATTTGTATGTGTATGAAACCCCACAAGAAGTTGTTGGGCTCCTTTGGAGTCACATCCCAAAGCATCTGTGCTCAACGTGTCCTAAAATCCCCCCTTCCCTCCTTGATCCTGGGGCCCATCCCAGACATTCTGGCATCCCAGACATTCCTTATTTCACAATTCAGGATTGATTTCACTGCCAGCCTTGGCAGGAATGGGAGAGGGGAAGGTGTGGGCTCCCTGCTGGCACTGTCACATCACAGGGACAGCGAGGTTGTGGCTCCTGCTTCCTGCCACACCAGGGGGTGGGATTTTCTTGGAAGCTCTCCCTCCTCCGAAATTCGTCCCACACCATCCCTCTGCCTGTGGATCAGCAGCCCAGCTGGCAGAGAGGGGAATGCTGGATGTACCAGGAGGGATTTGTGCCACTCCAGGCCGGTCAGTTTGTGTCCTGTCCCGAATTTCTTACCCCTGTCCTGTGACTGCCCATGGACTGAAGCTCAGCCTGGATGCAGTTCAGGGTGGTGGCTCTGAATGCACCAAGATGAGGTCTTGGCTTGGCTTTACTCACTCATCCCTCAGTGAGTAAAATTTTGGGGATTTTTCTCTTACTTTCCCTTCAGCTTTCCGTTCTCCCTGCTTTCATTCACTTCCAGGTCAAATCATTATCGGATTCCATCATCATCATCCTTTTATCCTGAAATTATATTGAGGCTGCTGATGGATTTTTTTCCTGCTTGATGGCTTCATCTTTGAGGCAATCCCTCATGGAAGCACCTTGCTGTAATGATGTATTACACTAATAATGCAGCAATCCCTCATTGCAGCGACACGGCCATGGTGATATATTACGGTGATAGAAAGCACTATAATACTATAAAACTTAAGATAATGTTCACCCAGCAGAGCATTTCATTTAATTATAGGATAAAATATGTTTTGCCCATTTAAGCAGCAGAAGTTGAGGACAAAGCCATCAATACTGAGCTCGCGGGGGACACGGCAGGAGCAGGGGTGACGAAACAGCACCCTTTAATCAGATTAAATTGTGGTAAAAGGCAAATCCTGAACATTTTACTGATGGCTGCTAATTGATGGTCTGCTTAGAGCAGAAGGGAAGCTAAACAACCCTAAATTATTTTCCAATAGAGTCAATGAAGGTCATCAAGGCTTTTATTTCCCAGGTGCTAAGATGTCTAATTAACTTTCTGCCATCCCTGAGATGCAGCCAGCCAGAAATTGCAATCACAGGAGATGGATTGGAGGTGCCAGGGGGGATCAGCCCCAGCTCTGGGGCTGCTGAGGGAGCTGGGAAAGGGGCTCAGCCTGGAGAAAAGGAGGCTCAGGGGGGCCCTTGTGGCTCTGCACAACTCCCTGACAGGAGGGGGCAGCCGGGGGGGTCGGGCTGTGCTCCCAGGGCACAGGGACAGGAGGAGAGGGAACGGCCTCAGGCTGGGCCAGGGGAGGGGCAGGTTGGACATCAGCAGGAATTTCCCCATGGAAAGGGTGGTCAGGCATTGGAACTGCCCAGGGAGGTTTGGAGTCCCTGCCCCTGGAGGTGCCCAAGGAATTCCTGGAGGTGGCACTCAGAGCTCTGGCCTGGGGACAAGGTGGGGATGGGGCACAGCTTGGACTGGATGATCCTGGAGATCTTTTCCAACCGCAGTGGTTGTGGGATTCCCCCCAGGAACACCTGATGGTGAGAACGTGGCCAGGTGCAGTTTCCTGGATGAGGTTTTACTGGAAGGATGTTCCCAGGGACTGTGGGTGTCAGTTGGAGCCTCTGGCTGGGGATGTGGCTTTGGGCCACTTAAATTGATGAAGAGGTTAAAGACCTCATCAATTTTAACCACTTTGAAATGCTTGCCTTGGGAATAGTTTTAAACTATTTTCTTCTGGTGCTTCCTCTTGGTCTTTCCTTGTTTCCTGTCCTGTCCCAGGCTGGAGTGGGACCCCTGGGGAGGAATAAAATAGCAAAAGAGGAATTAAGGCTTGGAACACCTCTCCTGTGAGGAAAGGCTGGGAGAGCTGGGGGTGTTCAGGATGGAGATGAGAAGGCTCTGGAGAGACCTCAGAGTCCCTTCCAGGGCCTGAAGGGGCTCCAGGAGAGCTGGAGAGGGACTGGGGACAAGGGATGGAGGGACAGGACACAGGGAATGGCTTCCCAGTGCCAGAGGGCAGGGAGAGATGAGATATTGGGAAGGAATTGTTCCTGTGAGGGTGGGGAGGCCCTGGCACAGGGTGCCCAGAGAAGCTGTGGCTGCCCCTGGATCCCTGGCAGTGCCCAAGGCCAGGCTGGACAGGGCTTGGAGCAGCCTGGGACAGTGGAAGAGGGTGGAAAGAGATGATCCTTAAAGCCCCTTTTCGTCCCAAACCATTCTGTGGTTCTCTGATTCTCTGAAGACATCCCAAAAGCAGAAAATTCCATTAACGTAGGAGCACGGTGGGACCTGCACTCACAAGTCAGATGGGATTTTTTTGGGAATAATCCCCATCAGGTGTGGCTTGGAGGCTGCAGTGGCTGTTGCTGGGGCCCTGCTGTGTTTGGTGAGTGGCTCAGGAATCCTTTGGGGCTCCCTTTCCCCGCTGTTCCAGAGCAGGTAACTCCACTGCCAGCTGCGTTCCTGCCCCGTGCAGCACAGCCCTGTTTGTGTCCCAGCCCTGCTCCCTTCCCGGGCAGGGATTGGATTTGTGCTCCACTGACTTTTCCCAGCACATTAGGCAATAACATGTCAGAGCAGAAATCCCCGTGGGCTTTGGGCTGAGTGTCTGGGGAGAGGCTGCCAAAAGCCATCCGGAAGGGAGGAGCGTGGCACGCGCCTTCCCCGCGGGCAGGGAACCTCTTGGAGACTGGGGATGGCAAGGGACTGGCACTGCCCATTTGGGACATCTGGGTCACTTCTGCCTCTGTCATGGCCAGGGTTTGTCTGTCTTTATTTTGTCTTTATGCAGCTTTTCCTTTCTGCAAGACAAGAAGTGTCACCACAGAGTCAGGGAATGCTTTGGATTGGAGGGACCTTCAAGCCCATCCAGAGCCACCCTGCCATGGCAGGGACACCTCCCACTGTCCCAGGCTGCTCCACGCCCCACTGTCCAACCTGGCCTTGGACACTGCCAGGGATCCAGGGGCAGCCACAGCTTCTCTGGGCACCCTGTGCCAGGGCCTCCCCACCCTCACAGGGAACAATTCCTTTCCAATATCCCATCTAAACCCATTTTCCATCAGTTTGACCTCATTCCCCCTGTCCCGTCGCTGCAGTTCCTGATGCAGGGTCCCTCTCTGGCTTCCCCATGGCCCCTCCAGACCCTCAGAGGTGCTGTGAGGTCTCCACACAACCTCCTCTTCCCCAGGCTGCACAGACCCAGCTTTCCCAGCCTGGCTCCATAGGGGAGGTGCTCCAACCCCCAAACTTCAAGGCCTTCCTCTGGCCTTGCTCCAACACTTCCATGTTCTTCCTCTGCTGAAGGCACCAGAATGCTCAGAATTTGGTGCTCAGATGCCCGTCCAGATGGGTTGCGTGGTTAGAATCCATCTGCCAGGCTGAGAGCACCATGTGGCTCCAGGCTTGGCTCATCAGCATCCGCAGGAGCCCACGAGGATGGGGAAGGGCCCTGAGGGATGGGAAGCCGTGTGAGGAGAGGCTGAGGGCACTTGGAATGTTCAGCTGGAGAAGACTGAGGGGAGACATCACAGTTCCAACTCCCTGGTGAAGGGAAGAGGAGGGGCAGGCACTGATCTCTGCTCCCTGTGACAGGAACTGGACCAGGGAATGGCTGGAACTGGACCAGGGAGGGTCAGGCTGGAGATCAGGGAAAGGTTCATCCCCAGAGGGTGCTGGGCACTGCCCAGGATCCCCAGGGAATGGTCCCGGCCCCGAGGCTGCCAGAGCTCCAGGAGTGTTTGGACAGCGCTCCAGGGATGCACAGGGTGGGGTTGTTGGGGGTCTGTGCAGGGACAGGAGCTGGATCCATGATCCCTGGGGGTCCCTTCCAGTCAGGATATTCTGTGATTCTGTGATTTTGTGCTTCTGTGATTCTGTCTTGCAAAGGGCTTTGGGGACAGAAGGGCACATCCTGTCCATGGGGATGAGATGGGGCAGCTTTGCCCCCAGAGAAGCTGTGGCTGCCCCTGGATCCCTGGCAGTGCCCAAGGCCAGGCTGGACGGGGCTTGGAGCAGCCTGGGACAGTGGGAGGTGTCCCTGCCATGGCA
Source organism: Orthonyx spaldingii (assembly GCA_013397795.1). Classification (NCBI taxonomy): domain Eukaryota; kingdom Metazoa; phylum Chordata; class Aves; order Passeriformes; family Orthonychidae; genus Orthonyx; species Orthonyx spaldingii. The sequence continues at coordinate 1,468,857 of VZTJ01001205.1, forward strand.
GGGGGGGGATGGGATGAGCTTTAATGTCCCTTCCAACCTAAACCATTCCAGGATTCTGTGATCCAGATTTGGGCTACTCCTGACCCCTCCTGTGGTGAACATCTGGCAAAGGGACACCAGGGAGATGTGAGGAGCTCAGGGCCTGCTCTGATACACGAAATGTTGCTCCAAGTGTAACTCCAGCAGCACCTGGGAGCAGAGCCAGGCCCACCCCAAGGGAGCCGGCACAGTGACTGGGTCTGGGGTTACGGGCTGCATCCGACCCTGTTACATTGTTCTAACTTGATTTCCCGGGTTTAATTATTCCAGTCCAGATAACCCAAACTCCCAAGGGGATTTACTGCCTCTTCCCTGGCATCTGGGTCACAGATATGCTCAGTTAATTAACGTGCTGAATCCTCCTTATTTGTCTGCTGGATAATGGCCTGATTCATAATTTAAATAAGCAGCTGTGGAGATCTTTCCCTTGAACTCTAAAAGGCAGGACTGGTGTTCCTTTATCCTCACTCCAGAATTTAAATGTGTTTAGGGAAATATTTTGGTGGCATTCCTTGAATGCTGCAAATGGAGGAGTCCTTTGTGTGCCCGGTGTTCCCAGGAGCAACATCCCTGCCCGCTGCTCCCATCGTGCATCCCCTGGGCAGCCCAGGCAGTCCCTGGGAGCTCTGGGCAGTTGGATCCCGTGGCAGTGGCCAGGGGGAGCTGCAATCCTGAGCCTGTCCCGAGGACTGGGCCCTGGAGGTGGTGCCAGGCACCCAGGGGCACCGGCCCAGCCAAGGCTGGCTCACCCAGCACGCCAGGAGCTGGGCCAGCTGGAATCCAGGGAAAACCGTCATTGCCCCATCCCACAGCATCCCAGGAGGCTGGAGGAGTCTGCCCCAGGAGGGGTTTAAGGATTGGAATTATTCCTGTCCCTTCCTGTGTCTCAGTTTCTCACCTACATTTAAAAAAAAAACCTAAACGGGGATAAAAGGCTGGAGAAAGTTGGGATTTATTCCTTCCAGCTTTGCTTTCCCTGTGCTTCCCCACAGAACTTTCCCAGGGGTGTTGTCCTTTCCTCAGTCCCTTTGTCGCGATGCTCTGAGGGTGCTGATGGTGTCCCAGCTGTCCCCCTGTCCCTGCTGTCCCCCTGTCCCTGTCAGCGAAAACGGCGGGAAAAACAAAAACCCTCCAACAACATTTTTGGAGAATCAAGGCCTTGCTTTATTCTGGCCAGGGTGTTGTTCTGGCCAGGATGTGCAACAGAAATCATTTCATCCACACATAGCCCGGGTGTGCAGAGAAAATCATTCCATCACCCATGAGTTTTACCAGATTTCTCACAAACCTTAAACAGTCAAAACCCATAGAGATACATTGGTTAATGTTCATTGGTTCTAAGGTACATATTTCTTAGTATTTGGTTTTCTGCTGGTTATCGGTCTCTTCTCCTCTGGTGTTAATTAGGTCCCCATTGCCTGATTTCCTTATCAGCCTTTTCCAGATCAGGTGTCTCAGACCATGCCAGGGGGCAGATGTTCCTGGATGTTTGCTGATGGTCCTTATCCTTTTGGATGTCTTTTGGGTTACTCCCAGTCTGTTGAGCTGTTAAACTCATCTCAGTTGAGTGGTGCAACATCCCCTAAAAAAACCCTTTAAAATCCCTTTCCCCAAGGCAAAAGCAAACCAAGCCTGACTAGAGAAATAAAATAAAAAATTGAAACTCGGGGTATTTTGCAACACCTGCAGCTGGCTCGCTACACCAAGGAGGGGTTCCTGCACCTGGGGGCCCTGGGCACCACCACCCTGCTGCCCGACACGCGCTGCCTGCTGGACAACGGCAAGAGCCGCTTCCCACAGCTGCTGGACTGCGACAAGGTCAAGAGCAGCCTCCACAAGCGCTGGAATTTCATCCAGGTGTGTCCGGCTGCTCCTCTGCTTCCCAGACCCGGCTGGGACACAGCAAAGGGGGTGGGGTGGGACAAAGGGGAAATGGTGCCATAGGACAGCAAATTCCATGTCCTGGGGCAGAGGGTTGGGAGGGATCAGGGCAGCATTTCAGGACAATTTCTAATCCAAGTTTTCCTGCCAGGTGCCAGAAAGGTGGGTCTGGTTATGTCTGGTCTGCCAGTGACTTCCAGATCCCTTTGTTTCTTGTGGATAAAGAGTGAAATTCATTACAACACTTCTGTCCCAAAGCAGAGTGTAAACAATACACCTTTTCCAGAAGTGTCCCACCTTCCCAGCAGCTGTGGGATTTAAGGGTTCCAGGTGTCCCTTGGGCGCTGTCACAGACAGGGGATGCTCATTCCATTCACATCATTTATTTAGGAATTATTTTATTGTTTGAATTGCGTTCCCACCCAGCCGAGTGCCCCTTCCAGCAGTGCCCAGGGCTGCCCTCCTGCTCCTGGGTTGCTTCACAGGCAATTAATGTCTTCATTTTCCATCTTTTCCCCTCTCCCTTCACTGCAGAACGGCGCCATCCTGAACAAGGGCACGGGCCGGTGCCTGGAGGTGGAGAACAGGGGCATGGCTGGCATCGACCTGATCCTCCGCAGCTGCACGGGGCAGAGGTGGACAATTAAAAACTTCATCAAGTAGGGGCTGAAGGAGTCAGGGGAGTCTGACTTGAGCCATGGCTGACTGGGACTGGTCTGAGCGGACTCCTTTGGAAAGGATGGAACCTCGCACAGAGCTTTGTTCGTGTTCCTAGGAGAGGACCTGGGGGAGATGGGCATTTGTGGCTTTATTTTCATGAGTCTCCCCCAGCTGCTCCCAGCTGCGTGCAGCTGCTTCAGAACTGCTGTTCCCTCTGGCCAGCACTGCCAGAGGTGCCACATTCCCTGCTGGAACGGCTGCAGTGAGCTGGGGCAGTCTGTGAGCGTTTGCTGACAGGGAATTTCTGCTTTCCCACACAACTCCAGGCTCTCCTGAAGGGCTGGGGAGGTTTCACCATGACCACGGATGCACCTGCCTGGCAAGTGTGGGAACTGAGGAGCCTGGGACAGGAAAAGGTTCCTGAGCCCCAAAGGAGCCGAGTTTGGAAGATTTGGTGGTTTGCTGGGTCCTCGCTCTTCTCCCTTTCCTGCCCCTGCATCCAGCAGCCCCTTCCCTGAGTTTTGGAGAAACAAAACACACCCTAGTAGCTCCCAGGGATCTCTCCAACCCTTAATCACAGAAGTTACCAAACCAAATGCAGTGGAATGAACCCCTGATCTCCCCTTGCCCCCTCTCCATCACCCACATGCTGCTGTTGCCAAGCCCCTCCCTCCATGGAGACCCCAAAGGAAGTGACCTGGGCTGTCTGCCTGCCCTGCTGGGTGACAGCAGGAAAGTTCTCCTGAGGCCTGTCCTGCCTACTCAGTCCTGGCCAAGGTCCCCCCAAAGAGTCATTGCAGCCCTTGCTGAGCTGGGGAAGGGACACGAAGGGAGGCCAAGGCACCAACAAATGGCAGCTTGGCTGAAATTCTGGGCCCTGAAGTCACTTCAGGCTTGTTCATCTGGTGGAGGGATCTCACCTGATTTATTTTGGGCTCACAGTGATCCTGGCTACCAAATCCACTGGGAGACCCCTGCTTGGGATCCTGATGTGTGGCTGCCTGGAAAAGGGAAGCACGATCCTGCAGAGTTGCTGCACGTGGATGGACACAGTCTCTGCCCAGCAGGGAGGAGAAACCAGCCCATCTCCTGTCCTTCTCCCACAATAATCCTCCCTGTGGCTGCCCTCTGGCTAGGGTGCACTAAAATAGATTAATATATGAGATGTATGTGTAAATATGTTTCCCCAAGCTGGGATGTGCACAGAGTCCTTTGCTGCAGAGCACTCATGCCTGTCTTCCATTTGCATCAGGATGAAGCTCCCTGGATGTTTAACGAGCTGAATTTCCAATGCCATGCAGCAGGTCTATAACTGATGTTTTAGTAATTTATTGAACAGAAGCAGATCTATTTCATTGTTCCTTCTACAGCGACAAGCACCACCTAGGACTAATTGTTCATTTAGGCTTTACAAGACTCTCCCAACCACTGGGGCTGTCTCTGATTTTTTCCTTGCCTCCCTCAATGAAGTAAAACCTCTTAGTTGTCCTGACTTGCAGAGTAGAGAGTCAATGTAGAATTTTGCTCTCTTTTTTGCTGTTGCATCATCTCTTGTGTAATAAATTTGAGCACTTCCAAACCCGATATGACCACAAGTCTGTGGGTGCATGAGCCAGCTCCCCTTGCCTTTGTTGCTGCCTTCTAAGAGAAGCAATTTCCTGGTGACTGCAGGAAACCCTGAGGGATTTGAGACCCCACAGCTCCGGTCCAGCTGGTGAAACACCCTTAAACTGAGCAGATACTGGAGGGGAGAGCCTGCATGGGTCAGGGTAAGCAACCAAACAGCCCTTGGATGTCGCCTGTGCTGTAATTCAGCCCAGCCCCAGCCCTGGCAGTGCCCGGGGTGGCAGCAGATGGCTTTTGTCACATGTCCCGGTGCTGGGCTGGGGTGGCCCGGCCCGCAGCAGCAGGGCTGGCTCTCATGTGTGGCTGCTCCCTGGCTCCAGCCCGGCCGCTGAGCCCCGGGGCAGGAGGGCCTGGCTCTGCCCCGGTCCCTGGCCTGTCCCTGGTGCCATCCCCGTGCCCGGTGGCACAGGACGCCCGGGGGATGAGGGTCTTGCTGCTGCTGAGCTCTGGGATCCTGTGGAATATTCAGGTCCGGAGCTGCCTTTCCTTCGTGCTCCAGCAGGAAAAGCAACCCCTGACCCTCCACAGGACGGGAGGTGGAGATGAACCCTGGGCTGGAGGACCCTCGGCAGAGCCCCTGGGGAGGTGTTGGCCCCTTCCCCCTGCTCCAGCTGCAGCTTCCAGACGATTGGAAAGAGTCAGGAGCAAAATCAGGCTGAAAAGTAGGAATTTCCTCTGCTGTTCTGTCCTGACACCGTTTGTGACTGCAGGGTGACCCCGGGGCCGTGCCCCCAACCCCAGAGAAATCTGTCTGAGATTTGGGTCTCATTGTTGCATCTTGCTTATCTCTAATCATCTGTTAATTGCTTTAAGAAGTGATCTCCGAGTGATTCTTATTAAATATCTGATTTGAGCCTTGTCTCTTGAGTGATTTTCAAAAGATTCACTGCTGCTGAGATACAGAGGCAGTCATTCCTCTCTGTTACTCATTTAATAGAAAAGTGCTGCTGTTTTAATGGAACTTCCATTTTTAAAAGAAATGGAAATGAAGGAGAGATCAAGAGAGATGGTGGGCACAGATTAACTCCCATTCCATCCATCCCTGCTGCTGCCACTCACCAGGATGACAAAGTTACACCCTACAGGCTGCAAAGAGATGGAATGCGGTCCATAAATCATCATTTGCATTCCTGAACCCAAGCTGGGTGTCCCTAAATGTTCCTGAACGTCACCTGGAGCTCGGGGCACTCCTTGAACCCATTCCTTCCATCCATGTTCTCCTGAACGCCGGGTTGGTGCTTTCCTGGGTGGGAGGGAAGGTCCCTGTGGGGGCACCGTGTAACCACGGGGAGCAGCAGCTCTGCCCCCCGAGCTGGGGCACAGCACCTGAGGGCATCCAGGGCAGTGTCAGCTGGGCAGGGACACATCCAGCCCTTGCTGGGGTTTGGAGCCACAGGGCTCTGGCAGGATGGAAACCTGAGCCCTTGTGGGGAGCATTTTACACCCTCAGGGCTTTCCCGGGGAAAATGTTGGAAAATGGCTCAATCCAAGGGGCTTCAGAGCAGATGGATTCATGGAATTTCAGCATGGTTTGGCTGGAAGGGACCTTCAAGCCCATCCAGGGCCACCCCTGCCATGGCAGGCACACCTTCCACTGTCCCAGGCTGCTCCAAGCCCCATCCAACCTGGCCTTAGACACTTCCAGGGATCCAGGGGCAGCCACAGCTTCTCTGGGCACCCTGTGCCAGGGCCTCCCCACTCTCCCAGGGAACAATTCCTTCCCAATATCCCATCTATCCCTGCCCTCTAGCAGTGGGAAACCATTCCCCCTTATCCTGTCACTCCATACCTTTGTCCAAAGTCTCTCTCCATCTTTCCTGTCAGCTCCTTCAGGTCCTGGAAGGCCACAGTGAGGTCACCCCAAAGCTTCTCCTCTCCAGGCTGAACAATCCCAGCTGTCCCAGCCTTTCCTCCCAGCAGAGCTGCTCCATCCCTCTGACCATCCTGGAGCCTCCTCTGGACTCCTCCAGCAGCTCCAGGTGCTCCCTGTGCTGGGACAGGGCTGGGGCAGCTCTGCAGGTGGGGTCTCACCTGAGCACAGGGGCACAATCCCAATCCCTTTGAATCCTAATCCCTTTCCTGCTGCCCACGCTGGGATCAGCCCAGGACTGGGGGTTCAGGGCTGGGACATGTCCAGTGTCACCCACAGCACTCCCAGGTCCTTCTCCCAGGGCTGCTCCAGCTGCTCATCCCAGCCTGGATTGAGCCCAGGGGCTCCCCTGACTGAGGTGCAGCACCTTAAGCTTGGCCTTGTTAAACCTCCAGAGATTCCCAAGGGCCACTTCTGGAGCTGTCCAGGTGCCTCTGGATGGCCCCGGCCCCCAGGGCTGTCACTGCACCCTCAGCTTGGTGTCCCCTGCTGCGGTGCCCCCGATCCCTTTGTGTGTCATTAATGAAATCTTTAAACACCACCGGCCCCAGAACTGCCCCCTGGGGACACCGCTGCTCACTGATGTGCACTGGGACTCTGAGCCACTGCCCACAGCCCTGTGGAGGCCACAGGGGCTCTTCCTCTGCAGGAGCTTTGTGCTGCCCAGGGCAGAGAGCAGGACTTCCAGAAGGTTCCCTGCAAGCCCTCGGATGAAGCCAAACTTTCATTTCAAAGGCAACAGTTGAACTGATGGACTCCCAGTGGCAAAGCTCGGGCACGGAGCAGTCTGGGCACTGATCCACTGCTAATGGGCACAGAGCTGAGCCCTGCAGGCTGCAACGAGGCACGGGGAGCTCTGCAGCTCCTCTCACGGATGGGAAGCCATCCTTGCCTGGCTTGGGACTGCCAAAAGCATCTGTGGCCATCAGGAGTCTTGGCTGGATTGCCAAGGACACTGGGATGAAGGTCTGAGGCCTCTCCCCTCTCACTGCCAAACTTAAATCGTCCTTTAAACATCAGAAAGACTTTGGGCCACTTTGAGGGACAGCAATAAACCCTTCCAGCTGAGAAAGGCGAGGGGCTGAGCTCATTTTGCTGCAAGGGAGGAGGGCAAGGACAGGGCAGCTCGGGCTGGGGAGAGAGGGAGGGATCCCTATGGAAGGGAGGGATCCCTGTGGGAAGGAGGGATCACTGTGGGAAGGAGGAATCCCTGTGGGAAGGAGGGATCCCTGTGGGAAGGGAGGGATCACTGTGGGAAGGAGGAATCCCTGTGGGAAGGAGGGATCCCTGTGGGAAGGGAGGGATCACTGTGGGAAGGAGGGATCATTATGGAAGGGAGGGATCCCTGTGGGAAGGAGGGATCTCTGTGGAAGGGAGGGCTCCTCCTGCCGTTTCCTGCAGCAGCTCGGAGCCCCTGAGTTGCTGCTCCCTCGCTGGGGTCTCTGGGGCAGAGCTGCCTCCTCTGCAGCAGCCTGGGAGGGGCTGTGCCACCCCCTGCTCCCCTCCTGCCCCCTCCCCAGCCCGGGCTGTGCCACCCCCTGCTCCCCTCCTGCCCCCTCCCCAGCCCGGGCTGTGCCGGGGGTGCAGGGGCAGCACAGGAGCCGCGGCTGCCCCGGTGTCACCCCCGTGCTCAGCTGTGCCCCTTGCCCAGTGTCAGCTCCCAGGGACCTTCCTCCCTTCACGTCTCGGTGATGTTTGGTGCTATTTGGTGCTATTTTTGTTCCACTTTCCCTTTGTCTTGTCTCAGTTTCGTGTCCTGGGCTGCCTCACATCCCCTCTTTGTTCTCTGTAGGAGTTCGGTCCGTCCCTGTCCCCTCTGGCTCCTTTATTCTCTGTGTGTTTTCCTCTGTTTGCTCCTTTTTCGTTGTTATTCCTTTTGATTGCTTATTTCCACTTCGGATTTTTTTTCACTCTTTCTCATTCTTTCCTGTTTCATCTCTCTTCTTTTTTCCTCTTGCTTTGTTTCTGCCTTATTCCTGTTCTCTCTCCTGATGGTTTTGTTCTTTGTGTGTGTTTGGATTCCTCACCTCCCGCTTTCCTCCCCGAGTTCTCATTTTGGGTGGGAATCCAGCCTGCGTTTCTTTCCTTAAATTTTAATCAGAGTGCCTAAAATCCAAATCCTTTTTTTTTTTTTTTTTTTTTTTTTTCTTCTTTGTATTGCTAAGAAGGAGACATCAGCACAGCTTGTGACAGCAGCTGGTGCCCATCCTGCTGCAGTGCCTTGAAAGAGGCTGGAAGGTGGGGATGCCATGGATTTTCCAGATTCCAAGACCTCCCTGCCACGGGAAGGTGCAGACCGTGGGTGGATCCTGGTTTCAAGCAGCAGAAATCCCTGGTGCTTGGGGACAGGTCTCTCTGAGGGGGTGGGATGAGCCTGTGAGGGTCTGGATCACCCACGGAGATCCAGAGAGGAAAGGGATGGGACAAAGTGGATCTCATGAACTTGGATTTGCTACAGGCTGGAGTTGTCTCTTTTTCTAATAAGGAAAAAAAAAAAAAATCCCCAAATCCTCCACTGGTCTTTATGCTGCCCTGGTTGAGCTGAATGAGAATAAGAGCAGAATAAAAGCTGAATAAGAGCAGAAGAAAATCCTGCCCAGGTGCCCCGTGGTGGTGGGAATTCCAGGGGAAAAGCCAGGAGATGTGGGGCAGGAAAAGGGGATTCAAGACAGGGAAATGAAGGGATCAGGGCCAAGTTTGGTGAGATGAGCACTGTGCTCATCCCTGGGCTGTTCCCTCTGGGATGGGTCTGGCTTTGCCAGAGGAAGGTGCCTGACCCAGCACAGGGACCTGGGAGGGCTCAGCCCTGCCGTGGCCACTGGCAGCACCTGGGGCTGGTGGCCACTGGCAGCACCTGGGGCTGGCTTGGGAGGTGCTGGGCAGCTGCTCTGTCCCCCAGGGTGGAAAACACAGCCCCCTTCCTTCCTGGGGCACTTTCATCCCACCTAGTCCTGAACAGCTTCCTCAGGCACTACTGTCCCCCCTGGCGGAAATGGGGTTTGTGTGTCCAGGCTGAATTTTTCTCCTGAGCCTTTCTCCCCTCTCCAGCCGTGACAGGAAGGCTGGATGAATCCTTTCCTTCAGTTCTGATCTCCTGTGTCACGTTTCTTCTGATCCAGAGAAGATCCAGCCATGTTTCCCAGTCCCAAACCAGCAGAACCCTCTGGTCACCATGGAATCCCAGAATCCCAGAATGGTTTGGGCTGGAAGGGACCTTGAAACTCATCCCATTCCATCCCTGCCATGGCAGGGACACCTCCCACTGTCCCAGGGTGCTCCAGTCTGGCCTTGGACACTGCCAGGGATCCAGGGGCAGCCACAGCTTCTCTGGGAAATCCACTCCAGCACCTCACCACCCTCACAGGGAGGAATTCCTTCCCAGTATCTGTGGAATAGACCCACGACCCCTGGAGCCAGGAATCCTCCACGTTTGGTGCAGAGAGGCTTCAGCCCCCCCAGATCCTCGCTCGGAAGCGCTGGAAGGGCCCATCCAGCTGCCAAGTGTGTGACCCAGTGGCCTGACAAGAGCCCGGCCCAATATAAATCATAAATGCCATTAATTATCTGCAATCCACGGAGCAGGGTCGCGCTCTCCCATTCGCTTCCCCGCTCGGATAATTTCCTTGACCTCCTTGTTTAAGTGGAGCAGCTCCCGCTGAGCGGCTTTGTTGCAATTGATAGCGAGATAATTATAATCCCATCAGTGCTAAACTGTTTCAATAGGCACCAGGCCCTCTCCTCAGGCCTTTGATGGATATCTAACAGCTCCCGAGATTGGAGATTAATCAGCTGCTATCTCCCGACTGCTGGGAGCAGAGTGAGCACTGACAAGAGGCAAACACGATTTTCCTGCGATGCACATTCCACAAACAGAAGGCAAGGAGTGTGCTGGGGGCTGGATGTGGAGCAGGCTGCTCGCCAGCCCTGCCAGGGAAGCGCCTCGGAGCCGGGAATGCAGCCTGAAATCTTCTCCCAGCCCTCGCTGGGCCCCGTTGGCACCAATTTCCTTTTCCAGGGATGCGACGGTGGCAGGTGGAGAAGGGGGATTCGCCCCTCAGCCTGGCAGGAATTACGGAACAGTTGGAGTTGCAGGGTGAGGAGGGGAGAACGCTGCTTAAAACGTCCCTTAATATTTGATGGCCTGTGGAATGAAGGGCCCACAGTGCTCCAGACCTCCCTGGGAAGAGGCAGGAGGTAAAACATATTTATTACCCAAGCCTGTAAACCTTAAAACCTGGGGATCAACCAGCTGCTTTTCCTGTTTTAAGGAAGGATTTCCCCCAGCCCCCAAGTGGGAATTATGGAAAGCAATCACCTCCCCCCTTTCTCTGTGATTTTGCTCTGGAACTGCACTGGGACACGTCCAGTCAAAAATGCTGCTCCTGTTCCTTGAGGGGACCCAGCCATGCCCAGGGCCCTGGAGCCCAAAACTCCTCCTGTGGATGAAATTTTCTTGGAATCACAGAATATCCTGGAAGGGACCTCCAGGACCACCCAAGCCCAGCTCCTGGCCCTGCACAGACCCCACCAACCCTGCCCTGTGCATCCCTGGCAGCTCCAGCAGCCTCGGGCCATGCCCGTTCCCTGGGGAGCCTGTTCCTTGGAGAAGTGGGATCTTAACCTGTAATTGCACCCTGGAATATCTCACTCAGAGCCTGGACTCGTGTGAGAGTCTGAACAGCACAGGAGAGTTGTGGTTGTTTTCCAGAGGGTTTTATTTCCATGGGTTTGATGTGCTGGGAGCCCCCCCGGTTCTGTTGGGTTTGGTTTAATTATTGTTATTTGTGTGTAAACACCGAGAGCTTGTTGGAGCCACTGGGCTGGAAAACTACCTGGGAGGCTCCTGCTCCTCTGTGCAGTGTTTAAAACGGTCCATGACTGTTATTTCCCTGCTTCCCTGCCTGCCTCAGCTCCGGGTGTTTATCAGGACAGACCCTGCGTGCCCCGAGCCGGGCGGGTGTTCCTGGCTGGGAGTGACGGAGCTGCAACGCCTGAGGAGAGGGATGGGCACTGGAAAGGGTCTTGGGAATGGTCCTGGAGCTGGACAGAGCCATTCCTGGGTCGGGAATGATGTTGGGAGTGGTCCTGGAGCTGGGCAGAGCCGTTTCTGGGTTGGAAATGATGCTGAGAATGGTCCTGGAGCTGGGCAGAGCTGGTCCTGCTCCAAGGAGAGGCCTGTGTGCAGCATGTCCACTTCTGCCCCTTCCCACCCTGGAGCCCCTGGAGCGCCAGGGAGGAGCCTGGGAGCTTTATCCACTGCTGGATTTGGGGTTTTCCCCTTGCTCTGGATCCCCTTGAGCAATCCCACAGGGATCTCTCACCTGCTGTGCTTCATGTTCCCACTGCAGCCCTCACTTCTGCCAGACTCTCACCTGGGAGGTGGCACCGGGCGCTGTGGTCACCACAAAGCCACTCCCTGTCCCCTCTGCAGGAGGCTCCCGAGGGTCCCCATCCCTGCCCATTGTCCTGTGTGCCCCAGGGCTGTTCCCCTTCCCACGTGGCCCCAGGAAGGTGCTGGTGCCCCTCGCCAGGAACTCTGGTGCCACCCAAGGGGCCTTTCCCTGTGTCCCAGGACAGCTCAGGGCACTCCCATCTCCTTTGGAGGGAAACACTGAGGTGCTGGCAGGTAGAAAATAAATCAGTTTTTAAAATAATAAAACCTCCCCCAAACCAGTCAGAAATCCCAAGTGCAGGAGTGGCCTGGCTGGGGACATCACCAGAGCAGAGGAGGCAGGAGGGCAGTGGGGGTGATCCCTTGTGGGGGTGCCCCGTGCCCAGTGCCCTGGGAGAGCTCAGGAGAGCAGGGAAATGGGGTGAGGTGTGAGTGTGGTGGGTTTGGTGCCCTGGGTGGCACTAGCAGGACGTGTCCCGCCGGGCCCCATCCCTGTCCGTGGGGGGATGTTCTCCAGAGCGGGATCTGAACCCCACGGGGCTCACAGGGGGAACCATTCCCTGCATGGAGGGTGAAGCTGTGGGTTGGGATTTGGGATTCAGGGCTTTCTGCCTCCCTTAAAGCCCTTCATTTAAGGGTAGGGGGCATGAGGGCCTGCCCGGGCTGGGCTGTGCCGGCCAGGATGAGGCACAGGGAAAGGAAAGGGAAAGGAAGGGAAAGGAAGGGAAAGCGAAGGGAAGGGAAAGCTGCTCCCCCAGTGCCACCTTGTGCCTGCAAACCAAACAGCCTGGCGGGTCTGCAGGGTGTCACAGGGGGATGGCAAAGTCCAGGACATCCCTGTGGGGCTGGCAAACCCGAAATGGGGCCAAAAATGGCTTTGGGTTGGGGGTGGGAAAGGCTCCCCCCAGAGCAGCCGCTGCTGAGAGCGGGGCTCTGGGTGAAGCTTTACCCGGGCAGGCTGAGCCTGGCCTCACCTGAAGGTTTAAAAATGATTTCTATTCACCCAGCTGGAGAGGGGCACACAAGTGGAGGCTGTGCCCAGGTACCCTCAGCTCCTGCACTCTGTGCCAGGGCCTCACCTCCCTCACAGGGAACAACTCCTTCCCAATATCTCATTTAAATCTCTCCTTTTTTAGTTTAAATCTGCTTCCCTTTGTCCTGTCAGTACCTGCCTGTATAAAAAGTCCCTTTCCCTCTTTCATAAATCCCCGTTAGGCCCTGGAAGGGGCTCTGGGGTCTCCCTGCATCCTTCTCCTCTCCAGGTGAGCATCCCCAGCTCTCCCAGCCTGGCTCCAGAGGGGCTCCAGCCCTGGGACCAGCTCCGTGCCTTCCTCTGGACTTGCTCCAGCAGATCCATGTCCTGTCTATCACAGTGGGGAATTACAGGGAAGGAGGAAAGCCTGACCTTTCGAGAGCCCAGTGGTGGGACACGAGGGGGAGGAAAAGGCCAAGAGCCATGGCTGGAAGTGTCTGGAGAAAACAGGAACCTGAGGCAGCCGGAGATGAGCCAGTGCTGTGCAAGCAGCAAAAGCATCAGCACTGGGAATTCCTGGGTCTTGAGAATCTTGGACTTTTCCCACATGGAAATCCTGTGAACTTCCTAAAACTCCCCCTGAGCCACTTGGCAAACTTCTATGAGAGGCATTTCTGCACAGCACAAGTGACAGAGAGGGATTCAGAAAGGGGGAAAGGGAGCCCAGGAGGAGGAACAAGAAGGGAAGAATTACAAACCTGCCCTTTGGAAAGAGCACCTGGGGTAAAAGGCCTGGAATTCCCAAACCAGACACCTCTGGAGCACCCAGGGGGGTGATCCTGTCCTATGGCTCAGGAACAAGCCCCAGGAAAAGCTGGATTTCCTCTGCAGCCCCTGCCGGGTCCCTGCTCACCGTGTGGGGGACAGGCTGAAGGATGGGGAGTCCTGGGGTGGGCTCTGCCTTCCCCCAGGGAAAGCCCAATTCCTGGGAGCAGGGTGGTCCCAAAGCCTCTGGGAGCGGCACTGCAGGCAGCCCCTGGTGTGTTAATTATCCAGGGCCTTGGGAATGAGAGAGAGGGAGAGGCGAGTGGGGCTGGGGTGGGACTGGAGCTTCACTCTGGAAGTTGGGAATGGCAGGAGGGGTCTTGGAGCTGCTCGAGGCAGACACAGAGGCTTGCAGGGGGTCTTTGCCTTCAGCAGCACCTCCCAGTGCTGGGGCCTCTGTGGGGCCAGGGTGGACAATTCCAGGGGCACGGGAAGTGAAATCCCCAACCTGAGCTGTCCTGGGCTCCTGGAGGTGCTGGGCAGGAGCAGCCATTGGGAAAAAAACCCTTTAAATCACACTGGAATTTTTTCACAGGAAGAAAGTCCTTGTAGATCACAGAGTCATGGAATATCCTGAGTTGGAAGGGACTCACAGGGATCATGGATCCAGCTCCTGGCCTCAGGACACCCCAACAACCCCACCCTGTGCATCCCTGAGAGCTCCTGGAGCTCTGGCAGCCTCGGGGCCAGGACCATTCCCTGGGGAGCCTGGGCAGTGCCCAGCACCCTCTGGGGGAAGAGCCTTCCCTGGGCAGCCCCTTCCTAGGCCTGACCACCCTTTCCAGGAAGAAATTCCTCCTGATGTCCAGCCTGCCCTCCTGGGTGCCTGTGGTGGGCATCTGCTGTATCTGGGGCCAAATATCCTGACCTCACCCACAACACTTCAGCCTCAGGGAGCTGCAGGAGGAGGGGTGGAAAAGCCTCCCCTCATTGACACCTCAGGTCTTCCTCACTGGAATTCCTCCCTACAAAAAAATTACTGAAATTACCCCCTACTCAAATATCCAGCAGAGCCAGGTTTGTGGGACTGGAGGGTGAAACACCAACAAGCAGCACATGGAATTCCAGCTGTGCACAGCCACAGGCTCTGCTCCTCCAGGGAGGGTCCTGCAAGGAAACATCATCAGAATCCAATTCCCAGGGGTCTCATGGTGACCTCCAAGGCTGGCACAGCTGCCCTGGCACCCCTGCAGCTGCCAGGGTTGTGAATTTGCGCTGGGAAACCAGGAGTCATCCACTGGATCCCTGGGAACCTGCAGGGACCTCAGCTGGCACAGGGGGTGTTCGCAGCTTTCCAAGGGCAGGGACAGCTGCTCCCATCTGGGAATATCTTCCCTCCTGGCTTCTGATCCTCGAATTTCTTTAGAGGAGCCGTTCATCCATCCCGGACCTCTCCTGCCCTTCTCAAAGAAACGTGGTTTTACTCTCCACCACGAGAGGTCCCCAGGAACCTAAGGAAAATAAATCCAGTTGGAAAATGCATCCAGAAGCAAGGCTGGGAGCACCAGTGCTGAAGCTGGGGAGGAAAAGTCTGGTCCTCTCACAGACAGGACTTCCAACATAACCCTGGCTGCTTGGGTTGGGATCCTTGGGGTGAGATCCCCAACGTGTGGGAAAGCTGGGGTCCTCCCAGCACGGTCTGGGAACTCTTCAAGGGAAGAGCCAAACTAGGGGAAACCCAGGTTTTTCAGGAATGGGATGCACCGAGGCAGCTGTGGTGAGGTTGTTCCTCCTCAGTGGTCGGGGTGTCTCCAGTGGCTGGGACCAAATGTCCAAATTTCAGCTTTTTCCCCTTTCCCAGCCAAGGGGGGCTCATTCTGTGCCCACAACCTCCTTAGGAGGATAAACACATTCCTGATTAACACAGAATCCTGGAATGGTTTGTGTTGGAAGGGACCTTAAAGCCCATCCAGTGCCACCCCTGCCAGGGCAGGGACACCTTCCACTGTCCCAGGCTGCTCCAAGCCCCAATGTCCAGCCTGGCCTTGGGCACTGCCAGGGATCCAGGGGCAGCCACAGCTGCTCTGGGCACCCTGTGCCAGGGCCTCCCCACCCTCCCAGGGAACAATTCCTTCCCAATATCCCATCCATCCCTGCCCTCTGGCAGTGGGAAGCCATTCCCTGTGTCCTGTCCCTCCAGCCCTCGCCCCTAGTCCCTCTCCAGCTCTCCCAGAGCCCCTTCAGGCCCTGGAAGGGGCTCTGAGCTCTCCCTGGAGCCTTCTCCTCTCCAGGTGAGCACCCCCAGCTCTCCCAGCCTGGGAGAACAGAGGGGCTCCAGCCCTCAGAGCATCTCCATGATCTCCTCTGGATTCATTCCAACAGCCCCATGTCTTTCTTGTGGTGGGGGCAGTCGTTGCTTTCTTTCCTCCAGAAGCTGAAGACCACTGAAGACATTTTCCCTCACATCCAACCCCAACCTGCCCTGGTGCAACCGGCATTTGAGGAAGTCCCTCTGTGCCAAGTGCTGTGTGTGGGTCACCTTGTTCTTCCCCTGGCATCTTCCCATTCCCCTGGCTCCCAGAGATATTGGTTGGTGAGTGTAAAGCAGAAACTCACGATTTTTGCTGATCTTTGAGTTTGGGAACTCTTTAGAGAGGGTTTGTAGCAGTGAAAGTCGTTCCAGACCTTTCTAATCAATACTTCAGCACTTGAAAGAATTGCTTTAAAAGGCCTCGAGGGACAGAGCTCACTCCATGCAAACACTGATACGGTCCTGGATCGATCCTCATTAATCCACTTGGACACCGCTGAGCTCGGGGTGATGTGGCTTTGCTGAGGCAGTGGGGGCAGCAGTGGCGCTTGATCCTCACCAGGAAGGTGTGAGGTGGCCAGGAGTGCACTGCAGTGTTTCCTTCCCCCTTTTCCTTCCCTCTTCCCCTTCTCTGGGCTTTTCCTTGGCTTCATGGGTCCCTGATTCCCACACCCCGGGCACCATCACCTGCCCTCTTCTCTCTCAATGTCCTTCACAACAAGGCCGGACTGAGCCCGTGCTCCCACTGGGAATTCAGGTCTCAGGAGAAGGAGCTGGCCACCCCTGGGCATGGGGATTCCATGGATGCCATCAGCAGCAGGAAAATTCTGCCCTCAGCTCCTGAGGGGTAGGAGGCCCTTTGAGTGAGAGGTTTTCACTTTCAAACCCTCAGATCTGCCAATCCCTGCTGGATTCCAGGATCCAAGCAGAGCTCAGCCTGTGGGAAGCAGTGCTCAGCCAACAGAGGTCCTGGGTGCAGGGAGGGGTGACAGCCTGAGGACAGGGAGGGGACAGAGAGAGAGCTTGATTGAGGTGGTGGCTGTTAAAGAAGAGCCCAGATCTGGGCTGGATTCCTGGAGGAAAACACTGACTCCAGGGAGAGCTTCCAGGGCTGAAAAGGGCTCCAGGAGAGCTGGAGAGGGACTGGGGACAAGGGATGAAGGGACAAGGGGGAATGGCTTCAAATTCACAGAGTGTGGGGTAGGTGGGATATTGGGGAGGAATTGTTCCCTGGGAGGGTGGGGAGGCCCTGGCACAGGGTGCCCAGAGAAGCTGTGGCTGCCCCTGGATCCCTGGCAGTGCCCAAGGCCAGGCTGGACACTGGGGCTTGGAGCAGCCTGGGACAGTGGGAGGTGTCCCTGCCATGACAGGGGTGGGATGGGATTATCCTTAAGGTCCCTTCCACGCCAAACCATTCCTCGATTCCATGACAGCCCTTTCTGAGGGAATCTGGCAGGGGATGAGGCCATGCTGGGCCAGAGCCTTTTCCTGTGGACAGGGCCTGTCTAGCTCCACGGGATTTCTCCCAGCCCTGGGCTCCTGCAGGGCTGAGGCAGCTCCTCCATGGAGGACAGCCCTGCGTGACCCAAAAAAGTGAGTTTATCCTGATCCTGCATCAACAGTCTGTTATGATCCCAGGGGCCCAGCAGGAATGCCCGGAATTGGCTGTTTGGAGGACAAGGTGGGAATAAATGGCACAAAAGGGAAGTTTTTTGCCCAAAGGTGCCATCTCTTTGTGCTGCAATCAGAGAAGAGCACAGCTCCAGCAGGCACTGTGTGCTCTGGGATGTCCCAGAGCCTCTGGAGGTGCCCCCATTCTTTTTTCAGTGATCCTGCTCACTTCAGACACCCCGGGGCTTTTTTCTCCCCCTGCCTTGGCCATTTTCCAAAGCACAAAGGTTCAGGCAGTGATCACTTCTGAGACAGCAGCTCTGAGGCCTGTGATGAGAGCTGGGAGCTCTGTGCTGCTGTTGGTGCGATATCAGCCCACACAAAGGGCTGTTCTGCCTGTCCAGCCTGCAACTGAAATCACTCAGCCATTGCATGTCAGCCCTGGCTGTGACAGCCCTGCCCAGGAAGGTTCACACTCGGCACACAGACGATTGTCAGCAGTGCAGGGGAGAGCAGAACCTGCCCTGGAACCAGCCCTGATGGGCACAGCCACGGCTCCACACAGGGGGGCATCTCCTCTTACCACTAGATGTCATAAACTGGTTTTTTTCCTCATTTTCCAAACCTGCTTTCCGTGCTTTCAGCTGCTCCATCACTTGATGAAGGCAGTCACGTTGATAATCCCTGAATAAACTCCTCTTTTTTGGATTTTGGGCATTTTTTCCCCTCTAAGTCATGCTTAACTTCACGCTTTTTTTACCACCTCACACACGTGCCAGCACATTCTTGCTGCCATGCTGCAAATGCCACACTGTGGCACGTCTGCTGCAAGCTCAGAGCTCTTTTGGGCTTTGATTTGCATTTTTAACTTTCAGCTGCTCCAGCATCTCCCCTGAACGTGGTGGTGACATTCCTGTTCTGTTGCTGAGCAGAAAAAACGGTGAGGTTGAGCTTTTCTCAGTGAAGTCCAGCTCAGAGCTCATTGTGTGCCCACTCTGTGCTGAGGCTGGGAAGGTAAAACCAAAGCCAGCCCAACCCTCCCAGAGGAGGCTGCATTTTGTCCAGAGGTGGTAAATCCTACAGGGGCGCTGGTAAGGGGCCAAACAAACCCCTCTGCTCTGGAGCCAGGCTGGGAGAGCTGAGAATGCTCAGCCTGGAGAAGAGGAGGCTCTGAGGAGACCTCAGAGCCCCTTGCAGGGCCTAAAGGGGCTCCAGAAGAGCTGGAGAGGGACTGGGGACAAGGGATGGAGGGACAGGACACAGGGAATGGCTTCCAGTGCCCAAGGGCAGGGATGGATGGGATATTGGGAAGGAATTGTTCCCTGGGAGGGTGGGGAGGCCCTGGCACAGGGTGCCCAGAGAAGCTGTGGCTGCCCCTGGATCCCTGGCAGTGCCCAAGGCCAGGCTGGACACCGGGGCTTGGAGCAGCCTGGGACAGTGGAAGGTGTCCCAGCCATGGCAGGGGTGGCACTGGATGGGCTTTGAGGTCCCTCCAACCCAAACCATTCCATGATTCTCTGAGTGTCCCAGCTTTTCCAGAGCTGGAGGACAAACCATCAGTTCCCACACTTCACTCTGGATTCATTTGAGGACAGGCACTGTAAAACCCCTGCTCCGAGCTGTGCAGCCCTGCCAGGCCTACAGGACACACAAGACTCCACCTGCATGGTGCCAGATCCTTGGATTGTCTCCTGGAGATCTCCAGATCCCTGATGGAAAAGCACATATTTGTGTTTGGGGTGAGCTTTGCTTTGGGAGGTGTTGGCCCTGCACACCTGGAGAGATCAGACAGTCCTGAAGACCCCATTACAGATCCAACATGAATGCTGAGCTAAAAGAATAAGGGCTGGAAAAGCTCCTCCTGCTCTTTCATTTGTGCTGCTTCCTTAGAGCTGTTTTATTTCCCTAAGGAAAAAGAGCTGGGCAATGTAACAGGAGGAAAAGAAAAGGCAAATGAAGTTGTGCTGCTTCTTCAGAGCAAACAGGCTGCAAGGACCTGGAATGCAGCCTTTGTTCTTCCAAAACATCCCTGTTGCAGCCCAGAGCACTGGGAAGCTTTAGGAATGTCTGACAGCCTGGTCGGGGTTCTGTTCACCCTCCACAAGTTCAGGGAGGGTCTGGGGATGGGGCCTCTCCAGGCTCTCTGGTGCTCCCAGGGTTGCTTCAGGTGCCCAGGGAGAGCAGAGGACGTGCTGGAGCACACGGACATTGCCTCACAAAATCACGGAATCACTAAGGCTGGAGAAGACCTCAGACTGCCTCAAGTCCAACCCAGCACTGCCAAGGCCACCTCTAATCCATGTCCCCAGCGTGCTCCTGGCCTCGGGGTGGCAGAGGACAGATGGGAGTCAGCTGCAGTCACAGGGAGCTGCATCCTGCAGCAGCTCCAGGGCAGGGCTTGCCCCGCGCCCTCCCCGTTCCCTGCGCTGCTTTGGGGCAGGGCTCTGGGGACAGCCTGGCCCCACAGGTGGGATTTTAGCTTTGGAGTGGTAGAAAAGAGGAAATGTCATTTTAGGGAATCAGTTCTGGAATGGACAGAGATGAATGAACTGAGGAGCTGAAGGCTGCTCTGGGAGTTGCTCCAATGTTCCTGTGGATGGATGTGGATAGGAGGGAAGGAAATGTCTCCACTAAACCCCAGAGGCACCTTCAGGAGACGTGGGGCAGGGCTGTAGCTTTGACCTGGCTGCTCAGTTCATTAAGAACCTCATTCTGGGAGCCAGCTGAAGGAGGCAGGACTTGTTTTCATGGATGGGATGGATTTCTTGGAGTTAATTTCAGAAGATAAACACAATTATCAGAAATTCTCATTATCCACGAATTATCTCCATGGAGTGTGGTTTCCCGGGAAGGAAGATCTGCTCTGTCAGAAGTTTTAGAAACACCAAAATAAACTAAACAAGCCCACAAACTCCAAGAACAACAAGGGAAGCAAACCTGCCATAATTAGGTCCCAAGGGATGCTTATTCCCAGCTCAATGGAGAAATTAAGTCAATACAATGGAATGGTTAAATATTGACTGAGCTGTAATATTTAATCAAGGAAGATTCATACTGCTCCTCTTTCAAAAGAGCTTGAGCTGCTTGTTTTATTGGCTTTTTAATCAATGCTTTAATTATATTGGTGCTCTAATTTCATAATAAGCTTACATTAATTAAGGCAGCTCTTCTATATGCAGAGAGTAATAGGAAAACCAAACCAAATAAGAGGAATGTGATGTTCTCCTGCTCCAGAAGAGATAGAGACTGTGCTATTTACACTCATCTACTCTTGCAAAGGGAAATGGCACCAGGAATTTGTGGGACTCCGAGTGACCAGGAATTCTTTATTCATGCTTAGGTCAGCTCTGCCTCTGAATCAGTGAAAGATTTGTGGAAACAAGAACTTGGCTCAACATGGTTTGTACCAGGCTATGCATCAGATTTCTGGGGAAAAAAAGTGTTTGGATATAACGGAAGATAAATGGGGATCCCCCCCAAAACGGAATCTTCTGGTGGATGACAGCTCTAGCAGAGGGATGAGGGTGAGTGGAGAGAACGGAGCTGTTTGTTAAACAGGGAGGTTTCTCCTGGTGCTTGGGACGCTCACAGATTCACCCAGGCTGGGGAGACGTTTTCCCCGCATTTTTCCCTTCAGATGGAGAGAAGTGGATGGGTGCAGTTTGGATGCTTCACCTGAGCTTGTTAACCTGGCTCAGCAGAGTGCAGGGCACTGCCTGGATGAGCAGCTCCTTAAACTGCTGATTAACACTGCTGATTAACACTGCTGATTAACACTGCCCTGTCTCACTGCCACTGGCAAAAACCAGTGACTCCTCCAGGGTAACCATGGTTAGGATCAAAACCTGGAAGCAAAGACGTTCAGTGTTGTGGTTGGAATAAATCAGGGAATGTCTCAGTTCTTTGCCCACCCCATCTCAGTGGCACTGGGGACACCTCAGGGCCTGTGGTGGCTGCAAGGTGCTCCTGGCTGGAGGCTTCTCCTGCAGCCTAATTCCTGCTGCAAATGCCAGTGGAAAAGCAACTCTCATCCTGTTTCTCCAGAGGCAGCAGGCAGGCAGATTCCTCCTGCTGAGCAGTGGCTTGGGAAGGCAGGGGAGTGCTCCTGGTTTGGATTAGGACAGAGTGGGAGCAGCCAGCCCTGCTCCTGAGCCTACCTCAGCGTGCCAGGGAAGGAGGAGTTTCCTGGGATACAGAGAGCAGCACTGCCTCAGCCAGAGGCACTAAAACCTCGTGGTGAGATCATGTCTTGGACCCTGGCGTGTTTGGAATGCCAGGAGGATGCTGTTATCCCAGGATTTCTTTGCCGTGCAACAAGACCTTTGCAAAGCTGCACCCTTTGGATACAAAGGATTTTCATTAATGAGGTCACTGTGGCTGGAAGGGCTCCTCTACCCCCGGGGTCACAGTGACTTCAATAATGCATTATTTCACACTTGGACATGATGCAGACAGAAGGGGATTTGTGTAGCCAATGAGATAAGGTGTCCCAAAAGCACTGAAAAATGTCTGTGACTGTATAAATAAGTTAGTGGGAACTGGGAAGGGATGTGTTGAACAGGCAGATTTTTGGAGCTGCCCTCAGCTGGTGTTGCCACATCTGGTGATTGTCATCTTCTATCAGCATGAGGAGGCTGTGAGCTGGAAAGGGAAACTGTTTGCCTTGTGAGGATGCTTCACTGATTTTTATTAACACTGGGTCTTAGCTCTACCTCTGTTGGAAGCTCAGCTCAGCCAGGGGTGTTCTCCAACAATTCCATCATGAATCTTCCCAGTCAAATCCAGTGAAAAGGGTAAGAGTATAAACAGCACTGCAAGCATGTCAAAGATGTCTCTATCAATTATTGTGAGGGCATCAGGATGTCAGTGTCTCCTAAGCTAAGATTAAAAACAATTAAATGTTCATACTCCTTCGGAAGGCTGGCATTGGTGGAGTTGCAGGAATAACGAAAACAGTGAAGGGATTTCTGCTGCGCCCTGGTGTGGGGTGTCTGCCCAGCACTCACCACTGGCACAGGCTGCATGGACAGCAGGACCTGCTGGGGCCCTCAGAGCTGCCCCCACTGGGACACGTCCCCACGATGTCACAGGGGCCAGAGCACAGCCAGTCCCGCCAGCAAAACCCATCGCCCCCACCCTTCTGCCGGCACAGGGCCCTCAGGGGGTCCCTTGGACCCTCGTCAAAAATAAACGGGGGAGCGTGAGCCATGGGCGCTTTGCTTGTGGACATCCCCTCCCGTGAGACTGCCTTCAGAAACCACGGCAAAATCTCTGTCCTTGTGGGGATCTTCACCTCCTTCCTCCTGCTCCCTCAGCACTCCCTGCGCCAGCCCCATGTCCCTGCTGCCATCCTGACAGCTCCTCTTCTGGAGGGGCCAGCAGAGCCCGAAGGGCAGCATGAGGCCTGAGGAAGGGCCCACACTGCCAGAGCTGCAGGACAGCAAAGAGTTCGGCTCCTCAGGACACACAGGGCTCGGCTGGGCTCAGCTGCTCCGCCTGTGCTCAGCTCTGGGGAGGGACAAATGACCCCAACTGCCCCAAGGAGGAGCACGGAGCAGTGGGGGAGCCTTGGATGCACAAGCAGTGGAACCAGAGCCCAGCAAAATGTCCCCAGCTGCAAAATGTCCCCAGTCCTGGGGCAGCCGAGCAGCCGGGAACTGTGGTAGTGTGCTGGCCACCAGGAACATCCTGGCCTGGCCTGGCCACTCACTGCTCTGCATTCCACTTATCCCTCCCCTGTTCACCCAGGACTGGCCACATGTCACGGGCTCGTCATTTGTCTATTAGCTGGGCTCTCGCCCTGCCCACCAGGAGGAGAGGGATAAAAGAGGGAGGCGAGAAGGGGGAGAGATCTGGCCACGTTTCCACTACTCATCTCGTGATCCGACTCTTCCTTGCTGAGGGAAGAATAAAAGGACTCTGATAAACACAACTTGTACGTCTGTCTTTACCGGCTAGGAGCCCACTGAGGAAACAGGAGAGCAACAGGGAACCTCTGCCTGATCCCCAGCTCCGACACCCCCAGGGCCAGCGGGTACTCAACAGCAGCATTGAGTGGAAACTACAGACAAAACTATAGAGAAACTATAGACAAAACCAGTGACAAAACTATCCACAGAACTCTCCACAGAACCACCCACAGGACTCTCCAGAGAGCCCAGCTCCCAGAGGGAGGGCAGTCTCCTGGAAAGGGAGGGCAGGCAGTGTCCAGGGGAAACCGGAGTCTTTGTTCCAGGCTCCTGTCATGGTTTGACCCTGGCCAGGCACCCACAACAGCAGCTCACTGACCCTCCCCTGCTACAGCTGGAGAGAGGAGAGAAAATTTGCTGAGGGATTAATGAGTTGAGATAAGGACTGGGAGAAAACACTCCAAGGGCAAAACAGGCCAGATTAGAGATACTAAGTGAATTTATCACTAACAAAATCAGAGATAGTGAGAAGTAGAATAAGCCCTTAAAAACACCTTTTCCCCCCAACCCCTCCCTTCTTCCCACCGGCAGCACAGGGAGCCAGGGAAGATTGAAAGGCCTCTGGGAAGACTGGAAGGTAAAACAGGCACAGTGGCCACGTGGAGGAAGTGCTCCTGCATCACATTGCAGCAGCTTGGTAGCACTCCATCACCCACAAATGGATACCCCAGCTGCAGAGACAGCACCCTCCTGGCTCCGAAAGGGAGAAGAAGCTCTGGGAACTCCCTCATCCCTAGGAGCCAGCAGCCCAGCTCTTTGGGACAGCCCAGGAGATGGCTCCTCTGCTGCCCGGGGCAGGGGAAGGGAAGGGAAGGTGCGGGAAGGGAAGGTGCGGGAAGGGAAGGGAAGGGAAGGTGCGGGAAGGGAAGGGAAGGTGCGGGAAGGGAAGGGAAGG
>VZTJ01001205.1:1492861-1543814 GCA_013397795.1 Orthonyx spaldingii
AGGGAAGGGAAGGGAAGGGAAGGGAAGGGAAGGAGAAGACCCAAGCACAGGCCAAGTAACCAACTCTGGTTCTTGCTGTGTGAGCAGGGGAGGACACGAGGGCCTGGGACAGTGGACCCACCTCTCAGCTGAAGCTGTGTGAGTGACCTGAGAGGGAGGAGAGCTGTGAAGAAGGGCCAGCCAAGAAAACTCTCTGTGTAGTTGCCACAGAGACACAAGAAGGCAATCAGGGCTCTCCCAGATATAAAAGTACTAAAATAATTTCCCTTCAACTCTGGCAAGGGAACTTCTGACCTGGCATTGCCAAGGCCAGACACTGACTGCTCAGACCAGGGACAGGAATAGAGGGTCCCTGCCTTCGGCCAGGAGGAGGAAAGGGATGAGCTGGCACACTGGGCAGTGTGGATTCGATGGCCTGGCACAGCAGAGCCACACAAGTGTAAAGCTTCAGCAGACACTGTGCACACTGGTGCCATCAAGGCACAGGAGTGCAGAGCCCTTCTGGATCTCTGGAGTGACAGGGGGATGCCAGGAGGTGTCTGTGTTAGAGGCTGAGTTTAACAGGGGACAGATGGCAAAAGCTCCCCATTGTCACTGACTCAGAAGCCCCTGTATCCCTGGCATCGACTGCCTCAGGAGAGGGCACTTCAAGGATCCAAAGGATGGGCTTTTGGTGTAGCTACAGTGAATACAGGCAAAACCAAACAGTTCTCCGCTCTGCCTGGTCTCTCAGGAGATGCCTTCATTGTAGGATTGCTGCAGCAGCAGTGCACAGCTCAGCTCCGTGTGTGAAGGTCTCTGTCAGTGCCCGGAGTGCAGCAGCCACTGCAGGAGCTGGAACTCACCCACAGCCCTGCTGTGAGCAGCTGCATCCTCAGCCAGGTGCTGGAGCAGGCTGGGAGGCTCAGCTCTTTGGATGTGCCAGGGCAGGCTGATCCCAGCAGGAACCCTGCGGCTGCCCACGATGAAGCGCTCGTGGTGTCTCCTGTCCAGGTGCCCCACGACGTCCTCCAGGCACTGCAGGAGGTGCTTCCTGCGCCGGCGGGACAGGGCACGGTGGTCAGCAGGAGCATCACCGTGGTCTCCAGCACGTGGGGGGGAACACGGTGTCCCCCGGGGCGTGGGCCAGGAGCCTCAGGCGCTGCAGGGGGACGCTGTCCCACGGGTGCTGCAGGAATGCGGCCTCGGCCACCACGTAGCAGTCGGGTCAGGCTGTGCCCAGGGGCAGCTGGGGCTCTGCAGGCTGGGTGCTCAGGAAGGTGTCCCAGAGGCCTCACTGCAGCACCAGCAGCACCTCCAGCACCAGGCTCTCCTCGCCCCAGGTCTGCTGGAATTTGAAGGTGGGCCTGGAGGCCACCCGTGCCCAGGCTGAGGCCAGCAGCTTGTGGAACCAGCAGCAGGTTTGTGGCACGTCCAGATGGGAGCCAGTGCACAGGGTGTGCAGCAGGCTGAGCTCCCGAGCCCGGGCCAGCTGCTCCTGGAGCCGTGCAGGGAGCACAGCGTGTCCCAGGACAGCCACTCCTGGAGCCGTGCAGGGAGCACAGCGTGTCCCAGGACAGCCGCTCCTGGAGCCGTGCAGGGAGCACAGCGTGTCCCAGGGCAGGTGCTGCCCTGTGCAGGTGCCCTCCAGCTCCACGGAGATGTGGAACCTCCTCCCAGGCAGCCACCCTGCAGTGTCCTGCTCCAGATGGAAGGTGTGTCCCGGGGGACATCCAGAGGCACCAGCACAGCCTAGGCCAGGCCCCAGGCATGGGGACTGCAGCCCTCCCAGGTGCTGCCCACCCCGATGGCGATGGCTCGCTGTGGCACCGGCGGGAGCTGTGGCACAGGGCGTGGCTGAGGGCCATGGGGAAGTTGTCTGTCAGGTTGGTCATGATGGCACAACCTCAAGTCAGGTCCAGAACAGGCCAGTTAATGTCCTCCTCAAAAAGCCATCTCAGGTCATTGGAAGCATTGTCCCCTTCTTCTTCATCCTCTGAACTGCTGGAGCTCTCCCCAGAGTTCCAGGAGCTCTCCCCAGAGTTCCAGGAGCTCTCCCCAGGGCTGCTGGAGCTCTCCCAAGCTCCGCTGCTCCACTTCGGCTCACGGCTCCTCTTCCTGAGGTGAAACCACAGCCCCAGGACAAGGAGCAGCACTCCAGCAGCAGCCCAGAACATGTCCTGCTGCAGGGCAGCCCAGAGTAGGGCTCCCCTGGCCCCGAATCTCTGCCCCAGAGTCTCCTGCTCCAGCTCCTGCAGCAGCCGAGCCATTTGCTGGTTCAGGAATTCCTCCCACTGCTGCATCCGCTCATGGAAGGCCTCATCCAGCCCATCCCCGACGGGCTGTGGGTACTGGAGGAGGCCTTGCACACACCAGAACAGGAGAATTGTGAACATGGCCTGTGGGATGAGCAACAGAGGGGGCTGGGCCGGGCTGGGATGGAGAGAGCTGGCGCTGGGGGTCAGGGACAGGAGCCTCGGGGCTGTGGGACAGGAACTGGAGGGTCCAGACCGCTGGCAGGGGGCAAGGCTGTCCCACTGCCCCAGCAGCAGCCACGGACCCTCCGGACCCTCCCTCAGGTGTTCCCACGAGGGGCTGGGAGCAGGGGAGGACCCAGGTGTGCACTCAGTGCCTGCCCAGGCTGCGAGGGACAGCGGGACCTGCTGGGGCCCCTCAGAGCAGCCCCATTGTGACACGGCCCCAGGGTGGCACCGCGGCCAGGGCACATCACAGGCTGCTGTGTAAGAGGACCTTGACTCCAAAGAGCCATTCCCCAGGGGTGATGGGCAGCTGGGAGTGGTGGTTCCCCAGCGGGCAACTCCCAGGGACAACAGAGCAATGTCCCCTGCGTGCCCAGCGTGTCCAGGTGTGCAGTGCCAAGGCCCTGGGCAGGGGCTGGGATGAGAGGAATCTTCATTGATTCGCCTTGAACACTCTGAGTCTCCTGTGTGGACACATGGACACACACCAGAGGCACCTCTGCTTGGTCCTGCCCAGCCAGAGCTTCCCCAGCCCCTCTGGAATGCCTGCCATGGCCTGGGAATGCAGAGGGAAAGCAGAGGGGAAATCAGCTCTGTAGCCATCGTGGTGTTCAGCAGCTGCTGTGCCAGGGAGGCCACGGAGAGGGGGCTGCTGGAGCTCCTGCCAGGCCACTGGGCAGGGATTTTCCTGTCCCTCCTGGGTCCCACACGCTCCCTGGTTTTGCCGTGGTATGAGATCATGTGGATGCCATCAACTCCCAACAGATCTGGCTGCTCGAGGGTAGATCCCTGGGGCTGGAAGCCCAAACGTTCAGCAGCCCCTGCACAGCCACAATCACCTGCTGAGGTCACCTGCCCCTTCCCAAACCCTGACCCCTTTGTCTGGGCGGTCACAGGAGAGCAGGACCTGTGCCCCTGGGCCTTTCAGCAGCTCTCCCTTTGGCTGCTCGGACTTGTCCTGTCAGAGCACCAGCAGCCCCAGTGTCACACAGCGACCTCGAGGGCTCAGCCAGCCTCACATCCTCTTGGTGCCGTCCCACGTGGGAGCTCCTGCTGGGCACCAGATTCTCTGGAGAAATCACTTGGATGGCCACCACGAGCTCTTAGGAGACAATCCCCAAGTGCAGATCCCTGAGGGGCTGTTTGTGGCCCTGGTTCTGACAGGGGGGTGCCTCAGCTTTCTCTTTGGCCTTTGCTGCTGCTCCTCTCAGAGGTTCTGTAGTTCAGCAAGGCTGTTAAAAGAGATGATATTTAACTCAGCTGCTGGAGGTTCCTTCCCATTCCTTGATTGCCTGAAATGGTTTTATCTTCTCCAGCTTCTCCATAAAGGAGTCTTTATTCATGGACGTTGACTCTGATTTGTTTGAAAATGCTGCAATAATTGCAATTATGAACTGAACTCCAGCTTCCTGCCCGACATATCCTGAATGCTTTAAGCAATTTATCACAGCAGCACTGAAACTGCTCTCCCAAGAAATGCCAATACTTTGTAGCACCCCTGATGTACCACATCTTTCTCTGAGCCTGTTACTGAGACCAGCACAAGCAAATCCATGTGCTCAACATTTTTTCAGTTTTGTCACAGTCTTGTCCATCTCATTTCTTCCCTTCTGCCCTCTGAACTGATGCTTGGTTTTCCTCCTTATAGGGGACAATAATTTAAAAATATTTGCAAGGTTAATTTCTCCAAGAAGGAGTGAACGTTGTGATCGGTCTCCACGTGAACAGGACAGGAGTTAATTGATTCTAAAAATCTTCTCTGAAATGGAGTATAAGAAATAATAAATATTCCAAGCAGAATGTTGTAGATCTTCAGGAGTAAAGTGTGAGTTATGCACTTTCAAATAGGTTTAATTTTGGCAGGTCTGTGTTGACAGGTCCTAAGCTGGAGCCTGTTCCTGGTACTTGGAGATTTCTTTCACCATAAGAAGCAATTCCCATATTCAGTATTTTCAGGCTTTTAGGTTCTCTCTGGTTCAAAGTGAGAGAAGACACTAAAATTGGCACCAGCACAGTGGGAGCTCACACAATCTGGTAGGAAACAACATCCCCTCTCCCTCAGATCCCAGAGCTTTGGTCACTGGGTTCTTCACGCATCTTCCTGGATCCGTCTGTTCACAGCGTTTCCAGGCTCCTGCTTGTGCTCAAAAAGGCTCCCTTAGAGATGGTGAGAAGAAATGATGTCTCTTGGGGTCTGTGATAATGATGTTTCCTGGTATCCTGATAATGAAGTGTCTTGGGGGGTGTAATTGCCATTCCTGACCATTTCATTCAGGAAACCGGTTGTCCCTCCCCAGAGCAAGGCTTGGTTTCAGCCCAAGGTCACCAGACCCACCCTGAAGGAGGCAGGAGAAACCCCCAGGTTTCCCAGACACCTCCCATGCGCAGGATGCTCCAGCTGGTCCCATCCCTCCTGCACCAGGGAGGGCCCTGCTGCTCCCCAGGCACAGACTGTGACAGGGACATGCTGCCAGCCCAGGGGCTCTGCACAAGAATTCGGATTTAGAAATGAGGCTCTGTCCCCTTGTACAGGGGGGAGAATAGGAAGAAATCTCTTCTTAATGAGAACCAGGGTGCTTGGAGAATTCATCACTCATGGTCTGTGTGGTAACTTCATGGCAAGGGCTTGTGGAGACCTCAGGGCCCTCATGGCCAGGAACCTGAGGAAGCATTTCTGTACCAAAAGGGTGGTGAAACACTGGGACAGGCTGATCACCTGATCCTCTCAGACACGTGGTCAATGCCCCAAGCCAGTCAAGGTTTAAGAAGAGCTTGAAAACTGTCTGTGAAAATCAGCTTTGGTTAGCCCTGAAGTGGTCAGAGCTGGACTAAATGACCATTGCAGGCCACTTCAGCTGAAATAATCTGAGCTATTCTGTTGTGTTGTGTTGTGTTGTGTTCTGTTCTGTTCTGTTCTATCCCATCCCATCCCAGGCTGCAGAAGTACTCAGTGCAATGAAGACGAGCAGCAGGAACTGGAATGTGGTAAACAGGGAACTGTGTCCTCCTCACGAGCAACCTGAGCCTGATGAATTCCTTGTTCATTCCCTATCTGAAACCACCTCTCTGGAAGTTTAATTTCAATAATCTGCAGGTGCCAAAGGTGCTGGTGCTGGCCTGGAAGCTCCACAGCTCTGTGTGTGGGACATGCCAGGCCAGGGAGGAGCTCCCCAAAGGCCAGGGGGAAGGATGCTCTTGCTATTCCGTTCACATTTCTCACTGAACATGCAGATGAGTTTAATTTCTAGTTAATCAGCCTCTGCAAACAGCAATCACTTGAGAGTTTTCCTGCCTCACATGCAGTGATTACCCTTCTTGTACCAGCACTGCTCATACCAGGCTGGGGGCTCTCAGCCCCTCCGGGTGACATCTCTCACTTCAGGAGGTTCTGCTGCTTTGCTGAGACTCTCTGTGAGCTGGAACTTGTTGGATCTGGAAGTGGCTCGGCGGCATCGTGTTCCCCTTGGGGCTGAGGTGCCTCTGGGATCTCTGCTTTGCCCCTGGAGCAGTGCCAGGACTGGGGACATCAGTGGAGCCTTGTCCATGTCACCCCTCTCTACAGGAGGTGACCCCAAGTGCAGAGTGACCCCAGTTCAGGATTTTTGCAATATCCCCAGTGCTGGGTGTCTGCAGCACCCCCAGTGCTGGGTGTTTGCAGTGCCCACGGTTCTGAGGGTTTGCAGAATTTGTGCTCTTGCCCCACATTCTGTGTGTGTAAAATCCAGCGCTGCAGAGCTCAGCTGCCGCTGTCCCAGCTGTGATGGCAGGACACAGGGAACGGCTTCCCACTGCCACAGGGCAGGGATAGGTGGGATACTGGGAGGAAATCCTGCCCTGGGAGGATGGGGAGGCCCTGGCACAGGGTGCCCAGAGGAGCTGTGGCTGCCCTTGGATCCCTGGCAGTGCCCAAGGCCAGGTTGGACACTGGGGCTTGGAGCAGCCTGGGACAGTGGAAGGTGTCCCTGCCCATGGCAGGGGTGGCACTGGGTTGGAAGGCTTGAGGTCCCTTCCGACCCAACCCACTCTGGGATTCTACAATCCCTGATGTCTCTAAACCAACCCTGTGGGGCCCATTCCTGCCCCTGCTGGGGATTTGCCCAAGGTCTCCAGTGCAGAGCCCTCCCTGGCAGGCCCAGCTCCCTGACTTCAGGCCAGAGGCTGAGAACTGATGGGCTGGAGGCAGAAACCTGAATTTTTTGTGAAACTCGTGATATAGAGAAAGAAGAGCTGGAGCTTTTGCACAGCTTTAGCTGCACAACTTCACAACTCCCAGAGTTTTGTCTCTTTGTGTTTATAATTTAAGCTCAGACCTAGAGGCATTTCACCACCAACAAAGGGATGATATTTTTCTTGCCCTATGGGTGAGGGACACTCCTTCAGTAGTTCTGCAGCTCTGAGCAGTCTGAGGATGCTGAAAATTGGCGTTCCTAGACCACCAGCATCCTGCTGCAGGTTGTGGGCCATGTGCTGACACTTGCATTTAATTCCTGTCTGCAGTGACACTCCTGTGATTATCTCAGCTTGCTGTCACTGCGTGGGCAGTTGTTTCTGACAGCTTATTCCAAAGCAGGTCATTATGGACAAGTGGAAATTTAGGCAGTAATTAGGGTTAAAAGAGATTTATTGCAGAGTGCCAGGCGTGGCAATTGGCATCCTCAGCCTGATACTGCCACTGCCAGTGGATTTACCATCTTCCCTTCTGGGGAGCTGATGGTGGAGCAGGGCCTTTCTGCCTAGGAACGATATTAGAGTGAAAGAAAATGTATTTCAGCCATCCCTTACTGTTCCAGTGCCCAAAACCCTGTATCCTTGCAGTTCCTTAATTGTATCTCCTCTTTTTTCCCCCTTCTCCCCTCCAAATTTCCCCAAGCCTTAGCAGCTGGCTGAAAGCTGGAATGAAATCATCCCAGCTCCTACACAGCCAGCCTCACTTCTGAGGGGAGACCAAGGATGGAAATTTCTGCTTCAGAAAGCTGCAAAAAAGTAGAAGTCAGGGGACTGATGTACAGCATTCAGCAAGCCTGGTGCTACAGCAGAGATCAACATCTGCTGTAATTACTTTTTTTAGAACTTCACAATTGTCCTGATAATTTTGGTAGGAAGAAGAACAAATGAGAAAAGATCCGGAAGATACTCTTGGTGAATTTTTTAATTAAAATGTTTTTGATTTGTTGAGGAACTCTGAAAGAAGCAATTAAAACAAGATGATATTGGTCTATACTTACAAGGGAGAGCCTTGCCAGGATTAACTGGCTCGGCCCAAATAAATTACTGCCTCTGGATTTGCATTAGCAAACACTTCCTGGAGATGTTAATCAGGAACCAGCCAGAATGGAGGGGGTGAGATCATAGCAACAAAGGCAGCCTGCAGGGTCTCAGAGTCCCAGAATGGTTTGGGGTGGAAGGGACCTCAAAGCCCATCCAGGGCCACCCCTGCCATGGGCAGGGACACCTCCCACTGTCCCAGGCTGCTCCAAGTCTTGTCCAACCTGGCCTGGGACACTGCCAGGGATCCAGGGGCAGCCACAGCTTCTCTGGGCACCCTGTGCCAGGGCCTCCCCACCCTCACAGGGAAGAATTTTCTTCCCAATATCCAATCTAAACCCATTCTCTGTCAGTTTGACCCCATTCCCCCTGTTCTGGCACTCCAGGCCCTTGTAAAGCCTCTCTCCCTATCTTTCCTGTCAGCTCCTTCAGGTCCTGGAAGGCCACAGTGAGGTCACCCCAAAGCTTCTCCTCTCCAGGCTGAACAATCCCAGCTGTCCCAGCCTTTCCTCCCAGCAGAGCTGCTCCATCCCTCTGACCATCCTGGAGCCTCCTCTGGACTCCTCCAGCAGCTCCAGGTGCTCCCTGTGCTGGGACAGGGCTGGGGCAGCTCTGCAGGTGGGGTCTCACCTGAGCACAGGGGCACAATCCCAGTCCCTTTGAATCCCAATCCCTTTCCTGCTGCCCACACTGGGATCAGCCCAGGGCTCGGGGGTTTGGGTCTCTGGGTCAGCCTGGAGCTGCCTGGGGGAATGTGTTGGGTCAAACCAAGGCACTGCTGCAGGCTTGAGCTTGGGGAGTCAGCCATGGCCAGAGGTTTTAGGTGGGGCTGTGCCTGAATTTCACTCAGGGGAAGGAAAGGTTTATTCCTTTTCTTCAGGACCTGTATTGCAGTAATTAAATTCCAGGCCTTGGCCAGACTCCATTTAAACAAAGCAAGGAGCCAGGGTGTGAAATGCTGTGCTGTGTGATGACCTAATCCAATCCCACAAAGTCTGGGAATGTTTCCCCTGATTCCCCGGGAGCTGGATTAGACCTGCACCGTCGCTCCTGCCTATTGCAGTGCCTGGTCCCACAGCAGCAGCCCCCAAAACCCTGGTGGGGCACAGCTGAAGGATGGGGCTTTGGGGTGTGTCCTTCACCTGCATTTCTCCATTAATGGAGAGTATTAAATTAACCATTCAATTCTCCATTAATAGAGAGGATTAAAATAACGAGGGAGCTAAATAGGCTTTGGTGGAGCTGGAACAACAGCTGTGTTTTTGGGGTGGTTCTGGAGGGATAAAGCAGTTTGCTCTCAGGCCATGTGTGGGGTGTTTTTCTCTTTTAAAGCTGCTTTTCTCCTGCAGTCAGGGGTGATTTCCTGTGGTATCACATTGAGCTGTGCTCACCTCTCCGAGGGCTGGTGGGCAGAGGATCTGTAGTAGCAGCAAATTTCAATTTCTGGGCAGCTCTGGTGGCTGAAACTCAAGATACAAACCTGGCTTTTCACTGAGGGACTGAACATGCTCGGCATGAGAAGAGCTTTCAGTGTGGGGTGCAGGTTTCTCCTTCCAAGATTTCATTCAGTTACTCACTCTTCCTATGGTAAATATACAGGAATTCCTCAAGTACATTTGTTTCATTCCTGTAATAAATCCAGGCTCATTCATTGGAACATTCTCCAATTGCATGAGAGGTCAGTGAGAGTGTGCTGTGCTTTCTTCATACTTTACAAATTTGGTAAACGTGGATTTCCTGCAGTGCTTGCTGTCCAGTGGCAATCCTGCCTGGATTGCATGGAACTGCTCATACCCAAGGCTGTCACAGGATCCCAGAATGGTTTGGGCTGGAAAGGCCCTTAAAGCCCATCTAGTTCCATGGGCAGGGACACCTCCACCATCCCAGGCTGCTCCAAGTCCTGGCCAACCCTGTCCTGCCACTGTGACTTGGACCCACCTGGGGGAAGCTGATTTGCCAACATCAACTCTTCCCTTTTCCAACTGGATTTAGGCACCGCTGCCAGGAATTGTGGTGTCAGTCATTAACCTCAGTGTCACCTTCTCCGGCAGGATGTGCTGGGCTGGCACCTGTGGAGGAAGGGCTCCAGGGAAATGGAGAGGTCTGCATTTGTTTAGGGACAAAGAGCTCTCCAGGACGGGTGAGAGCAGTTAATCCTCACAGAGCAGCTCTCAGGCCTTGGCAGTACCAGAGTCAGGATTAAAGCTGTGCTCAACATCCTCCTCCCAGCAGGAACAGTGCCCCCAGCCCACCTGAGCTCAGCGATCAGCCTCTGGCTCTCCGGGAGGGATAAAAAAGGGCTTTTTAAGCAAGTGCTGACCTTTCTCTTGAAGATCTGACAAGTTGTGGCTTTGCCTTCCAGAGGAGAAGTTCAACCCCTCCCTTTGGCTTCCTGTGCATCTTGAATTGCTGATCCCATTTCTCCAGCCAGGAGCTCTTCTGTAGTAACAGGCTTTTAAATATGTAAATCTATTTTCAAAGCACATAACCCCCCAAATGTTCATGTATCTCTCAGAAGGAATAAAGGGTCTCTGTCCTAATATTTTATGCAAATCTTGCTTTTGCTCTTGTACTCAGGCATGAATAAATATCAATGCTTCAAAAGAGGAAAAAGGCTTCATCAAAAGAAAAAAACCTTTATTTCTATTGCATAAATAATGGTAAAATTAAAATATTTTTATACAGATTATATATTTACAGTAGAGTTTGGTTAGAGGGAACAGCTGATACATATGGCATTCAGTTTTCCTTTATACACTCCTTTATACACTCGGATAACTTGCAATAACATAGGATTTATTTCAGTTGCATGCCCAGTTAATTTATATTAATATTTACAGTATTTTGTACAAAGGTTTTTTGTTTGATTTTTTTTTACTATTATGCTGCTGACTTTGTGAATTTTGTCTTTAATTAAAAAGCCATGTCTTTCGTTAACGAGCCAAAAAAACCCAGTGAGTTTACAAATGAACAGTACATGGCTGGAAAACATGGGATGGTGACAAAAAGGAGACACATGGAGTAGTGCAGAACTTCCTAGAGATGAATCAGGAGGCATTGGTTCCTTAGATCCTGCTATGGATTAAATGGCAACAGGCTGGATCCTGGCCTTGTTCCACTTGAAGCCAATTAACTCTAATGAGTTATTTCTGATTGAGTCTGGAGCTCTGCTCTCAATTCCTGCCCCAGCCCAGACAAATCTGAGGGAACAAAAGCTGCTGTGGGAGCTGAGAGAGCTTTGGCTGCTCTGGAAGAGATGCTCAGGATTGTGACCCCATCCTCAGGCTGCTGTGAGGGAACAGAGGCAGGAATTTGAGGATTGATGTCAGAAACATCACCTGCACCGTTTGGAATTCCCCCAGGAGGGACAGGATGTGCCCAAGGGCTGGTGGCACCAGAGGGTGGCTCCTGGAGCCACCTCAGAGCTCCCCAAGGTCTCCTGGTTGGCTGCTGGAGACACAGGACCAGCTGAGAAAGGGAAGGTGGAACATGGATCTCACCTAAAGTGGGGTAAATCCAGCTGCTGGCTTGGGATGCTGGCAAAGACAGGCCAGGAACAGCTGGGGAAAATAATTGGGTGGAAAATGGCAACTTCATTTAGCAATGGTTTTCAAGGCTACAAAGTATTTTGCTCTGTCTTCACAGAAAATAAAAAAACCCTGTGGTACTTTCATCATCAGATTGTCAAGTACTGAGCTCCAGATGCAGAGGATTTCTTTTTTCTCCTTTCTCCCTCTTCTGGGGCTGCAATTATTTCGTAGTGAAGATGCCAAATTAAAGCAGCTTTCCAGACTTTTGCTGTTGGAAAGGTGCAAGTGGAGCACACTTCCAATTAAAATGGTGTTAGATCTTCTGCCCATCTGACTCTTGGTGAAGCTTCTGCACTTCCTAGAGCTGCCTAAAATGTCCTTCTTGAACTGGAGAAATCCAGACCCACTCCTGATAACAGCCAATGACATAAAGAGATGGAAATGGCGTGAAACTTTTCTTTTTCTGCATTAAACTCCTGGGAAAGGAACAGGTTTTAAGTGATGCCAGGGAAATGTAATTGCACTGTCAGAGCACAGGAGGGTAAAATAATAGATTGAAACCCAGCAAGTTCTGTACATCTTCATCAGTGGAATGGAAGCGTGATTCAGAGCCAAGAAAAAAAGACACTTCATCAGATTCTCATTTTAGAAGAGTTGGTTTTTCTTCTTTCAAACGCTCATCCATAAAGCAGGAACTAAATCATGGATTACAGGGGTGGGTAAAATAAGGGACTTCATTCTTAGAGATTTTAATGGTATTCCTCCCACTGCTTCTCCCCTCGCTGATCCAGGGCTGTCGGGGGCTGTGCTCCTGTCACCTCGGGGTGGTGACAGCCCTGGCAGCTCCCAGCACGTGCAGGGGATGAGTTTGCCATGGGAAAAGCTGAGAGTTCTCTTGTCCCGGGCCCTCGCCAGGAATGGAGCCCCTCCCAGTCACCTGGAGCCCCTCCCAGGCCCAGGGGTGGCCCAGGAGATGTTTCACTCTTCTGCAATAGGTAGAAGGATGCAGAGTGGGGTTTTGGGACCAAATATTCCTATCTTTCCATGGAAAAAAAGTACCAGTGGGTACTTGGCTCATCCAAACAGATTTCACCCATCCAGAGTGGGATCCTTGGGAATGTTTTCTCCTTGGCTTGCTTTGCTTGCTTCCTACCTTAGTTCTGGATTTAACCCCCTCTTTAC
The DNA here is from genome assembly GCA_013397795.1 of Orthonyx spaldingii. Lineage (NCBI taxonomy): Eukaryota > Metazoa > Chordata > Aves > Passeriformes > Orthonychidae > Orthonyx > Orthonyx spaldingii. Next base: position 1,505,298 of record VZTJ01001205.1, read on the forward strand.
TCGGCCTCAGCTTGGTTCCTGTGTACATCTCTTTTTTACAAAGCTGCTGGAATTAAAGCAACCAACATCCAGCCCTTCCAGTGCACACGTCCAACAGGTGAAACCTCTGGATAGCCGGGATGAAATCTCTCAAATTAACTGGATTGCACCCAGACATTCAGCTCTGGCTCACCGGGGAGCAGGGACAGGAGCTGGGGGTCCTCCTATCTCCCACCCTCTGCTCACCCTGGACCTGGGGTCTGTGGTCACTGCCCCAGGTGCTGACAGTGGCTGGGGGATCTGGGGGTGCCCATCAAACAGGAACGAGAATTACTTTGTGAACACTCTTTTATTCCATATCACCTCCCACTGCATGAGGCCCACAGTCCTAACAAAGCCAAGCCTTCCTAGTTTAAATCTTTCAATTATGTTGACTTAGCTTCTGATCAGAAATTCCTTCTCAGTGGTGGACTCGTGGAGGGGCCAGGCTCCCGTGAGGGGCACAGGAGGTGACACCTCCCAGGCGTCACTGGTTGTCAGCAGGATCTGGCTCTCCAGCACCACCAGCACCACCCTCATGGCATATCCTGAGCTGGGAGGGGCCCACAAGGATCTCAAGTCCAGCTGCTGGCTCTGCACAGGACGCAGCCCCCGCAGCTGCCCTGCCTGGCCACTGCCCAGGGGTGGCTTCCTCGTGGCTGCCCTTAGGGAAGGGCTGTGGCTCTGACAGGTGAGCACTGCTCCTCCAGCAGCTTTGGCTGGAATTCACTTCCCCACGGCCTCCAGACTATTCCAGCATCGATGAGCCTACTGTTCCTTCTGCTGGCTTCCCCAGGAGCAGGGAATCGGGATCACTGTCAAAGCCAGTGGCTGAAGCCAGGGTCAGTGGTGATCAGGGGTGTGGCCTCTCAGGAGCAGGATCCCAAATCCTTCCCAGCAGCGCTCGATCCCCACATGGAGAACCTTCCCAAAGTGTCCTCAGCAAGCCCAGGACAGGCAGGGCTTAGGCTGAGTGGATTTCACTCCCTCCTCAATTAAACCAAAGCCTCTCTCAGGCTGAAATCATCACGTCCGTCTCGACGCCTTCCCTGCACGTTAATCCCCTTAACTGCACACAGTTTGTTGTGGCCAAGCCAACAGAGTTGCTCACGAATTGCTAATAAGTTCCTAACCCACGAGCAAAGCCCCTGTGGCGCGGCCGGGAGCGGTCTCCCCGTGCCCGGCAGTCCGGGCTCGCCCCGCGCGCCCGGCGCTCCGCCGCGGTGGCACCCGTGTCACGAACAGCCGGGGTTGCCATGGCAATCTCCTGTTCCTCCAGAACTGCAGGGCTGAAAAGACACTTCAATCCTCCTGGAACTGGCAAGAGCAGAAGTTTAGAGCTTTTTCTGACAGCTCTGCTGCAGTCTGGGTATTTTTTAAAGTATGTTAATTAGCACTTAAATAGGGGTTTTTTTCCTTAAAGTATGGGATGTGGGGTTTTTATTTTTATGTCTTTGATTCTTCTGCTTTCTCCCCCCTCAGCTTTTGCCATCAGGTTCCAATCAGAATTTTACTGCTCTATTTTTACCTCCTGTCTGTAAAAGCAGCAAAAAGCCCTATTTTTCCCCTCTTGTGTAGAAGGAGAAAAAAAAAAAAGGAGATAAATGGATGTTACATAAATGGAGCCAGGGAGGGAGGTAGGAGACATCCAATGCCGCTGGATGGGAAGGATGGGAAGGTTGTGGGGAAGGAAAGGATGGAATAGCTTGGCCTGATCCATCCTGCATTGCCAGGAGTCACTGATTAATGAAGGGATCTCTTCACAATGGCTGGAGATGGAGGAAGGCTGCTCTAGGAAGGGAAAGGAGACCTCTGGCAAGACATGACCCTGATTCATCATGGAAAAATGGGGTTCCCTATGGAAAAATCACACCCCAAAGCCCCCAGAATCCTGTACCCAGTAAAATCAGTGGGGAGTTGTGCAATGAACTCTACTGACACCAGGCTATGGCTTTTACTGATATACTAATTACAGGTTTGGTTTTACCAATGGAGCTGCTAGGGGAAGGCTTGGCCTGGAGAATGGCTGTATTTACAAGGGGTATGGAGCATGCAGGAGGGAATTCTGGAGCCTTCCAGAAAGCTTCAAGGAATGCAGACAGTCGTTGTCTGTGAGATGGCTGCTGGGCCTGGAGTCTGCTGGGGGTTTGTGTCACGTGGGTGTGGAAATGAGGGGGAATGCCTGGTTTGGGGTCGTGGTTTGGGCTCAGCGGAGGCACCGCTCTGCCCCGTGCTCCCCCCATCCCTCCCCTCCATCCCCAGCTGCCCACGCTCACCCCACCACAATCCCAGGGAAAAAATGAGTATTCCTCGGTGGCAAGGAACATTTAGACTTTTTTCCCACTGCTGCCACCTTTTCACAGACCCCTGAGACCTACAAGTGGGGATGAGTTTCCTTGAAATGATCCCCAAGCTCATTATCTGCAATGTCCAGCACAGAAAATGTGCCTGGCTCCCCAGCACTGAGTCCCATATCCGAATATCCCAAAGACATTCTGCTGCTGCCCTATAGCAAATGGAAATCTCTCCATCTTCTGGGAGACAGAATCTTTTTTTTTTTAGTGGAATATTCTGCAATTCACCTCTGTTGGTCACAGCAGAACAGAAATGCAGGAGTTGTGTGTTTGGGAAAGGCGGAAAAAACCAACTCAGCTGCTGTGGGAAAGGGGTTGTCTTTGGGATGGAGGGGACACCAGAAAAATGGCAGGAAAAGGTGGAGGTGGGAGAGTGAGACACCCAAAGGTGACTCGAGTTTAAAGGGGTGGTGGGAGACAGGACAACAAGCAGCAGATTTTTAAATCAGGCAGCTAAAAATACAGGTAAATGTTGTCACTCAGACTGGTAAAAGAGAAAGACCTGGAATGAGTGTTCAGAGTGGATCCAGTGTAAGTCAACGGCTGCACTGTGGGATGAGGGAACTGGTGGTGTGCAACCCCTCAGGGAACCATCCTGCCCCTCCTGGGGCACAGGGAACAGTTACCTCCACTTCCAGGAACAAGATCTCAGGGTTCCTTGTGTGCCTGGAGCTCTCCCAGCATGGCCACCCCACTCCAACACCCGAGTGCCTCCATGGAACTGCCCTGAGTGCTCCATGATCACCAGCTGGGAAACCCCTCCCACCAGGGCAAGGAAATCACATCTGTTCTGGTGTGGCACCCAGGGACACAGTTCATCCAAAGGGAAATGCATGGATTTGTGCCAAGTTTCAAAGGAAAAACACCTTCCCAAGTAATCCTGGCCCCTTGCTCTTCCCATGTGGTGTCCCTGCTCTGCACCATTCCATCTTCTCCTTGCTGCTCCTTGAAATGTATTCCAGGACAAACACCTGACACTCCCTGGATCTGGAAGTCTGACACACTTCAAACACATGGGGGTGGGCTCAGGTTTGGTTCCTTCTTCTCCTGCTGTGCTTGGCTTTTCCGACAGCCCCTTTTGGAGCCTGCCCATGGGGATGGTGGGGTGGATCCTGGGAGGGAGTGGAGAAGGTGGCTGGTCAAATCCACACTTTATCTTGTGGGTGAAAATAAAACCTCCCCCACAGGCCGATGTCTGGCATGAAGGTTTCACTGCAGATCACAACCAGGCCACATGAAATGGAATAAATTAAAATTGTGCAGGCAAGGAGAGGAGAAGAAAGCTCAGGAAGAGCTTCCCTCAGGACTTTCACCTGGGAAAAAATTCTTGAAGACCAATATAGTAGAAGGGCAAAACTGCTGGAGAGCAAATGTTGAATATGCAGAATGTTGAATATGCAGAAAGGCCCGAGGAGAGGGAGGTTTAGCTGGCGCTGGTGGTGGCAGAGTCCCTTGGAAGACTTTGCACAAGTTCAGCAATGCCCAGGTGGGAAAACGGGGGGTGCTCCTCAAGCCCTGATTCACAGTCGGAAAAAAATGGCCAACAGACTCCTGCTACCCCACAGTCTCGTGTCAAAGGTGGAGTTGATGAAGCAAAAAATAGACATTTTGTATGGTGCTGGCAAATTCTCCCCTTTTTTCCTCAGAAAATACTGTACAAGGATGCTCTAGCTCCCCTCTAATGCCGTAAACTCCATGGCATGGTCATAAGGGAAAAGGAAAGTGAAGCTGGAACACGTGGAACAAAGGAACGAGACTTGCTTGTGGCAATGCTACGATCAACTTCCTGGGAATGTGGGCCCGTGGGAGCTCTGGGGGACAGTCAGAGGGCCCTGGTAAGGACAAGTCATGAGGCTGGGCCTCCTTAAAACTGCAGAGCGCCGGGCCCAAGTCTCCTCCGCGCTGCCATTGCTGTTTCGAAGCAATAATTCGGGACTCCTGGATATGGGATTATTGCATTAGGAAACAAAACCTTTAAAGCATTAGAACAGCCCTTTGATGTCCCTGCCAAAAGGATGTGGTTGGTTCACAGGACACGCTGCTGGCTCAGGCTCCTGCTGCAGGCGCCGGCTGTGCCCGCGTGTCGGTGCCGTGGGGTCGGGGCGGGAGCTCTCCGGGTGCGCATGCATGGCCGCCTCCCGCTGCCAGGATCTTCCCTGCCGCTGCCAGCACTACTCCATGCCGCTGCGCAGGATCTGGTTGGCCGCGATCAGCATCACGCTGATGATGAAGGCCATGGCGAAGGCGCAGATAAGGCTTTTGCGCACGCACGTCTGGCGGTTCTGCTTCTGGGCGTGCACTGCGGGGAGAGAGCGGCAGTCAGGCACGGCAGGGCTGGGGCTCCTACCTGCAGAGCTCAGGAATGCTCCTGGGCCCTCATCAGAACCCTCCTGTCCTCACTCTAACCCTGCTGGGACATTCCCAAACAACCCACCCGACTTTCCGGGCCCCCAGACCAGCCCATCCCAATCCTTCCCAACACTTCAGGAACTTCTCTCCCTCATCATGGCTTTTAATCTCTTTAAATGCTCGCAGGGATATTTGGGGTTATCTGTGGATTTCTTTTAAGCTCTTTGTGAAGTTGGAATCACAGAATGGGTTGGGTTGGGTTAGGTTGGGTTGGGTCAGGTTGGGCTGGGCTGGGTTGAAAGTGGTCTCAAAGCTCATCTTTGTCCCATGGGCAGGGACACTTTTCACTATTCCAGGCTGCTCCAAGCCCCAATGTCCAGCCTGGCCTTGGACACTCTCAGGGATCCAGGGGCAGCCACAGTTTCTCTGGGCACCCTGTGCCAGGGCCTGCCCACCCTCACAGGGAACAATTCCTTCCCACTCTCTGACCTAAACTTTTCCTCTTTCAGTTTGTACTAAGTTGTCTCTAAAGTTCTTTAATAGCAATTGTCAACCTTGTGTGAATCCCTCCGACTCCTCCAGGCCAACTGGGAATGAGGAAAATCAAAAAGTGCTCCCTGATGTCACTCAGATCCCTCTGTGACAGTTCCCAGGAGTATCCATGGGACATGAGTCACTTTTCCAAACTGTTTTAGGTTTTCTGTGCTTAAGCCAAATCAGAGTTATTAAGAATTTTTCCAAGTGAATGCTTGCAGAATAATTGTCAAAAGAGGCGAGAACAGCAATTAAAAACCAGCTAGAGTTGGGATTTTTAGCACTTGTTTTATTCAATTTTACTTTTTGCTAAGCTCATCAGTGAGAATTCGTGCTGTGATTTAATAAAGCCAGTTCATGACTCTGCCTTGGCCTCCCCACATCTGAATGTCAGAACCACGTGTGGCATTGGGGCACTGTGGAGATCTGTGTGAAAAGGCCTTGAAGGTTCCCCCAGACAATCCTGGGATGGTTATGGCTCGAAAAGCCCAACCATCACCCCAGCAGCACCGCCATGGTCACATTAAATCACATCCTAAATGCCACATCCACGCTTTTTGGACACTTCCAGGGCCGGGGGCTCCACCACTGCTGGACAACCCTTTCAGTGAAGAAATTTTTCCTAATTTCGAATCTAAACCTCCTCTGGCCCAGCCTGAGGCCGTTCCCTCTCCTCCTGTCCCTGTGCCCTGGGAGCAGAGCCCGACCCCCCCGGCTGCCCCTCCTGTCAGGGAGTTGTGCAGAGCCACAAGGGCCCCCCTGACCCTCCTTTTGTCCAGGCTGAGCCCCTTTCCCAGCTCCCTCAGCTGCTCCTGGGGCTCCAGACCCTTCCCAGCTCCGTTCCCTGCCCTGGACACGCTCCAGCCCCTCCAGGTCTGTATTGTCCTGAGGGGCCCAGGACTGACCCTGGGATTGGAGGTGTGACCTCAGCAGTACCAGCACAGGGGACGGGCCCTGCCCTGGGCCTGGCACAGCCCAGGTGCCATTGGCCTTTTTGGCCACCTGGGCACACCTGGGCTCATATCCAGCCACTGGCACCAGCAGCCCCAGGGCCTTTTCCAGCTTTCCAGCCCCTCTGGCCCCCTGGAGCATTCCATGGGGCTGTTGTCACCCAAGGGCAGGACCCAGAGCTTGGCCTTGTTGGGCCTCACCCAATTGGCCTGTCCAGGTCACTCAGGGAAAGCCAGGGAATGACCACACACAGGATGGACAGTTCTGCCCAGTTCTTGGTTTTCTCTTTGGGCTTGGTTTGCCCTGAGAAGGGATGTACCCGTCACCTTTTCCTCATGGATGGGCTTGTGATGACAGGAGACTTTCAGATGGTTGACAGCAACCACGAAACAAACCTAAAATGCAACCAAAGGACAGACTCCAGGTGCCCATGTTTGGAAAGCTGCAGGAAAATATTTTTAGAATACATGGAAAAAACCCTTGTTCTGATCCAGTCTTGAACCTCATGGCACAGAGAGCCCTAGATGCTGGGTTTTGATTTCCAGTTTTCTCCCCCATCACCTCCTCTGGCTGGTGTTGGGCAGTGCCTGTGCCCTAATCCCAGCTCCCAGTGCTGCCAGGTCAGTGCCAGGAGGTTGGAGTCATTCTGCCCCAGGCAAGGTATGTGAGTGAGGGCCTTGCTGTGTTCTGGGCTTCAGGGCAGGGAATGAAATACCCTCTCCAGCAGCTCTCCCAAATTCCTCACTCTGCTTGCACTGCTCTGCTCCTGGACTCCTTCCCTGGCTTTTATGAACCACACAGGATCGATGCTGTGGCTCCTTGGCTTTGTGTACAGTGCCCTGGTGCTTTGAAAAGCTTGTTCCTGCCCAGCTGTAGTTATTTCTTTATGTATTTTTCTACTATTTCTGTACTTTGAAAGCACTTGCAGGCAGCAGAGAAACCACTGACACCACCAGCATTGCTGTCAGGGTGGGGCTGGTGATGGGAACAGCAGCCCAAAGTTGGGCAAGGGTTTTTTTGGGATGACAAGCTCATCTCTTCAGAGGAAAAGAGTAAAACATGCTCAATGTTTTTGCAGAAATGTTCCTGAATGGAACAACCTCTCCAGGGTTCTGTTATGAAACAGAGCCTGAAGGCAGCAGGATGCAGGGAAGTGCCAGTTACTGCTCTTTACCCACTGAAGGGCCACCAAACAGCCAAATTACCTACAGATAACCCCAGGGGAAAGGGGAATGTCTGTGGAGGGGCTGAAGGTCCAGCCAGCCCCTCTTGCTGTTGGCTGGGAATTACTCCAGCAAGGAGATGGGATCAGTATTCCCCTACTCCCTTGAAATCCAGGGAGACAGAGCAGCTGGAATTCCTGATGTTCTTCCCTACGTGCTGCCCTCTTGAACATGAAGTTCCATTAACCACCCCTCATTACTGGGGAGGGTTTGCCCTCAGTTCTCTCCTTTCTCTAAATCCATAATCTTTGAGCACAGGATGTGTGCTTGTCCTGCTGGTTCCCATGGCTGGCATTGTCCCAGCTGGGTGCCAACATCTGGGTGCCAGTGGGAGCTTTTGACACTCATGGGACACTCCAGGGGTTGGATGGGAGCTGGTTCCTTGGAGTGGGGCAGAGCCCGAGGCTCCTCTGGAGGAATCCTCAACCCTTAGGGGGAAGAGTAACCCAGAGGTTTCCAGCATCCATCAGACCTCAGGAGGCAAAGGCAATTCCAGGCTGGGTCATTCTTCATCTTCTCGACACTCTCAGACAGGCTGGTGAGGAGAACTCCCTCCCTGGCACAGAGCACTGCCCCGAGAACTCCTCCTGCAGGAACTGGGGCTGATGGGGCCAGGCTGTTTCCAGCTCGCGATGCCCTCGGTGGGTTTGGGGTGTGCTCCCAGCCCTGGGAGCCTTCCCTGCTGCACGAAAACCGTTCCTCACAAGGACAGCAGCAGGGTATTTATAGGGCCCTGTCACAGCCCTGCCACAGGTGAGTGATGGTGGCTTGCTCTGGCTGCCTGGAGTTATTTTTGGTTTAACAGGTCAGTTTTTCATTCCCAAGCTGCGCTGAGCAGGGCAGGGGGAGCAGGGAGGGGCTGCTGGCTGCATACTGTGGATTTGAGGGTCAGGGCTGAGGGTGGAACCCCTGGCAGCAGCCCCAGTCCCTGTAACCACTGCTTTGCCACCAGCTCTGTGGCCTGAGTGTTGGATGAAGGGAACTGCCAGCAAAAGGCTGCTGGACTGTAAATTTTTGGGAGCACAATGTTGCTGCAAATTGTCCTTTCCCTGTGGCCCATGAAATCACACAGCATTCACTGTCCTGCCCTGAGCACTGATAAAACTAGAGATAAAGCTGAGGACAGAACTGTGCCTCTGCTCTGGGTGTGTCCTTCCCCTGGATTTGACATCCTGCAAATACTTCAATGTTCAGAGGGAGCTGAGGGAATCCTGAACTTGGCCCTGACTATAATGCAAACATGATATTTGGGGTAACGAGTGTGTGGTGAGAGATGCAAGGTCTGTCATCCACATTGATATTGAAGAACATTTCATGGTCATAAAGACCTTGTTATCACAAGAAACCACGCTGGAATAACTGAGTATGATAGAAATTTCATGCATTTGTACTGATGGTGATATTACCTGTCAAATACTCTTCAGCACCTGAGGTAGCTCACCCAGGTGTGGAGAGGGGGGATGTGCAGGTGAGGAAAAGGGGATGTGCAGGTGAGGAGAAGGGGGATGTCTCTGCCCACAGGAGCAGAAGGGTTTGGGGCTGGTCTGTGGTCCCAGAGCACACCCAGAGGTGACAGTGAGTTGAGATCCTCCTTTCACCAAGTGCTGCTGGAAGCATCTGCTATGGCTGCTCCCTCAGGAGATTCCCAAATTTCCGTGGAAGCCACTGGGGCTCATCTTGGCTTCATTCCTCCCCAGAATTAAAGGCCCTTCAGTGGGGTGGATGATACATTAAATATAGATGGGAGTTGAAAGAAATACTTCAATTGCTATTTGAGGAGTTGAACTGAGAAAGGAAGTTCTTTTAGGGTACAATTCATCTCATCCCAAGGAAGCACCTTAATTCAACTCAAGGAATTCTACCCAAAAAGCATCTCCTTCACTGCACTAATTAGAAGTGAGTGAGTGACCCCCAGGGAGACACCCCAGGACAGTTGTCCCTTAGTGCCACACTCCATGGCATGTAATTCCTGCTTTTGTGGGGATCCTGGTGGGGATCCTGGTGTTTGAGAACTGGGAGCTCTGAGGGCACCAGTGGATGATTCCTGGCCAGCCTGGGGAGCGGCAGGGACACAACCTGTCCTCTGCTGGCAGAAATGCTCCTGGCAGAGCTGTCACAGACCAGAACTGGCCCCTTCCACTGGGGCCTGGAACAAAACTGTGCCCCATTGTTGACAGTTCAGCTGATCTTTATTCCCTGCTGGATTTGTGTGTGTTCCCAATATCTAAAAAGGGTCTGTTTTGCTTCTAGGTTCTGCCTGGCACCAGCAATCCCAAAACATCCCACGAGAAAAGCTGTTCCTGCTGCACTTTTGGAAACTGGAGCTTCCAAAATGAGATGCTGAGCATTTGGGACCCAGTTTTATTCTGGGATGGTTCATCCAAGCTCCCAGAACCCTGCAGCAGGGACAGCTGGCTCCTGTCCCCGGGGATCAGCAGGTCAGTGGGCACCAACAGCTCCACTCAAGGAAGAAACATCTCCTCCTCCCTGCTGCTCTCCAGGAGGAATCAGGCTTGGCCTGATTCAGAGAGTGCTGCTGCTGCCTCCCTCCTGCAGGCTTTTTAAAATTCAGCTGTGCTCCTCTCCAGCTTTTCTGCAGTGTTTAACAGAGGGTGAGGGTGCTGGGTGGAGCTGCTGAATGCCATTAATTGCCAGGCTAAGGACTGGTCTGTGTCTTCATCCTTTGGTTTTAAAGATGCTTCAGTGGCTCTGCCTGGTGCCCTTTCAGAGCTATTTGTCCCCACAGAGTGTCAGAATTGCCCCCAAATGCTCTGTATAAAGTGGGATTTCTGGGTTGGGAAACCACAGTGGCTCTACCAGGGCACAAACTCTGAGCTTCTCTGTTCCATTTTCCTGGGCTCTTCTGCACTTGAGGTGATTTCATGGAATCATAGAACAGTTTGGGTTGGAAGGGAACTTAAAATCCATCTCATTCCATGGGCAGGAACACCTTCCACTGTCCCAGGCTGCTCTGAGCCCCGTCCAGCCTGGCCTTGGGCACTGCCAGGGGTGGGGCAGCCACAGGCTGGACAACAAAGTCCTGTCTGGTTGTTCCAAGCAGCAACACTTTGGAGCAGCACGAGTTCCTCTGGCCAAGGAAATGAAAATGCTTCTTCTGAGGTGGCTTAAAATGGGGAATGTCCTTGCCAGTGTCAGCTCTGTCCAAGTGCAAAGTCCACTGCAGATCCCAGTGGCTGATCCCAACCCCTGATCCCTTGTGGCTCTGCTGAGGGAAGGAAGTGTTTCCCCTTCTCTGGCTGCCTCCGAGCTCTGCTCAGCCCTTGGCTTTTCACTCTCACGTGTTGAGAGGAGCTCTCCTGGCTGAAGCAGGTCCTGGCAGCTCAGAACAAAAGGTCCCCAGGGCAGCAGGGCACGGAGGCACCATCTCTGCTCACTGCTGCTGTTACAGTGCAGGGAGGGGACTCGTCCCAGCTATTCCCTGGGAGCATTTTTGGGATTTGAACAGAAAACTGGAGGAGCCCAACACAGCTTGGCAGGGCCTGCCAGCGCCAGTGAAGTCTTCCCATGGTGGGATGAGGGAAATAAAGGCGTTTCTGTAGGGAAATTCAGCCTGTCTGAGACACTCACCTCAGCATATCCCTCTGCCTGCAGACCCCAGCCTGAGGGGACAGCCCCCACTCCTTCATCCTTGTGCCTGGGGCAGGGCTGGTTGTGCTGAGGGACAGCAGAGGCTGAGGGCAGCACCTGAGTTCTCTGTGTGTCCCTGCCCCTCACTCCAGAATAACTCCTTGCCAACCCCATGCACCCCTGTCCCGCACCAGGGCGAGTTTTACAGACAACACAGGAAGAGGGTAAATGTACAGAAAGCCAGGGACTTTCTCTCTCACCTTCAAACTCAGTTTGGCAGTTGCCAGAGTTCTCGTTCAAGCTCTCCTCCTCGTTGATGATGATGTTCTCGATGTCCTTCATGGTGAGGTGGTCGCGGAAGGCGTGGTACAGGATGTGCTTCAGCTCCTCCAGCGTTATCCTCTGCATGTCAAACTGTGGGGACAGAGCGCAGTTACGCCGGGGTGGGCTCAGAGCAAAGGCGTGAGGGCAATGCCACAGTCCCCAGCTCGGGTTTTATCGGCCTCATTCCCACAGCTCAGTGCAGGTTTTGCTCTTTGGGGCTGATTTCACTCTAACAGGCAATGCTGGAAATGGGTGTTGCCCCTGGCAGCTCCCTTGCTGCTGGTGGGGCAGCAGAGATACCCAGCCCTGTGCCAGGGATGGCCTCCCAGGCTGGAGAGGCAGCAATCCAGTGTCAGTCTCGGCCATCTCAACACAGAGAAAACCCTCAGGAATTCCCTTGGTAGCTCTTACACCTTCTATGAGTCACAACCTTATTTCTGCCCCCTTTTTTTACCTTGCTAACCCCCAGCTGTGCCTGGGTGGGAGGAACAGGCAGAGGACACTTCCCTCTGAGCTGACTTCTGCTGTGGATCCAGTAGAAAATGCTGTTCTTACACCAACCAAGTGTTAGACCCACAATTCCTTCTGCATACGAACAGTTTGCCCCAGAAGGACGTTGCACATGTGCAGTTTGTGGTATTAATTAATCCCTGCTAATGGTGCAGGACAGAGGACACCCACAGGGGCTGCTTGCAGGGCCAGGGGAGCAGAGGAGTCTCTCTGAGTTTAGCAAGGAAGGATGGAAATGTTCCAAGTCCTGATGGGTTTTCTGTGTGCTGCAAATGCTCATCCTCTGTCCAGCCCCTTGAACTGAGGCCCTACAGCCCCAAAAGGGTTTGTGCACAGCAATCAGGGCCCTCCAGGGCTCCTCCACCCCATCTGAGCCACTCACCCACCCTCAGGATACCCCAAAAGGCCAAACCCCTCTGGATCAACACCCCCGTGGAGGGAGGGTGATGCCCACTCACAGCTACTTCTGCCCTGGGAGAGTGGGGCTGCAGCAGGAAATTCCCATTCCTTCCTCAGCCTGAGGAGAGCAGGACAAGCCAGGCAGGACAGGACAAGGGGAATGGATGGGATGTTGGAAAGGAATTGTTCCTGTGAGGGTGGGGAGGCCCTGGCACAGGGTGCCCAGATAAGCTGTGGCTGCCCCTGGATCCCTGGAAGTGCCCAAGGCCAGGTTGGACACTGGGGCTTGGAGCAGCCTGGGACAGGGGAAGGTGTCCCACCCCACTGGATGGGTTATAAGGTCCCTTCCACTCCAAGCCTTTCTGTGATTCTGATTCCCTGAATGCAGAAAAACCAAAGCCACAAACTACAGCAAACCCCAAATTTGTACTGGCCTCAGAGAATTGTCCGTGAGCCAGGAGCAGGAAGAGAATCCCAGCAGAGGTGGAACACCAGCCCTGATGAGGTGGAATGGAGTCACCACGTGCTGAGGGGCTGCTCCTGCAGCTAGGAAGTGACCACAGGGATGCAATTATGGGTTTGCCACAGGGATGGAGTCAGGAAGGTGCTGGGGCTCAGTTTCAGGTTGGAGTTTCCCAGGATGAAGACTCCAAAGGAATGCAGGATGGGGTGTTGGGTGAGAAATCCTTGGATTTACCTCCATGCAATCAGCACTGCAGGAAGCCACCCAGGAGGGCTGGGAACACTAGGCAGCTTCACTGCCCCCTGCAAACCTCCAGCAATATCCCCAGCACTGCTACAAGGCAACCAGAGGAGTTATCCCAAATTTCCACACCTTCAGTTGCCAAGAGAAACGCTTTTTGTCATGGAACAGGATGTGAAGAGCACAGCTGCTCCCTTTTCAGCATGAAAGATAGCAGAGCAGGGATGGTGAGATTTGTTCAAGCACAACAAAGCAGGGTGGAAGTCGGGGATTAAATCCCAGGGGGATTTGCAGCCCAGTTTTGAACTGGGCACCAAGGAGCCACTGGGGACAATGGGGCAGTCACTATTTTTAGCGGAATCCCTGAGGAACAAGGACAGCAGAAACACCAAATCCATCAGCCCTGCTGTTCACAGAAATGCTTTTCATCTGGCCAGAGCCAGGAACTTTGTCTCTTGTCCCTGCTGTCCACTTCCCTGCACACTTCCTGCAGCAGGGTTGGGGTTGTTGCAGGAAGGGAATTGGAGGAATTGATGTTTCTGTGGATGCTGGATGAAACCAGAGGGATGTGTGCAGATCTGCCTGCACACACAGGGACACGTGAATATTGCGGGGCCCAGATCAAGCAAAGTGCACTTATTTTCCTTTGTTAACCCCTTGGGGGATGAATGATTTTGTATCTGTGCAGTGAGCAGTGGTCAGGGAAGAAAACCTCAGGCTGAACAGCTCAGGAGTGATGAGAATCCCAGGATGGGTTGGGTTGGAAGGGACCTTAAAGCTCCTCCAGTGCCACCCCTGCCATGGGCAGGGACACCTTCCACTGCCCCAGGCTGCTCCAAGCCCTGTCCAGCCTGGCTCTGGGCACGGTCAGGGGTCCAGGGGCAGCCACAGCTTCTCTGGGCACCCTGTGCCAGGGCCTCCCCACCCTCACAGGAACAATTTATTCCCAATATCCCATCCATCCCTGCCCTCTGGCAGTGGTAAGCCATTCCTTATGTCCTGTCCCTGCAGTTCCTGATGCAGGGTCCCTCTCTGCCCTCCCTGGAGCTCCTCCAGACCCTCAGAGGAGCTGTGAGTTCTCCACACTACCTCCTCTTCCCCAGGCTGAGCAGCCCCAGCTCTCTCAGCCTCTCAAAGCCTTTGCTGCTCTCCCTCTCTCCAGCATTGCCACTAAAAACCGTTTGCAGAATCTTCTGTCCTCCTGCCTCTGCTCCAAGCTGGAGCACAAACACAACTGTGGGGATCATCTCAGCTTCAAATGGTGCCAGCAGTAATGACTTGAGGGGTTTGGGGTCTTCCTGTACCAGTTAAAATCTGTCTGGTGGGAAGGAATTGTTCTCTTGACAAATGCTCAGCTGCTGCTGCATCTCCAGCTCTTGCTTTGAAATGTTACCCTAATAGAGAGATAAATGAGCTTTTTTTATTGTTTTGTTGTCATTTGTGTCTTTTAGGAAGTGGAACAACCTCAGATGGGATTCAAAATCACCCTCGCTGGCTCAGAAGAGTTGGACTCAATGATCTTTGGGGGTCCCTTCCAACTCAGAATATTCTGTGAATTTATGCAGTGGTTTGTGGTCTCTTGGCAGGAGTGTGGTCCTTGCTCCTGCTTTGCTCCTGGCAGGACACCTGTCCTCCCTGAGCTCTGTGTCACCCTGGCAGTGTGGCCAGCATGATCCAGCTCGGGGCAGCCAGGGACAAGCCCTGCTTGGGCTCCCAAGTAATTCCTGTTATCCCTGCTCTCCAATCCAGCAATTTCCCTGATTCACTTTTCAATTACTCCAGGTTTTATTGTGGTAATGACAGGAACCAGGGAGCAACTCTTAACTTTTATTGACTCCACGGAGAGGAAAATAGGGACTGTGGCAAGCTGGAAACTTTCTATAGGATTTATAATTAGGAGAAATCAATGGAGCTGCTCGTGAGCCTTGGAAAAAGTCACTGCAAGCAGTGAAACACAAACTGTGCTGAAACTCAGGCTCCAGGTGCTGTGAGTGAAACCATGGAGAGCACCAGGAACTGGGCCCTGCAGTTCCTGATGGACCCCTGGAGCTGGAGGATGTTGTCCCACGAGACATCTGCAAGGCAAAGTGAAGCCTGATCCCATCCAGCCTGTAGCTTCCTTCTTGAGTTAAAATTCCTGCAGGGAATGAACCCCTACCCGTTCCTTGAGTCTCCCTAATCCAAATTTCCCAAATTGCAGAGCCCCATTCCCAGATACTTCTGTGTCCTGCCTGGCCTGGGCTGCTCTGCTCCATGCAGGAATGGCCCAGTGGGAAGGGTTTGTTCCTTGGAAGAGTTAAATGCTGAAATGACCCTTCTGATCAATTCCTATCAGCTCTGCTTTAAAACACAAGAAGTGGGAGGCTCCTCTCTGGAACCCCAGGGGGGTCCTGCTGCCCTGCAGGAGAGTGGGGCCAGGGGGATCCTGCAGTGACGGGAGCAGGGCCACTCTGGGGACACAAAGGTCTTTTAAAGCCACTTTGCTCAACAAGAGATGGGACTGGCTGCTCTGGCAGGGAGGGTTTGGCTGGGAGAGCACTCAGACTGAGGTTTCCCACATAAACCACCTGGAAAGGTCATCTGGGGCTGTTGAGGGCTCCAGGTGGAGCAGGGTTTTGCCTCATGTTCTGGTGTCTGCAACTCCAAAAGCTTCAAAGAATCAGAGGATCATTTAGGCTGGAAAATATCCTTGAGTCCAACCATGGGCCTGACCTAAGCACTAACTCCAGCACTAACCACGGCTCAAAGCACCACATCTGTGTTTCGTTGATTTCTTCTTTGGGGCAGCCCTTGACGATCCCTGAGTACCAAAACAAGGCCTTTGTTTTGCCCTCAGACCTTTTGCATGCCTTGAACACTCCCAGGACAGATGCAGGGGGGCTTTGCCACAATAGGGATGTGACCCCAAAAATGCCTGAAGTCTGCAGAGCAGCTGTGCACATGTACAGACAGATTTGTATGGAGAAATATATTGTCTTGTTATATATTATTACTATTATTATTGTTGCTGTTATTATTACCACTACTATGATTGTTCTTGTTGTTATTACACTATATTATTCTTATAATTACTTGGAGGGATGAAGCATCTCTCCTCTGAGGAAAGGCTGGGAGAATTGGGATTGTCCAGCCTGGAGAAGAGATTTGAGGAGATCTAATTGTGGCCTTCCAGGACCTGAAGGAGCCAACTGGAAAGATGGAGAGAGACTCTTTACAAGGGCTGGAGGGACAGGACACAGGGAATGGCTTCCCACTGCCAGAGGGCAAGGATGGTTGGGATATTGGGAAGGAATTGTTCCCTGGGAGGGTGGGGAGGCCCTGGCACAGGGTGCCCAGAGAAGCTGTGGTTGCCTCTGGATCCCTGGAAGTGTCCAAGGCCAGGCTGGAAGGGGCTTGGAGCAGCCTGGGACAGTGGAAGGTGTCCCTGCCCATGGGAGGGGTTTAAAACTTTATGGTCTTAAGGTTTCTTCCAACCCAAACCATTCTGGGATACGATGATAATAAAATATCAAGTATGTAATGTGTATACACACACACACAAATATATATATCTATAAATGGGAACATATGAAATATTTCCCAAATGTCCAAACACACCCAACTCCAAACCCTTGCAAGAGGGAGCAGAGCTCCATCCACGACGGGTTGTCCCCTCCTGCCAGGAGATGCTGTGGGAAGGGCACGGTCCCATCCTGCCCGGGGCTGGATCCCAGCATTCAGAGCCCTGGCCTCCCTGGAGGGTGCTTCCCCATCCCCATCCCATCCCTCACACGGAGCGCGGGGCTGTGCTTGGTGCTTGGACACGCTCACCCCCAGTGCCTGGAGCTCGCAGGGAGCCAGCAGGAACCATTCCCCCTGGAAATACCCGGGAATGCTGACCCCGCGGCGGGCAGGGCTGGTGACACCGCCGCGAGCCGTGGGACGTGCCCAGGACACGCCGGGGCTGGAGGAGCTGCCATCCCGTGGGAATGCGGCAGGAACATCCCACATTCCCGATGCTGCGGGTGCGGCCAGGGATCACTGCCGTGGTGACGGGCTCGTCCCTGGGCCGGCTATCGCGACAGGGCTCCGCTCCTCCCGGCCGCTCTGGCAGCAGGAATCGCACGCGCGGTGACAAAGTCACAGCGGGTTTCAGGGCATACCCACAGCACACGCTGGTAAAGTTAAATCGGGTTTTAACTGCACGTTCACAGCACCTTGACCCCAAACACCCACCTGAGTTTGCACCATGAACTGATGTGGAATTCCAAACTCACCTGGCCCTGGGTACCCCTGTCCCTTCACACACCCCACAGCCCACATGGGATCATCGAGGAGCAATCCCTGGGATCCCACAGCTCTGCCAGAGGCGCTGGTATCTGTAGGTAAAATCTGCCCTGGGCAGGGCTCCACACACCCTCCTTCACTCCCAGGGACAGGGGGGAGCTTTGTGGCTGTGCACAGCCAGGAGTTGAACTCGATGATCCTTGGGGCTCCCTTCCTTCTCAGGAAATTCCGTAATAGTGTGGATTTAGTGCATCCCTTAAAGCTGCTGGCTCTGTGACTCCTGGGACAGGGCTGCTGTGGCCTCCGTGTGTCTGACAGGAACCCATGGGGGCACATTTGGCTCTGGGGATGGGAAATGCTGCTGGGCTGGTCTGCAAAGAAACATTTTTCTATCAAAAAATTAACCTGGAGATGTAATTCCCTCCTGGAGATGTAATTCCCTCTGGTGGTCTCACCCCCTGGTGAGGCTGGTCCCAGCCTTCACTAGACCCAGACTAACTTTGGCGTGATGATTTCAGCAGGGGAGCGGGTCTTGGGCTGTGCCTCTCCACTTCCCAGCTGGGATCAAATGGTTCTTAAACTGGGCTAAGAGAAATAGGCCCCCTGACAGGCACCACCTCCACAGCAAACACAGCAGGAATATTCATCCTGGCTCCATTCAATTAACTTGAAATAGTTTAGTAAACCACGGAGAAGTGGTGGTTTCATTTATTTTTCAATTAGAGAATGCTCTGAGGCTGCAGCACGAATTAACAGGCCCCAACACGTTCTGTGGGTGGGTTCAGAGCCGCAGGCCTCGCGCCCGGGGGGATCCTAATCAAAAGGAATGCCTAACGAGGGCTGCACCTTCCTGACCTTCCACGCCAGGCCTGGGGGAGCCTCTGGGCAGCAAACGCCTCACATTTAATTAGGGCTAAAGCTGGGAATTCCCGTCTGGCACCGACCATCTTCTGCCTCCCCCTCAGATCTGGAGCCCTCCCGGTTCCTGTCCCGGGGTAAATGCGGCAGTGGGCTGAGGGCAGAGCTGCTCTGGTGCTGCTGTTTGTGTGTCCCACTGCAGCCGGGGACTTCAGGCTGAACTCCTCCCCCTTTGCTCAGTCCATGAGAGCACAACAAGGGGGTTTGAGGCAGGTCACTGTGTGTGGGCTGTGCCAAAACTCCAAATATTCCAAGGAAAAAATCCTTCAGTCTTTTCCCTACAAGATGCTCCTCCACAGGGCAGGGCAGGGCAGGGGGTGCGCGCCCCAGGGGGACCCTCGGGGCAGCGGCTGCTGTGTCTGGGAATGCTGGAATTCGCGTCCTGGTCCAGGCAGCAGCGAGGATGTGAGGGCAGCTCTCCGTGTGCCAGGCGAAGCTCGTGCCACGCCAGGTGCCTGGGCACAGCTGCACAGACAGCAGCCTGTGACAACAATGGCAAACCTGACAGCACAGGGGATTATGGAGTGAGGGGAGGCCAAGGCCTTGCAAAAACAACCTCCGCTGTCTACTTCAGCAAGCAGATTGAGTCTGATCCTTGGGCCTTTTCCCCATTTTTCACAGGCTGCTGCAGGATCCCTGCCTGGAGAAACGATCTTTAAGCTGCTCCTGAATGGGATGAGGCAGCAGAAACCCGAGGGAGGTGAATGAATGGGCCCTGCTGCTGCTGCTGCTGAGTGTCTCCTGAAAGCCCTCAGCCAAAGGAACCCAATTTTTTAACTTAACAGCTACAAATGTTGTGAGAACGCCAGGAGAAGTGGATTAGAAGGTGAGACCTGTTCCTGAACTGCACAAAGGACACCAGTAATTAATACAGGCTTTACAAGGCAGACCCAGAGCTGCCGGGGGGCACTTGAGGCATCCTTGGCACTGCTGACCTTGGTTAACAAAACAAAATAACAATGAGGCAGCCAAGAGAGCTTCTAATCCTGCTGTGCAGCAACAGACAGAGCCAAGACAGAACCAGAGAATCCCAGAATGGGTTGGGTTGGGTTTGAAGGGACCTCAAAGCTCATCCCTGCCGTGGGACAACTTCCACTATCCCAAGCCCTGTTCAGCCTGGCCTTGGACACTCCCAGGGATCCAGGGGCAGCCACAGGTTCTCTGGACAACCTGTGACAGGGTCTCCCCACCCTCTAAAGCAAAAGGGAAAAGAGAAAAAAACCCAAAGTTTTTATTCCCTACTTCCATCCGCAAGTGATCAGCCACTTCCCAGGAAGCACTCCAGGCCCTGGAGTGGTTGTCCCAAAGGCAAACATTGGAAATAACAAATTCTCCCCTTTCTTCCCCCTTTTCTTAGCTTTTATATCTGAGCTGATATCACATGGTCTGGAATATCCCAGGACCTCAGGACTGGCACCTTCTCATTTGCAAGACATGAAATATTTAAAAAGCAATATTTTTTTCACAGTTAGAAATTCACCTAAAGCAGGAGAAATTCATCTGTGCAGGGAAAAATCATGATTTGTCAAACTGGCACTTTCTAAGGAGAAGGAAGAAATAACAAATTTGAAATGCCAGAAGTTCCTGACATTGCTAATGGGACCCAGGAGCTGAAGATGGAGGTGCCACCACCAGTGTGTCCCAGTGGGGACTGCCCAGTGCCCCCAGCCCCAGCAGCTGCACAGCCAAGGCACACAAACAACACATTTTGGGCTATTTTTCCAACATCTCTCCCAAGCTGTAGAAACCAGGGTTTCTCTAAAGCCCATCCTATCCGCCCCCCAAAGCCCCTGGCTCCCATGGTCACACATTTGCTGAGAGGTGACAATGGAGCTCCCCTGGTGCCCATCATGGATCTCTCCTGACAAGTCAAGAGCCCTGAAGGAAGTCAGTGAATCTCAAATTCAGCTGGAGACAGAAACACAGTGGAAAACCCCTCCCCTGCTGCAGTTCAGTTCAGCAATTCCAGAGCAGAGGATGTGAAAAATAGGTGCTTGTGCACCAAGGCTCAGAGGATGTGAAGAAAGAACAGAAATGATTTGAATATTTTGAATTTGTTTCTCTCTGTCACCTTGTGCTGGGATGTGTCTTTTATTTGCATGCTGTAATTATTTTTATATCACCTTTTGCTCTCCACATAGCAACCATTGTTTGAAACCAAGATTAATTCAGCTGAAAACCACAACATCAAAACTAAAGCCTGGAGTCTCTGCTCCAGTGCTGGGAGGCCATGATTTATTTCCTTGCCATGGTACAAACAAGGTGATCACTTCTGGAGTCCCCTCCAGCAATTCACTTGTGAGCTCCTGGCAGCTACCAATAACTGAGAGAGAGCAGAAAATACAGATCAGCTGTCAGCGCTGAAAAATAAACTTGAGGAAAGTGATTTTAATGCCTGACTCAGTCTGCACCAAGGAGGGAGCACTGGCACCTCCACACTGGGATAAAGGAGCAGCTTTTGCAGCCAGGCTGCAGGAAAGCTCGGGAGGCACAGGGAGAGCAGGAGCGGAGCTGGAGCCCAGCACGGAGCCCTGCAGCGGTGATCACAGCACAGGGCAGGTGGAACACAGTGAGAGCTCACCTGAGAAACCCCTCCTGGGACAGGCAGGGATGGTGCAGATTGGGAACAGACTTGGGAGCTGCATGTGCTTGTTTGGAGCCCCTGGGAATGCAGTGGGAACCTCCCAGCACCAACCTCTCCATCCCATCATCTACACCGGGAACATGGGACAGGGGGACTCCAGTGGTTCCTCAGGATAGGACACAGCAGATAGAGCAGGTCTGGTGAATTTTCCTTCCCTGCCTTGTCTGAACTGCCCAATCATCGCATTTTGCTGTGCTATATCACAATAAATAAATGCCTTTGGATTATCTTTTATCTTTTATTAGAGGGTTGGATTATCTTTTATCTTGGGGTATCTTTTATGGCAGATCTGACCACGAGTCTCTGGGGAGCTGAATGTAGAATCACAGAATATCCTGACTGGAAGGGACCCCCAGGGATCATCCAGTCCAGCCCCAGGCCCTGCACAGACCCCCAACAACCCCACCCTGTGCATCCCTGGCAGCGCTGCCCAAACACTCCTGGAGCTCTGGCAGCCTCGGGGCTGGGACCATTCCCTGGGGATCCTGGGCAGTGCCCAGCACCCTCTGGGGGAAGAATCTTTCCTGATCTCCAGCCTGACCCTGCCCCGGAGAGCTCAGGAGAGCCACATCCCAGCCCTGAGCTGCCACCTTGGAACACCCCCATCACAGCAGAGAGCTCTGACCCAGGCCTGTGACATCAGGCTGCTAATTGCACTTCATTTCTGCATGAATTAGAGAAATATTTAGCTCAGTGGCACTTAAGGGCTCTTGTCCCACTAAAATAAACTGACTAAACTGTCACATGGCAGCTCAGCTCCCCACCCCGTGCCTTGCTGGAGCAGCTGCTGGAGCCGGGCTTGGAGAGCCCAGGGACAGCCCCAGGGGACAAAGCAAGGCTGGGCATGGAGCAGCTCTGCTGGGAGGAAAGGCTGGGACAGCTGGGATTGTCCAGCCTGGAGAAGAGATTTGAGGTGATCTAATTGTGCCTTCCAGGACCTGAAGGAGCTGACAGGAAAGACGGAGAGAGACTTTGGACAAGGGCTGGAGGGACAGGACACAGGGAATGGCTTCCCACTCCCAGAGGGCAGGGATAGATGGGATATTGGGGAGGAATTGTTCCCTGTGGTGGTGGGAAGGCCCTGGCCCAGGGTGCCCAAGGCCAGGCTGAATGGGGCTTGGAGCAGCTGGGACAGTGGGAGGTGTCCCTGCCATGGCAGGGGTGGCATGAGTTGAATTTTAAGGTCCCTCCCAACCCAAACCATCCTGGCACTCTGATTCTGGATATGGAAAATGAGCTTTATGTGACACTAAAACTGTCCTCCCTCACTGATTGCTCCTGACACCAGACCATTCCCCTGGCAATGATTCCCTATTTCTCTTCATCCCACTGGGTCCAAGACCTCACCTGGAGCCTTGCTGAAGCCTCCTCTGCTCTGCAGGTACCAATCCCAATTTTCTCACCAAATTGTGAGCTGTGTTAATAAAATCCAGTTGATTTCAACCTTGGAGTCCTCAGCTTCTGGCCCAGCTCTGGAGAAGGACATGAACCTTCCACAGCTTGAGCAGGGATATTCTTCAAACAGAAAATGTCACTTATCCATGAACACTCTGAGTTCATTAAAACTTCATTAATTGGAGGCCTGAAGGTGAGAGGGAAGGACCTGGCAGCCTGACTGCAACTGACTGCCGACACTCACCCTGGCAGGGAGCAGGAGAAAAGGCATTTATTTGTGGGCCCAATTTCATCCCTGGAAGGAAGAGTCTGTTGTGAGGGACACCAGCACCAGCTTTGGGGTGGCCTTTGCCTGGAAAGGAACTTGATTTCATCAGTCCCTGAGTGCAGTTTCTTTGCAAATGTTATTTAACGTTTGTTATTTGCCCAAGAGCCTTGGCTCAACAGCAGCATTTTCATCCCATCCCATCTGCTGGAGAAATTCCTTTCGCAAAATAAAAATTCACAGATTTTGCAGAAGAAAACGCTGAGAGCAGAGGCTGAAATCAGCCCTGTGACACTCAGTGGGAGAAGGAGCAGGCTGCAAAGCCAGGCTGTCCTTTGCCTTTCCTTCAGCCCTGACCTGGGAGCATCTTCAGAGCTCCATTTGCATAGGACAAAGTGTCTGCTCAAGCCCAAATGGGATTGTGATCCCTGCGTGTTTGGGATCTTAACACCCCCATCCTGCTGAGTGAGGGGAGGGGTTGAGTTTCTCCAAGGATTTATCCTGAACTTTGCTTGTTTGTCTGAACAAATGCAAACCTTGCTGCACTCCTGCCCTCCACAATGACTCTGTGGGGTTGTGGTCAGGCCTAATGAACCCCCCAGCTCTCAGGGTGACACCCCCTCAGTGCCTGCCTGCAGAAGGGCCTTTGGAAAGGTCCTGCTTGCTCCTTTCCTTGCCTGGGGTCAGGCTCCACCACTAACTCCCTTTTTCCCTTTTCCCTGGGCAGCCCATGAGCAGGAGCTGGCCAGGCTTTGGTAGCTATGGAAATCAAGTCCAGGGGAGCCCCTGGGCTGACAAAAGGGATTTTTGGGTGGGATGGAGCTCTGCCTGCCCGAGGAGGTGCACAGGAACCCCTTTTCAGGAGAGCTCTCAGCACAGAGGGACTGAAATGCAGATTTTGTGGCTGAGGGTTGTGCTCCAGGCACCCTGGGAGCCTGGAGAAGTCCATCTGTCACATCTGTCACCTCATGCCAAGCAAAACATTTTTGTTTTATCCAGAGCTGGTGCAGCCACAGATTTTACAGATCTAAACAAGAGATGGGGCTCCTCACATCACAGCAATGCCTCAGTGGCACATTCACCTCCAAAACTGCAACCCAAACTGTATTTTCCTTCCCCAAAACAATGCCAAGGAGGGTTTCACACACTCCTGCCACTCCTCAACTGGGTAACTCCCAGAAGGAATTTCTAAGCTTTCAAACCCATTGAAGTGGATTTTTTTAGGCTTTTTTTCCCCTGACTGATCCCTGACTGCCCCCTCCTTTCCCCTGTGACCTTTCCCCACTTTGCAAGGACAACCTGGAGCAAAATTGTTGATTTTGAAGGTGAAAGCAAGAGGGAAACTTGAACCTAAACAATCCCACAGCAGCATCAACCAGAAAGGAAACATCTGGGGAACAGCTGGGCAGGGCTATGCTGCTCTGAGCTGAGCAGGTGGGTCTGGAGGCTGCTTTGGACCCCATGTCCTGCATCTCCCACCACCCAATCCTGCAAACCCATGTTCAGGAAGAGGAATTTTTAAAGCAAGAACGTGAGGAGTTGCTGAGCAGCTGCTTCATCTCCCTGTAAGTCAGTGCCAGGCATGTCCCTGTCACTGCTGCTGTCCCTGCCACTGCTGCTGTTAATTTGTACTGCAGGGACAACAACCAGGAACTGCTCCCCAGCACAGCCCTCCCAGAGCCACCTGAGGGGGACAGTCCCACGTGCTAATGACAAATGCAGGGACAAGGACACCAAGGACCCCAGCAGGGTGAGGCAAAAAGCACCTGGAGGTTGGATACAGAACCAAGCAGCTCAGGAACTGCCAGGGCAAAGCTCTTCTTGGCTGGGTTTGAATCCTCCCTGTGCCTGGGAGCTGCTCTGCAGAGCTCCAACCCTGCTCACAACACTCTAACAGTTTTTTGGAAGAACACAGAAGCTCCCTCCCTCCAAAATCCTGTGTTTTCCTGCTGGGAAAGAGACACCTGAGGTTCTGCATGCCAGGAGCTGCTGTAGGAATGATCAGCACCCGGGGCTGGGTGACTTTCTGGCCCCAGAGTCACACCCAGCCCGGTCACAGCAGAGCTGTGGCACTGGTGCCGCCAGTGCCACCTCTGCAGCCTTTGCAGAGGAACCTCTTGGTGACACATGTCAGGTTCTCTGTTTTCCCTTCTCACAACAAGCTGCCTTTCCCTGCAGGAAATCTGTGCTCCCTGGCCAGCTGTTCCAGTTGGTCAGCTCCTGTCATCTCTGACACCTCTTGGAGCGCTTCATCCCGCTTTGAAATCCCTCAGGAGAGAGAAATCCACATCTGCTGAGGGTTTTGACTGGCTCCTTCTCTGCCCTTTTTCTGTCCTGTTTGGCACAGCCACACTGAATGGAAGTTGTGCTTTGCTGGGCTTGGAGTGTCCCCCCCACCTGCCTTGTCATTGCTTGGGCTCCCTCAGCCTTTGCTGCCCCAAAGAATCATTTCACAACAGCTGATTTCACCAAGAGTGGGCAAGGAAAAGCCAAAAAAGCAAAAAGAAAGGAACAATCTAAAATGCACCAAGAGCTGCTGCTCTTTGGTCACCCAGAATCGCTGAATCCCAGAATGGTTTGTGTTGGAAGAGACCTTAAAATCAACTGATTCCACCCCTGCCAGGCAGGGACACCTTCCACGGTCCCAGGCTGCCCCAAGCCCCAATGTCCAGCCTGGCCTTGGGCACTGCCAGGGATCCAGGGGCAGCCACAGCTTCTCTGGGCACCCTGTGCCAGGGCCTCCCCACCCTCACAGGGAACAATTCCTTCCCAACATCCCATCCATCCCTGCCCTCTGGCACTGGGAAGCCATTCCCTGTGTCCTGTCCCTCCATCCATTGTCCCAGGTCCCTCTCCAGCTCTCCTGGAGCCCCTTTAGGCACTGGAAGAGGCTCTAAGGTTGCCCCAGGCCTGGGGTTTCATCATCTCTCTGGCCCCTCTGTAACCTGCCCCTGTTTACTGTGGATTAATTCTGCTGTCAGTGCTGAGCCAGGCTGAAATATCTGCTCTCTACCTGAATGTGTCAAGTGCACCTGGATTTTATCAGAGAGATAAGGTGAGCAGACTCTGTCACATCTGCCCTGCAGCTTAGGCATCAAAACAGGTCCATTTTTCACTGACTTTTTTTCCCAGTAAAGGGAAATGTGGATTCTTCAGGGTTTGGGTGGTTTTTTAATTCCATTTGTGTTTTTTCTCAGTTCCATTTGTGATTTTCTTTTTGCCATCGTGGATTGAATGAAATTTACATTTAGGCAACAAAAGTTCACAACAAACTCCACCACCTTCTGTATTAAACCTCTTTCCCTCTGCGTGCTCTGGTTGACGTTGTTGATTCTCCAAGGGAAAAGCTGTAAAGAGCTGCAGGGAAGGGAGTCCCTGAGCCCACAGAACAGCTCTGGGTGTGTGTGTGCACATCCATATCCATCAGAACTGATGTAATTAAAAGGAAAGCATTGCAAAGTATAATTGGAAGCAGTTTGCAGCATTCATGCATAATTTTCAAATTATTTGGGAAGAGAGAAGTTATCAGAGCTGACAAGGCAATGTTATATGCAGTTAGAAGGAATAAAACTTAGTCTTCAATTTATATATTCTGTCAATTAATAAAGGAATGGATATAAATGAGGTGCTCAGGATCTGGGAGAACAAAAGGGAATCTGCTTCTCTCAGACCCTGAAGAGCCAAAGCAACACACGCTGGAAAAGATGGGAAAAAACATCCTGGGAACAGGTGTTACTGTTAGCTGGTCTTCAGAGGTGCTAATGAAAACTCCCTAAAATTACCAGGATCACAGAGAAACCTGAGGATCTGATCAAATTCGGGGATTTGGCTGTGTAAATTTGACATGCCTCCATCAAGGAAATGTTATCATTCCTCGCCTCAGCCCTGCAAACAGCTCTGATAAATTTCCCTGAGCTAATTGCTCTTTAATAGTTTGTTGTGTGAGCACTCGCTAATTACAAGTCAGGCAGCTTTGTGAAAACACATCTGAACTATTCCTACAGGTGAGAAGTGGGTTTGAGGAAGAAAGGAGTTTTTAGCAGAGTGTGGTTTGTGAGTCTCGGGTGATCTGAAGTTCTGCTTCAAACACCAGCACTGAGTCAGAGCATTGTTGTCATCAGACATAAATAATTCATCAGGTGAGGTGAGCCAGGTAGCTCTGGCCTTTCTCTTGGTGCTGCATTTTAAATTAAAAGTAACCCAACTCGTTGTGCTGTTTTTATTCTTAATTCCTGCATGTTTCTCTCAGACTCCGCCTTTCAGGCCCAGTGCAGGAGGCAGAGGTGGTGATCCCAAACTGGAGCATTTCCACAGAGATGGGAACAAGAGGAGCTGCAAAATGGGACTGGGAGGGTGACAGGGAGATGGGTGACACAGATGAGACCCCTCTGACCCTGGGGGCAGCTCTGGGCCCCTCAGGACAACAAAGACCTGGAGCGGCTGGAGCGTGTCCAGGGAGCTGGGAAGGGTCTGGAGCCCCAGGAGCGGCTGAGGGAGCTGGGAAAGGGGCTCAGCCTGGAGAAAAGGAGGCTCAGGGGGGCCCTTGTGGCTCTGCACAACTCCCTGACAGGAGGGGGCAGCCGGGGGGGTCGGGCTCTGCTCCCAGGGCACAGGGACAGGAGGAGAGGGAACAGCCTCAGGCTGGGCCAGGGGAGGCTCAGGTTGGACACCAGCAGGAATTTCCCCATGGAAAGGGTGGTCAGGCATTGGAACTGTCCAGGGAGGTTTGGAGCCCCCATCCCTGGAGGTGCCCAAGGAATTCCTGGAGGTGGCACTCAGAGCTCTGGGCTGGGGACAAGGTGGGGATGGGGCACAGCTTGGACTGGATGATCCTGGAGGGCTTTTCCAGCCCCGGTGATCCTGGGATTCTGTGTGGTCCATGTGCAGCAGTGTCAGGGCTGGTGCTGAGGTTCCTTAGGAGACACAGCAGCAATCCCAGCAAACCCAGAGGGCAGGAATTCCCTCCCACCCTTATATCCCATTTCTGCTTCTAACTTCAGCCTTGGCAGAGACTTCCAGATAAGTGGAATGGGATAATTCCCAGGAAGATGCAGACTTTGCTAACTACAGAATAAAAGGAAAGGCAGAAGGAATCCCCAGACGTCATTAGTCCTGATCGTAATTTAGGCAATAAAAATAAAAAGTGACGGCTTAAATTGGAATTTTCTGTTGCCTCTGGGAGGATCAGTTGGAGTTTTCATCCCACATTTAGATGCTAATGGTGCAATGCATCACTCCAGGCCCATTCCAGGGCAGTGGTGGAGTTTAGAGGTCAATGAGAAGCAAATTCCTGATGAAGTATTGAATGCTGAAAGAGGAAACATTGAATGCTGGAAGAGGAAATATTGAATTATGAAAGAGGAAATATTGAATATTGGAAGAGGAAATACTGAATGCTGGGAGAGGAAATGTTGAATATTGGAATATGAAATACTGAATGCTGGAAGATGAAGGACAAGCAATGTTGCCTTTCAGAGACCATCAAAGCTCATTTTCTCCACTGGTGGTGGTGGAACTGTGGGGTCTGGACTGCTGGAGTTGAAGATAAGGGTCAATCACAGCTGCTATTTGCTTATCTCATGAAAAGGAAAAAAAGGCATAATGTTTGCTTTTAGCATTCCCTAAATTCCATCTCTCTCTTTGTGAAGAAACTCTCCTCCTGGTGGATGTAATAATCCATGGACGGACACGTGCATGGCAGGTTCAAATATCAGGAGAAGAATCCCACCTTCACTGCAGGATGGGAGAAGAGAGACCTCGAGGGAATCATTTGCCGAGTTATTTTGGGAAGTTCTGTAAACTTCCAGCATATCAAACTTGTGCTGTCAGGAAATTTCACACCTTGCAGGAGAAATCCTCTCCTATGGCTTGCTCTGAAACTGTCTCCTGTTTCACTGGTACCCTTCCCAGCTCCAGTCATCACCTTCCCAAATTGTGACATGTAAAAGATAATCCAGTTATCTTTTTCTGCACCTAAGTTTTTTCTTTTTATCCACTTAAGTTTCTTCTTTTTAGCCACCAAAGTTCCCTCGTGAGGAAGCACCACCTGGAATTCATGAATGTTTCCTCCTCGGTAACTTGCCCCATCCCACTGCCGCCCTTCCAAGACGCGGTGGAGCAGATCCCAATGACATCCAAGATGTGAACACACACCACAAACTGGTTTTTCCCTATTCCTTTCTCAACCTTTCCCGGTTTTCCACTTGCTGTTTGACTGCTGAGGGCTGAGCCGACATTCCCATGGATCTGTTCAATAACTTCAGGATCTCATTCCCGAGTGGTGCCAGCCCTCTCCGAGCTCCAGAGATGCCCAGCATGGAAAAGGTTGACTGTCACTCTGTGGTTATTTTGCCATGGAAGGAGGGCACCAGGGATGAGCATCAACAACAGCATCTTTCTTCTCCAGCCCATGGAGCATCCAGGGTGTTTTCCACATCCTTCTGCCTGTGCCTATCTCCCAAAAGTGAGGGGAACACAGACACGGGAACCAGCCTGGCCACCATCAGGTGCCTCCAGATGGAGAAACGGCCACCTTGACCCTGGAGACAGCTCTGGCTGGCTCACAGCTGCCACTGAGTGCAAACCTGCAGGAAAAGCCCCTGGGATGGCAGGAAAAGGACCACAGTCCCCATTCTGGTGCAGCCTGTGTGAAACTGGAACCCCACTGGAATGGCCCTGCTGGGTCCTGCCCCCTTTCTCAATGCAGTGGTTCCCTTCCTCAGTGTTTGCTCCTGCAGCTGGAATCTTAATTCTCCAAGGGTTGGAAAGCTGGAAAAGCATCAGTGTCCTCCATCCTCTCCTGTCTAACCCAGGCAGGTGTTTATTAACACTCAGCACAGGGATTCACCACGTAAGGAAAAGCTGCTGTACGCAGTGAATCCAAGGAATCTGTCCTGCAGCACAGTGGGAACAGGCAGAGCACAAGGAGGCAATTTTAGCTATGATCCAGGAGTCAGGATTCCCACCTTCTCCGTGCACCAGTGCTTAGGGATGTGTGTCCATAAAATCCCACTGTGAAGAGAAAGCTGTGCCCCAGGATCGCTGCTGGCGCTGGGAGGAGCTGGGATGGCTCCAGCCCCAGTTCCCTGCCAGACTGGCCGAACCCTCAGGCTGCCTTGGCTGGAACCTGCTGCTCCTGGGGTGGGAGCTCTGCTTGGATCTCACCTGCCTGCCGGGATATCAGGGAGAAACTCCAGGAACCCTGTGCCGGCCCTGGAGAAGGAAAGAGCTCCTCAGGGAGCCCTTCTCAGTTTGTAGCTGTTTCATACTGTGGGGCATGGGCTGGAACAAGGGGAGGTTTAAGGTCCTGTCCAACCCAAACCATTCAAGGATTCCATGACTTCATGATTCTGGGATTCCATGACTCTATGATTCCATGATTCTGTGACTTCATAATGCTGTGATTCCCTGATTCCATGACTCTATGATGTCATGATTCCATAATTCTGTGATTCCATGGTTCCATGCTTCTGTAATTTCATAATTTTATGGTTCCATGTTTCTGTGATTTCATGATCCCATGGGTCTATGACTCCATGATTCTATGATTCTGTTATTTCATGATTCCACAATTCCATGATTCCGTGATTCTATGATTTCATGATTCTATGATTTCGTTATTTCATTATTTAATGATTTCATGATTCCTTGATTCCATGATTTCATGAGCTACATTTTACATTTCTTTTGAATCCAGGAACTGTTGAGCCAAGTGGTTTTTTACATTTTGGAGAATTGTGCCATTTCCCTGCATTTTAAGGGCTGGTGGGAATTACATTGTCAGCAACCAGGAAAATCTGACACCCACCTGACTTTTTTGTCTCCTTATCCATGGAAATTTGTGTCATTGGAATGGATAACACAGTTCACTGATGTGAACTCATCCCTTGTCACACTGTGTTATTTTATACAAACCCCTGAACCACCCCTTTGGTCCCAAAGCCTTGAAGTTCACAGGATTCCAGGACAATCTCACTTTCCAAATGTGCAGTTTAATACTTTGGACTGCACATCCAATTTCCCACTGGAAAGAAAAGGGAAAAACCAACTTGTTTATCAGAGTTTGATTTTGGCAGAGCGTTATCTTCAACTGCTCCACACGAGCTTCGGTTTCTGCCTCAAAGTCAGCGTGGGAGGGCTGAGACTCCCAAACGTCCCCCAGCAGGCTGGGAGCACAGCTGCAGCTGAGCTCCAGATGTGCTCCTGCTGAGTCGGACTGGCTGCAAACACAGGAGAACAAATAGGGCTGGATTGGGAGGGGATTTTTTTGTTGGGTGTTATGAAAGTGGAAAATGGTTATTATGGATATAAAAGGCAAACATAAAATCATGGAATCAGGAGTGAATGCTGAGTTAATAAGTTGATCTTGCATTTTCAGTGTGTGAGCAAGGAAATAATGGCTTGGGGTTGGAATGGGGGTGGTTTCATGCCTTTTATTACTGAGGATGCTTCCCTGCCTGGCAATGCTTCTGAGAACTCCTGACTTCATCCCCAGCTCCACGGGCACAGGAAAACAAAGGAAAGATTGGGGAAATGTCAGCCAAAGCAGTAGGAAAAAGCACCCAAATAGCAAAGCAAAGCAGCTGAGTGCTTTCCAGGGAGGCTGGAGCAGGATGGAGCAGGTCTTCCCCTGTGGGAGGCCATGGCCGAGGCTCAGGGAGGAATTAAACCCAAATGCAGGTGTCTGCATTGTTTGGGTTATTGGGAATTGCTGAACACACATCCCAGCAATGCACTGGACTCCAAAGCCTGGCTTTAAGCAGGATCCAAGGCACAATGGTCACCAGCAAGGGCAAAAGGAGAGGGCACGAAATCAAATCTGAGAACACAAAAGATTTCTTTTCCCCCATCAAGCAACGTTTCCTGGTAAAATGACAGACTGTAAAAAGGAATAAATACTCCCTGGGTGCTCCACTGGGAATGAGGCAAGGTGGCAAATCCATGCTCTGGCTCCTTAGGGTGGAGATCAGGAAAGGCCCTCCCGGAGGGTGCTGGGCACTGCCCAGGCTCCCCAGGGAATGGGCACAGCCCGAGGCTGCCAGAGCTCCAGGAGCATTTGGGTGGGATTGTTGGGGTGTCTGTGCAGGGCCAGGATTTGCACTGAATGATCCCTGTGGTCCCTTCCAGCTCAGGATATTCCATGGTTCTCCTGGGGGATGGAGAGTGCTGGCTTTGGCCTCTGGCCTAGAACCACCAGAGCAGGGAAGCAGCAGAAGCTCCTGGGTTTGGTGTGAGCAGGGTCAGCACTGCCCAACAGCTGCTCCTTTGCACCTTTTCACTTCTGATGGCTTCCAAACCATGGCTCAAACATCCCCTGCTGCTCCCAGCCCTGCTGGGATGCACAGCCAGAGGGATTTTAGACAGAGCAAAACTCACTTTTCAACAGGATCCAACCTCTGTTCCCAGTGTAAGGAAGCTCTGAAGCTCTGCTGGATGAAGTTATTAATAAAAGAAATGTAAACACACACAATGTTTGCAATAATTCTCCATTACCCACTCCACAGGCAGCTTGGAACAATGCATGTGGAGCAGGTGCCCCGTTGCTCTCTGTTCCTATCAGAACTGATTTTATGAGGATGAGATTTTGCTCTGAAATATTTCAGACACAACTGAGAAACAGATGGGGAAGGAAGCTGCACATGGGCAGCACTAAATCCACCCTGTCTGTGCTGAAAGCTCTTGATGCAAGGAAAAGTGATGAACATGGGGACATTTTGGGGCAGCAACAGCTCAAAGGAAGAAATGCAGCAGGCTGGCAAATCAGGCAGGGGTGAGGAGCTGGGAAAAAACCCCAGGGTTTCCTGGGATTGAGTAAACCCAGGGGTCCAGAACTTTGGGAAATGCCTTCCTCTGCGGGAAGAAGTTTGCTTGTGATGCTGCCACAGTGGGGACAACATGGGTTATGTGCCAGAGAATTCCAGCTTTGGGATCTTTGGGATTAAACCTGCCTGACCTTCCCACACTGGAGAGGTGAGGAGCTGGTGCGAGCACGAGGGAATCTTCCCTCTGGCACACCCAACACACTCAGCTGTCCTGGTGCTCCTGAGGGTGACAAACAGAGGCCTTTTGAGTCACTGGCAGGTGGCACTTCAGGGAGGCTGTGACAGGAGGTTCTGAGCCACCACAGAGCAGGGACCTCCCCCATGAGCCATCTCCACCCAAGGCCATCCCTCATGTTTCACCCCCTGCCATCCTTCCTGCCCCAGGAGGTTGGCAGCAATAACCCCACATCCCTCAGCATCACAAACCTCAGCTCCTGCGGGCTCTGTTTCCAAGGAACACTGAGAACTGGAGCATCCATTAAACCTGGGAATTGTTGTAATTTAATTAAAATTTTATCTCTTTGATCCAATCATATCCTAAAAACAACTGCAAGCTCTGCCTGTGTGATCAGATCAGTTCCTGGGATTTCAGGAGTCCTGCTCCCCTGACACCTCATCACATACTGAGACTGAGGGGATGTGAAATCCCTGCTTCATGCAGAGACTTTCAGAAATGAAAACTGGATTTACTCCCCAAGTAGCCAGAGGAGAGAGGGGATGAGGGAAATTGGAGAAACCAGAGCAGTTACAATGGATGTGCCCAGGTACAGGCTCTGCCACACACAGGAGAGGAGAGGCTGCTTCAAATGGAGCCCCAAGTCTGTTTTGCCTGGAAAAAGGGGGATTTCTGTCCCTTGGGTGGCACATCCAAGGGAGAGTTTGAATCCCGGTGCCATGGGGGCTGCAAACCCCAGCGTGGGCAAATCTCTGTGCCTCTGCTGAGGGGAAGACATGAAAAGATTGCTAATTAAAGCCATTAACTGATTGACTTCTCCCCTGAGCTGCGTGGGAATCACTTCCCAAAGCCCAGGCTCCTGCTCCCCCGGAGCTGTGGCTCAGCAGTTCCAGCAGGGAAGGAGGCACTGAGCCCATTCCTCTCCTGATAGCTGGGCTCGTTCCTCCGGCACCAGCTGCCCCTGGATTCTGCTCCGTGCCGGGTGTCTGGCAGAGGGAGCTCTGCTGGAGGGATTCACTCCCTGATCCAGCTTTGTGTCACCTCCCAGGAACTCCTTGGGCACAGCTGTGGCCCTGTCACCTCCTCAGGTGGCGCCTGTCCTCAGGCAGGGGCCAGTCCCCATCCCTACAGACTGAAAATCCGATTTTCTGGGAAATATTCCCATCTTAGGTACCTTCCTCTGCTCTAAAGAGAACAGAGACTTATGAATCACTGGGTTCATCATGTTGAAAGAATGTGACTTTTTATTGTCAGTGACATTTCAAGTGTTTCAAGTTTGAACATGTCTTGCTCATGCTAAAAGGGAATGGGGCCTCATCATCCCCCACCCACGGTGACCTGCAGATTGAGAGGGAATATTGCTGCCTCCTCAAAGTCACTGCAATTGTCACTGTACCCAAAAGATTCTCCAGTTTGGTAAAACTGGCTAAAACCAAGTGGCTAAAAGCACCTTGACACCACCTCCCCTCACGCTTTGCAGCTGGGGAGTGTTTTCAATCAATGTCTAAATTAATGTTTCATTTATTGCTATGATCCAGCAATTCAGGAGCTCCTGAAATCCCATTCCACATCTCCAATATCCAGGCTCCCCTCTTCAGATTCCCATTTCAGTTACAGGTTCAAATGGATGGATCTGTTTGTGGTTGATGCCGTCCCCTATTTCCTGTATCTCCTTTCTGCCCTTTGCTTTGGCTTTAGGTTGGACTTGATGACCTCCAATGTCTTTTCCAACCTTAATGATTCTCTAATTATGAACAGGAAATGTTTCCATCCCCACAGTGAGCTGAGACTTTGACCTCTGCAGGTTTTCAGTGCAACATCAGCGATCAACGTCCTCATAACCAGGGGCTTTATTTATTGCCAGTTACAGGAAAGTCTTCTCAGTGGAATTCCAGATCTCACTTTCTGTGCAATTCGTTATTTGGGATGTGGTGGCTGCACCTGCTTGAGGTTTGTGTTTAAGGAGAGGGTCAGATATGAAATGAGCTCTCTGCACAACCAGTGTGGCCACAGCAGGAGCTGCTCACCTCCGGAGCTGTGTCCTGCTTCCCAGAGTCATGGAATCATGGAATCACAGAATCATAGAATAATGGAATCACAGACTCACAGAATCACAGAACCATGGAATCATGGAATCACAGAACCATGAAATCACAGGACCATGGAATCATGAAATCACAGAACCATGGAATCACAGAATCACGGAATCATGGAACCACAGAATCACAGAATCATGGAATTTGTACATCTCAGTGAAGCTGGGGCTGCCCCTGGATTGCTGGAAGTGTCCAAGGCCAGGCTGGACAGGGCTTGGAGCACCCTGGGATAGAGGAAGAGCCTGGAACAAGGTGGGCTTTAAGGTCCCTTCCACCTCAAACCATTCCATGATCCCTGATCTCCTCCTGCCTCCCCTTTTTCATGAAGGAATTGAGATAAGGAGGCATCCAAGCCCTGACCTGATGAAGCCACCCCAGTGCCTGGCCCAGAACCATCCCCAGCACCACTGTGTCCCTTGAGGGGTGACAGCCCCGAGGTGCTCTCTGAGGTGGAGAGCCATGGTGGGGCCAGGTGACACCAGGACGGGAGTGTCCCCAGCCCTGTGTGACCTGAGGAGCCCTGGCCGTGGCAGGGAGGGCACAGAGGGGACGCTGCAGCCCCGCGGGAGGCTCAGCACCCCACAAACAATGACCCGGCAGTGACAAAAGGCCACTTCAAGGCTTCAGTGGGGCTTCGTCACTCACCAGCCTCCCAACAGCCGCTCGGGGGGTCTGAGAGCAGCTGAGAGCTGGGGGAGCATCCGCTGCCTGCAGCAGGGAGGCTCCTGCCTTGGGACCCGAGTTCTGCTCGGGGGCAGCGCCCAAGGGTGAGACCCGGACCCCCGGCACGGCTCCGAGGCCAGGACTGGATGGTGCAGGTGCCAAATGCGGGTTTAATTGCAGCAGGAATTTCCATGTCTATCAAACGGCACGGGCGAGGCAGGCCCGGAGGTTCTGAGAGGAGCCAGAGGCAGGCGGGGATAATGCAAGTTCTCCCGGGAGGTTTAAGGTCTCTTAATGAGGTCTGCAGTGACCCTGGTGAGCAAGGACTGGGGTGTTTCTGATCGTGTGGAAAAGACATTTTCAGAGAAGGAAAGTTCAGAGCTTTTCCAGTTTTGCATTCAGAAAAGAAGAATAAATATGATAAAGTTACCATAATAAATTTAATAAAGTTACCATATTCTCTATAAATTTTGGAGATGCAATAAACTCCACACCGCAGAAGTTATCAACCCTTGCTGCAATTAAATTTTTAATATCATCCATGTTTCTCCCGTGTCCCTGGATGCAGGAGTGTGACAGAACACTTCCAGGGTGTTTCCTCCTGCAGATTCCAGGCCCTGTCTCCCATAAATCCGATTATTCCTGCCTTGTTTTCCCATCTGCTCTGGGACAGGGCAGCAGCTCCATGTCAGAGCAGGGGCACTGTGTCAGGGCTGATAATTGAAGTCGGCACTGATTATCCAACACCCGGAAAAGAGCCGGGCTGGAAGTGCAGAGAGGATGAGAATCGTTCCTGGTGAATTTTAATGGCCTTTAATCAGCCACTCCACGCTGATTACCATGAACGTCAGGAGCCGTTTCCTCCCCATGCATGGCTGGGATGGATTCAGGCTTTAACTGCCCTAATTTAATTCCTGCTCAGCAATCAGAGCTGAGTTGGCTCCAGAGCCATCCAGGTGGGGAGAGGAGAGAATTCCTCAGGGCTGGGGGCTCTCCCAACGCTGTGACTGCTCCTTCTCCCATTGCTGCTTCCCTGACCCTGCCCTGGAAGAGCCCTGCTGGCCCTTGGCTGTGGGAAAGGAACAAAATTGCTCCCTCTGAGGGAGGTGAGGCCCTGGCACAGGGTGCCCAGAGAAGCTGTGGCTGCCCCTGGATCCCTGGCAGTGCCCAAGGCCAGGCTGGACAGGGCTTGGAGCAGCCTGGGACAGTGGGAGGTGTCCCTGCCATGGCAGGGGTGGCACTGGATGGGCTTTGGGGTCCCTCCAACCCAAACCATTCTGGGA
The DNA here is from genome assembly GCA_013397795.1 of Orthonyx spaldingii. Taxonomy (NCBI): domain Eukaryota; kingdom Metazoa; phylum Chordata; class Aves; order Passeriformes; family Orthonychidae; genus Orthonyx; species Orthonyx spaldingii. The sequence continues at coordinate 1,541,777 of VZTJ01001205.1, forward strand.
TTCTGTGAATAATGAATGCTCTCGGAGAGGGAGGGGTGGTTGGCAAAGCAGATCCAGGCTGGCAGAGCAGTGATCGTTCTTCAGGATATGGATCATGATCATCTCTAACCCAGGGAGATCTGGAGGAAGTTTGTAGAGAGAATAAGTCACCACTGCAAGAGAGAAAAGGTGCTCCAAAAGTGCTCTTGTGACCCACAGGATCATGGAATGGGTTGGGTTGGAAGGGACCTCAAAGCCCATCCAGTGCCACCCCTCCCATGGCAGGGACACCTCCCACTGTCCCAGGCTGCTCCAAGCCCTGTCCAGCCTGGCCTTGGACACTGCCAGGGATCCAGGGGCAGCCACAGCTTCTCTGGGCACCCTGTGCCAGGGCCTCCCCACCCTCCCAGGGAACAATTCCTTCCCAATATCCCATCCATCCCTGTCCTCTGGCACTTTAATCCTGGATAACGTTGTGAAAGCCTGCACCCACACACCAACTATGCATAAAATAAATATTTATATTGCCTCAATTGTCTTGTATAAAAGGACACAAGTGCTGGAAGCTGAGGTACAGAGATTTATCTTCACAGTCCCTGAAATCCCGGGAATGTGGCACTTCCACGCAGCCTGTCTGCCTCCCTGCCAGCTCTGCTCCCCTCCAATGCCTCAATTTGCTTCATTTGTGTTTTTATTGCTCTGTCACTCCCCGAAGTTTGAGGGAACTGGAGCTGCAGGGGCACCGGGGGAGCTGCGGGGTTGACAGGGATGGCTTTGATAACGATCCCCTGAGCAGGGCACTCCCGGGGGAAACATCAGAACAGCACCTCAGCAGGGGCAGCAGGAGATGAAAAACACGCAAATCACAGGCAGGGGATGACTTCCCCCCATCCCTTCTCCAGGGAAGGCAGCAGCCTCCCACTCCCTGCTCCAAACACGGGGCACTTCCAGGAGCTCCACCTTGCTGGGTCATCCTGAGTGTGGCTCTGCTCAGAGTAGGAAATGTGGACACTAAAATCCATCTCTGCAGGGAACTGCAACATTATTGTGGCTCATTGTGAGCAGAGATCTTCCCCTTAGGAGCCAGATCTGCTTATTCACGCTCAAAACTGATAAAAATCAGTTCTGAACACTTCCCACCGAGCTCACACAAATATTGGATCCTTCCACAGCTTCCTCAGGTTGCTCTGGACTCCTGCCATGTCTACATTCTTTTCACTGAGTAAATGTATTGGATCATAGAATTATTTATTCTAATGTTCACTTTTTAGCGTTGTGTATTCAACAGCAAAAGTAACAAAACAAATATCTCTGTACAGCACATCAGCACTGCCAGCTCTGGAGGCTGCAGCCACCTCAGAGTGCAGAGCTCTGTCTTTGTCAGCACAAAACTAAACCCAAACCTCCCCAGAGAGAGAAATGATGGTGCAGAAAACACCCAGACAAAGAAACAGGTTCTGAATGAAGTGGTAAATTTGTTTAAAGAAAAATCCTTAAGGAATTTCTTTTGAAGATCAGCATTGTTCCATTCACTTGGTAAAACTGCATTAGAGATCTGCTGGAAAATTGTACTGATAAATTCAGAGCCTGGGAAGGGTCAGCCTGGCTCAGGTGGCGCTGGTGCAGTGATGTGAGATGGGCACAGCCCCACAAACACCCTCAGTCCCTGCACATCACCGAAGAGCCCAGAAATTATTGACAAAAAACCCAAACTGAGGTAAAAAATCCCAGACTGAGGTAAAAATCCCCAAACTGAACCCAAACTGAAGCACAAGAGCCCCACTGGCAGCACTGGTGGCACGCGTGTCTGCAGCACTCAGGGCAGGGTGCCAAGGGCAGGGTGCCAAGGGCAGGGAGGGAGGGGGCCCAGCCCCAGCGGCAGAGCGGCCCCGGCCAGGGCAGGGGGGAGATGGAGCTGCAGGACACCCAGGGCAGCTCCACCCAATGGCCAGGACACATCTCCATCCCGGTGGCCACAGGAATGTCCCCATCCTGACAGCTCAGGACAGCTGGGAATTGTGTGAGGGCCACCAGATCCCCCAGCACTGCTCCTCACACC
>VZTJ01001205.1:1544009-1556833 GCA_013397795.1 Orthonyx spaldingii
CCTCTCCTCTCCTCTCCTCTCCTCTCCTCTCCATGGGCAGTTCCAAGCTGTTCCCAGGGCCTCTGCAGGAGCAGGAGCCCAGCCTCAGGAGCTGCTCCAGAAACCTGGGGAGCACCACAACCAACCAGGGGTCACTCAGGGCCTGCAGCTTCCAGGAATCCCAGAAGTGTTTAGGCTGGGAGGGACCTCCAAACCCATCCCATTCCAACCCCAGCACCTTCCACTGTCCCAGGCTGCTCCAAGCCCCAAAGTCCAGCCTGGCCTGGGGCTCTGCCAGGGATCCAGGGCAGCCACAGCTGCTCTGGGCACCCTGTGCAGGGCTTTTGGTGCCAGGTTCCAGCAGACAGCACTGGAAATCTGGGAAAATCCGAGTTATCCGCTGAGCTGCAGGAATTCCCAGGCAGTCAGGGCCCTCAGGCCTGTCAGTGCCACAGCACCCTCCCCTCACTGCTCACCCTAAGCAACCCCAGCCCTCCCCACCCCCAGCACCGGCATCTTTGCAGCTTCTTCATTTGCATTTTTCCAAAGGTCTTTCTTTCTTTTTTTCTCCCAAGCAGGTAATTTATTTTTTTAGATTTTCTTTCACAGAAAAGGTCATTTTCTTCCTAACACGTTTGTTTGTTGCAAACTGTTGCCAACACCTCAGGGTTTCTGCTTGTTTATGAGCCATGGAGTGTCTATTTTCCTGGTTTTCCTTCTTTTTCAAGCCTTAGTTCAGTTTTCCCAATATTTTTACTCCACTGAATGCCAGGCTTTGGAGGCAGGGCAAGATTGCCATCTCACAGTGAGGATTCTTTAGAAAGAAAAGGAAATAAAAAAGGCCATGTCTGTTTTAAACTCTGATCTCCATGAAAATCAGACTTTCCTTTGAGTCAATTAAGATTTCCCTCAACAAAATTCATGCAGTGCAGTGAGAGACGATTTTGTTACAGGAATGTGAAGTATCCAGGGAAGCCAAAGGCAGAGTCCTCCTTTTGTCTGTGCAGAGAGGAGGGATGGATGGATGGATGGATGGATGGATGGATGGATGGATGGATGGATGGATGGATGGATGGATGGATGGATGGATGGATGGATGGATGGACGGATGATCCTGAGATCTGCTGGATTGGGATTTAGGGGCAGGTGGAGCCTCCTCTCTGGCAGAATCTCCTTCCTGACCCTGGGAGCGAGGGGATTTGGGATCTGCCCCTGAAACTGCCCTGCCTGAAACTCGTCACCTCTGCTCTGTCACCCAAAGAGGCCTTTCCAAAGGAAAAATGATCCCCACCCCAACAAAACCAGCATTGGAGGTGGGTCCTGGTCCTCAGAGGTGCTGGGGAATCTGATCCCTTCAGGAAGGAGTCCCCAAATGCCGGGAAGCCTCTCCCAGCCCTGTGCCATGCACTCCTCGGGTGGTGCTCCCACACATTCACCTTTCGTGCAGGCTGCTCCTGACACTTCCAAGCAAATCCCTGAGAAATCCACAGCACAATTCCTATTTCACACATCAGCCAGGGGCTAAAAAAACTCCCAAAGAATCCTGGAGCTGCAGACTGAGTTTATAAATAAACTGGCACAGAAAAAAGAACCTCTGGACCACGAGAGCTGCTGGAGGAAACATCCGTGAGTGCTGCCGAGGGGGCACAAATCCCAGTGACACCTTCCAGGGCAGCCAGATCCGGAATCCAGCAGGCAGAGATCCTCTGGATTCAAACTGCCTGCTTTAAACAGGCTGGGAACCAAAGCTGCAGAGCGTTTCTGAGGGCTAAGTGTGCTGTGGAAGCTCAAAGCCACAGCTGGGCAGTGAATCCTGCTCTTCTCCTGCTTTGCTGCTTTCAAAACTTTGCCATCCCCAGTTCTGGGCTGTGAACTTGGAGCTTGGAGAGGGTGGATTTGGTTACAGGGAAAATGTGGGGGTGCAAAGGAGGTCCCTTCACAGCCAGGTAAAAGTGAGGCCTCCCAGAAGTGCTGTGGGAATTCATCCCCTGCAAAGGGCTCGGGGGTGACAGGGACAGCTCTGCCACTGCGGCCCAGGGCATGGACCCTGCAGTGCTCACATCTGCTCCAGCTGTGCAGCACATCTGGACACGGGCCTGGGGACAGGGAGCAGGGTCTGGGATGGATTCCTCCCCTCAGCTCTGCCTGTGCTGCCACAACAACCACGGAGAGCAACCGGGGAATGTCCTGGGCACAGAGGGAGGTTCAGTGAGGCAGCAGAACTGTTCCCCTTCCACTGGTAACAGCACCACGGAGCTGGAACTGAAATCAAAAAGGCCTCGAGACCCTTGGTGGGACCCAGGAAGTGGCATTTAGCTGTCCCCAGTGCACACAACTCCACCTGAGCCACTTTCCTCTACATTTTTTATAACAAATGCAGTAAAATTGGCACTTCTGAAGCAAAATTTATCCCTTCCTGAGGCTGATGCCCAAAGCAGATCCCTTGAATTGCACTCTGGAAGTGCCTGTTTCCCTCTGATAGCTTCAAGGGACACTCTGGGAGTGTCCCAGGTTATTTGGGATGAGCTAAAGGGCCCTGAGCAGTGTCCCAGGTTATTTGGGATGAGCTAAAGGACACTCTAGGCAGTGTCCCATGAAAAATCTCACCTCTTAAATATGGATATGAGGAAACCATGGCCTAAAATGCAGGAGCAGCTGTGGCAGGAGAAACTCAGTTCCTGAAATAGGAGTACGCTCAGGGTGCTGGGGTTAAGGGGCACTGGAGAACACAGTGGCCCCACCTGAGTGGCCCAGGGAAGGCATCTGCCTTGGCTCCCAGCTCACACTGCAGTGGTTGTCAGGATAATCGATGCCAAGGGTTCCAACCACTCCTTTGCTTTGGTTGTATCCAGCTGGGAAAACCCAAGACAGGGTTGATATTCTAAATGTATGGATTTTTTTTCTGTGGAAATTCCTTGAAGATATCTCAGGTTCTACAATTTAGAAGTGCTGCTCAGAATGGGGTAGTGCTGAGGGATTTGTTTTGTGGAAGAGGATTTGGGGGGATGTGCGTGGGACAATGGTCCAGCCCCAACTGCCCATCTTTGGGCCCGTCCATCACATTTCCACCCAAACTTTCAGCTGCATTTCCTGATTCAAACCCCAGAGCAGCCACTGAGAGGGAGGGCACTGAATCTGTGAATCACAGAATCATGGAATTGGCTGGGTTGGAGAGACCTTAAAGCCCATCCAGTGCCACCCCTGCCATGGCAGGGACACCTTCCACTGTCCCAGGCTGCTCCAAGCCCCAGTGTCCAGCCTGGCCTGGGACACTGCCAGGGATCCAGGGGCAGCCACAGCTTCTCTGGGCACCCTGTGCCAGGGCCTCCCCACCCTCACAGGGAACAATTCCTTCCCAATCTCCCATCTCTCTTCCTCCCCAGCAGTCAGTTTGAGAAGGTTCTTTGAAGAGCTGACACAGCAGCTCCTGAAATCCAGGAATCGAGATTTTTGCAGCAGAGCAGCTCAGCACCAGCAAAAAATCCTGCTGCAAGATGTGAAATGTCCCATCCTGTGGTTTAACAATATCCTGCACCTGCCCAGAGGGGCTGCGCTGCCTCAGGAGGAGGAGGAGGAGAGGGAGGAAGGGCTGACTCCAGGGGGGCACCTGGATCTGTTCCCACATCAAACTGGACACAGACAAACACTTCCTCTGCAGCCAGGCCCATCTGCCATCATCAAATGAATTCCTCTGCAGGGACAAGAGGAGAAACTCACACAGGAAGCAATTGCATCAGGTTTGTCTCTGAACTCCATAAAGAAAAATCCCTCTCCAAGCAAAATTGTCTTTGGAGACAGCTCCAACACAGCCCCTCATTCCCTGCTCCCTCATTCCCTGTTCCCTCATGCCCTCCTCCCTCACTCCCTGCTCCCTGCACAGCCCTTCCATGCCCTGCCCTGTGCCGCTGCCATCCCACACATTTTCCCCTTCATTTCACTCTATTAAGGCACTAATTGATTGACCAGACCAGGAGAGCCCAGATCTGTCCTCTGGGACTCTCCTGCATTCCCAGTGACAACTGCAAATGGGAGTAGGGTTGGGGGAAACCTCCGTGTCCCATCCCAGCCGTGTCCCTCTGCTCTCCTGTGTTCCCAGCCAGCTCTGATCCCCCCTTCCCCTCCCCAAATTCCCTCCCCAGCCAGCCCCAAATGCAGCCCCCCACAGCTGGATGTGGTCTCTGCTCTGTTTGCCAGGGAACAAAGTGTCCTTTGGTGCCTGTGCTGAGGCTGTGGGTCAGGACCTCGGGGGTCCCTGCTGGTCCTGCTGGCCCTGCACACCCCTCCCTCCCTGCTCAGGGGTGCTGGGGGATTTTTGTCCATTCCTACTCACCTAGCATAAACCGCAGGATATCCCTCCCCCAGCAAAAGTCTGTGGAAGCCTGGAGGAAGGAAAAGGTTCCCCCAGTCCCAGAAAACACGAGCAGCTGCCTCCCCAAAGCTGCAGAGACATCCCAACAGTGGAGAAGTGAGGACTCTGAGCAGCATCTCCCCATGGGTGTTCTGCTCCTCCCACTCCTGCAAAGCAGCTTTATTTATCCCAAACACCCAGGCTGCTCCTGAACCCCAGGGACCCATGTGGGTGGTATCTGATGGGATGAACCGGCACCGTGGCTGAGGGGGTGATCCAGCACCGTCCCCTCGTGCCAGACCAGGCTCCCAATATCCTGCCTGAAATTCCCTGCAGCCTCCGTGTGTGCACAGCAAAGGGAGAAGGGGGAGAAGTTAATCAGGCAGCACTTTGGCTCTCAGCTCATCACTCTACAAGCATTGACTTTTCCAAATCATCTCATCAGTGCTGTGGGCACAGAATTTCTTCTGCGCCCGATGCAGATGCAGCTGTGTTGTTTAACCATTCCCACTTGTCCTGACTTCCCAAAGCACTTCAGCCACCCCAGGGAGGTTCATTTCATTAAAGGCCTCCCATCCAAGGCTGTTATTCCCCCAGGCCTGTTGCTCACCTCCAGGGCCTGGAGATCCTCCCCACCACATCCCATAGGAAGTGTTTAACACTGGAGCCTGGAGATCTTTGCCCTTGGAAAGGAGCTTGGCAAAGATACCCCAGCATGAGGAGGGCTGGAGGGAAGCGGCTGGATGGGAGAGGGGAAGGCCCTTCCTGGGTGCCCACATGGATTCTCCCTCCCTGGGGACTGATTTGGGGTGAGATTTCTTGGTGGCACTGCCCAGCCAGGTGTCCCTTCTGTCCCACCCCTGTCCCCCAGCACTGGGCACAGCCACAGCCTTGTGGGCACCATTCCCTCCTTAAAATCCTCCCTTGGGAATGACTGCAGGGCTGAAGAGCTCTGTCAGCAACCCAGGCTCAGCCCCTGCCATTCATTTCCAGAAAATGTGGAAATTGCACATCAAGGGGAGATGGGAAACACAGCCAAGCCCTGATCCCCAAAAAGGCTAGGTTTCCCATCAGGAATCCCTCTGGAGATAAAGCAGAGGCAGAAATGCTCAGGGTTGAGGTGACTGATGGCCCTGCAGATGGATTGGATAAAGCCAGGGAGGAATGGGCACAGGGAACCTGTTCCCTGAATGACACCTCGTGACTTTTTCCTTGCTTTTTCTTTGGGAAAAAGCAGCAAAGATGTTGTATTCCTACCCCAGAGGAAGAGAAACCGGAGATCTTCAAGGGCTTGGAAATCCAAGGAATTGCAAAGTAAGAGGTGGATTTTGATGCTTACAAGCAAAAGCCCATAACCATTGTTTTCCCAGGCAATGGAGCACTTGTGGAATTCAGTCAGAGCTTTCCCTGCCCACCCAGGGCTCCCACCTGGAGACTCTGCTCCCTTTTCCCTGTCCCACCACGGCCAGGAGGGCACCAGGGCCACGTCCCTGTGGAAGCTGATCCCAGGAATCCTGCAGCTCTAAATCCAGGCACAGTCCTGCCTCCCTGCCTCGTTCCAGGCATTTGCAGAGGTGGGAGGGTCACTAAAAGCAGTGGGTTAACTTGAGAGTGGAATTTTCGGGAAGGCTCCAAACTTCTCTGCTTTCCATCCAAGAGCTCAGCTCACAAACTTGGTTTTCCCTCCAGGACTTTTGCTTCTTGAGCAGCTCCTGAGGGGCTGGAGCTCTGGAAGGCACCAATGGCTCAGTGGGATGGGCTGGGGCTCCCTGCTCTCCCTCACAGGCTGGGATGAGGTTCCCAAGGTGCAGTGGAGGCAATAAAACATCCCTGACTCCCAGTCCTGCCCCTCCTGGTGTCACTTACTCCCCCCAGGCACATCACAAACCACGGGGCCTTCACCAGCACCAAACTCTTGCTTTGACAACCAAATCTTGGAATCCAGAGCAGAATTTCCAGGGTTGTTCCTGTCCCATGCCAGGAGGCCAGGAACAGGTTTTTAAAAGCCTTTTAAAATACTCCTCCAAAGCTCCACCCAATTCAGTCTGGACGGGGCTGGAGGGTTGTAAAAGAAGGCAGAAATTCTCATTTCCAGGTTTGGCTCCTTTGCTTCATTAAACTTGGGACCAGCCAAAGTTTCCTAGCAGGCAAAGGCTGTGGGATGTTCAATGAAATGAGCTGGAATCTCACAGGAAGCCACACATTTGATCCATTGGCAGCAAATGTGCAGCTCTGTGTTTTGGGGGATTTTTAATCCTGCCATTACAGCCTGGACTGCTTTTCCTGGAGGCTCCAGCACTGTTTAAAGCCTCACTGCAGGGCAGACAAAAAGCAGTGCTGAATATGCCTCCTCCCAGTGCCTGGGACCAGCAGGACCAAACCACCCCAGGGCAGCACGTGGGGCAAAACTTCCTCTGTTTTTTCACACAGTTATCCTGAGCCTCAGCCCCAAATTCAGCAGAAATCCCAGTGGGACTTGCCCAGCACGTTCCCTCTGTGTGGAGCATCCCCTGCCACAGCCAAGGGACACTGGGCAGGGACACACTTCTGGGAGCAGCCAGGCGGCTCCAAGGTTCCCAACTCAGACAACTCCTGGAGAAAAATGTTTTCTCTTCCAAAAGTGAATTCCAGACTCCCAAAGGTGTTGCACAAGAATCTGGGTGCTTTGCTGTGTCCAGCTGCATTCATCCACAGGAAGTGTTTTCCCTTCTTCCCACACTGGACACAACTCCCTCTGCCAGCGTGGGATGTTCTTCCACAGCCCACGGCACCATGGAGCTCAACACCCTTTCCACAGTCATTCCCACTCAGTAAAACACCCTCTGGTCCTCAACAAATACACTCTGGAAGGTGCTGAGAGTTGGCTGAAGTTGCAATTCAAGAAATGCTCACTTACCTGCCAGAATATGCTGTCTATTGTGTTCCCCAGGAAGCCATCCCTGCCCTCTGACGAGACCAGCTTAGGTCCCAGGATGGTCATAAATTCATCGAAATCCACCTGGCCATCCCCTGGAATGAGAGGAAAAGATCAGAGAGTCAAAAATCAGAGAGAAGGTTGGGTTGGAAGGGACATTTAGAGGCCGCATAGTGCAACCCCCTGATGTGAACAGGGACACCTTCCACTGTCCCAGGCTGCTCCAAGCCCCAGTGTCCAGCCTGGCCTTGGGCACTGCCAGGGATCCAGGGGCAGCCACAGCTGCTCTGGGCACCCTGTGCCAGGGCCTCACCTCCCTCATTATGATCAATTAATTACCCTGAGAGCCCAGTGTCCCTCTGAACCTGCTCCACACCAGGAACCCCAACGCCCTGGGGCACCTCCACAGCAACTTCCCGGTGCCCACAGACCCAAACCCTTTTCTGTGCCAGGGAATGGCCCCTGCTGTGTCCCACCTGCCCCCGAGGACAGAGCCAGGCCGTGCACTGAGGGGAGCAGGTCATTCCCCAGTCCCAGAGAGTCCAAGGCACTGGAACCACATCCAACCCCACACCCCGTGACTGCAGATGTGCTGCTCTCCCCAGGGTGCCTGGTATCCTGAGCCATGGGTGGATTATCCACAAAAGGACTTCCCAAAAAGCCGTTCTGGCAGGGGGCAGGAGCCAGCACACGGCCAGGTCTCTGCACAAGTTTTACAGGGCCAGCCCCGGCCTCCAGAGGGAGGGAGAGCAGGCAGAGCAGGGGCCAAGCTATTGCACATCCAGCAGCAGAGCAGGGAGCCAGAACTATTGCAAATCCAGCGGGCATTTCATCCCACCTTCCCAGCAGGCTCCGTGTGTGTGCCCGGCATGCAGAGCAGGCAGTGCAGGCACAGCTTTGGTGCCACCAGCAGGGACAGGTGACACCTCCTGCCACCAGTGAGCCGAGCTTGTGCAGTCCTGAGCGTGGCTCCTGCTCTGAACGAGGCACGGGGCTGTTTGGAGTGAGTTTTGTATGAAATGTCACTTTCCCCTCGGCAAAAAAAGGGATATTCGTGCCTGCTGAAGGATCTTAAAAATCCCTGTCCTTCTGAGCAGTTCAATGCCCAGACCTCCTGAGAATGCTTAACCTAATCTTCTGGAAAACCTCCTTCATTGATCAGGCCATGGACATCTCCTCCACGTTATTCAACTGATAGGGGTAGCTAAATCAGCCCTGCTTCGAGCCTGGGATGGGAATCAGCTCCTGAAGGATTTTGGGTTGTGTTTCGCTCCGATTCAGCTGGAAGTGACCGCAGCCACCCCTCCCTGGAGCTGCTGCTGCTGAATTACCAGGTGTGGGAAGTGTCTCAGGCCATGAGACTACGGCAGATCAATGCCAGGGCCACGATTAAAATGCCACCGGTGCCCGCAGCAGCTGCTGTGTGCCAGCCCTGCCACGTGCAGCTGCTCTGTCTGTCCTCATCACACACCGCTGCTGTCTGTCTGTCTGTCCCCATCACACACCGCTGCTGTCTGTCTGTCCTCATCACACACCACTGCTGTCTGTCTGTCCTCATCACACATTGCTGTTATCTGTCTGTCCTCATCACAGCACACACCGCTGCTGTCTGTCTGTCTGTCCTTATCACACACCGCTGCTGTCTGTCTGTCCTTCTCCTCACACCCCGTGTGCTCCACCCGAGCAGACGCGCGGCTGATTGCGATCTCCGCGTCCTTATCTCTGATGCCTTCGGCATCGTCTCCGCACAAACCGCGTGAAAACCAGCCCAGCCCGAGCACTCCCCGGGCAGAACTGTGATCTCCCGGAGATCTGGGATCTCTGCGAGGGAATATCCCGGGGTGAGGCTCTGGAAGCGGACCCAGCCGGGATCCGCGGTGTCTTTGCTCCTGTAAAATGCCCCAGACCCCGTCCCGCTGCTAAAGCCGCTCCCAGCGCCGCGGCTTTGCAGGACCGAGCTCCTTCCTGGGGCAGCTCACTGAGGAGCGGGGCGGGCACCCCGCCGCTTGAGAGCCGTTCTGTAAAACATTTCTGGGCTGTGGAAGACGCGTTCCCTGAGATGCCCCTCGGGAAGCGCCGCCCGTGGCACCCGCGGGGCCGGATCGCTCGGGAAGGTAACGCGAGGTGACAGCGGTGATTTACATCGAGCACAGCGCTCACGGCACAGGCGGCAGCGAATCCACACACCGGGATGCAAATCGGGATGCTTTGGGATGCTAATTTCTTTAAATTCGCCAGATTAGCAAGACAACAATTTGCATTTTGAAGAGATGCTGGTACCTGCCCCTGCATACATTCGGCCTGTGCATGTGCGACCCCAGCACGGAGTTTTCCAGTTTGGGTTCTCTCAATGTCACTCCACCCTCGGAGGACAGGCAGGACGCGCTCCCACACGTGATTCAGAGAGAGGGGTGCCAGCACTGCTGGGCTCTGTCTGACTTTGTACATGACTTGGGCAGCCCCGCTCGTGACTTCCCTGTGCCTCTGCCAGGGATCATCACTAACTTCACAGCCTTTAATTAGCAACTTAATGAGAGCATTTTCCACAACCTCCAAAGGAAGATACCATGAAAAAAATGCATTATTCCCTTAGTGACTGCTTTTTCAATTAAACCTCCTAACTAGCAAGGCAGCGAGACCCCACTTCTGCCTGGTAGACATATCCCTTTAACATTCATTTGAAGCTGCAGAAAACAAACCTTCCCTGTCATCAGCACCTCAGGAGACTGCAGCATCATTTCATCAACAGAGAGGAATCACGATTTTGTCTGAAAATTCCTTCTGACAGCCACGAGAGAAATGTTATAAAAACCAACACCAAAAACTGCATGGGGCCGCTCCACACAGCCAGGGCATCACCAAAGGCCGGTACCCACATCCCATCCTGGAGCACAGAGGGAAATTCGCGGTTGGCAAAGGCAGGAGATGCCTTCCTCGCCCTCCTCCTTCTCCCCACGATCACGCACACGGCACCAGAGCTGCTGCGGGATGCACTGCTGAGCACATGCTTGGGAACCACATCCAACCCCACATTCCCTCTGGAACCACATCCAACCCCACATCCCCTCTGGAACCACATCCAACCCCACATCCACCCCCACACCCCTGCTGGAACCACATCCAGCCCCACACCCCATGCCTGCAGATGTGCTGCTTTCCCCAGGGTCCCTGGTATCCCGAGCCATGGGTAGATTATCCACAAAAGGACTCGGAGTTGGTTTAAGGACAGGGAGAAAGGAGGCAAAGGCCAGGCTGGAGCTCGTGTGCTGCCTGCTCTCCCTCACCTTCCTCGCTCCTCTCCAGAGGCCATCCCACAGTCCCTGATCCCAGCCGGGCTCACAGGACCCCGGTCCCTCCCCATCGCCCTGGTGAGATGTGTGCTGCTCACACCCGCCCCTCCTCTGCCTCCAGCTCCCACTGAGGACTGAGCACCGCTCACCCCGCGGGAGAAGAACCCCGGGAAGGCCGGAAGGGCACGGGCAGGGCACAGCTCCAGATGTGCTCCCTGCCCAGGGACAGCCCCGGCGCCCTCCCCTCCCTGCTCCCAGGCACAAGCACAGATCTGTAAACCCCAGTCGGGCTGAAATCCCTGACTGAGGAAGGGAAATGGTTCAGTGGGGACCGGGCAGTGCTGGGTTAATGGCTGCACTTGAGGATTTCAGAGCTCTTTTCCAGCCTTAATGATTCCATGATTCCAAGGCACTCACACATTCCCACAGCTTATTTACAAACTGGGAGGGCAGGGAAACGTAGGGGCACAGTGGGGTGGGGTCTGCAGGGACAGGGAAACCTTGGGAATGGTGGTGAGGGGCTGCTGGGACACAGAAACCTTGGGACATGGTGTGAGGGGCTGCTGGGCCAGGGCAGGCTGGCAGGGGTGAAGGGGGTGAGGACAGAGGGGTTCCAGGCAGGACCCCACCCCATCCCTGGGTTCCACTCATCAGCCAAGGGATGGCTCACTGCCTGTGTGGGTGATCTTAGCAAAACACCAGAGCTGAGCTCAAGCACTGGGTTAAACCCACCTAAAGCACTTCTTGATTTCCTCCCATGTTCACCCCCCGTGGAGCTCCATGTCAATCCTGGCGTTAATGTCACCGAGTCACCCGGGGCACCGGGCTGGGGCTGAACCTCGTGACTCAAGCAGTGACTCAGAACCTCTCTGGCCACCTCAGCCGAGCCAAATCAGAACAACTCATCATGCCCAGGTCCTCAGTGGGGTAAGAAGAGCTTCCAGACACCCACCAATGTTTGCTCCTGCAGGGCTCTCAGTCCTGGCAGAAACCAGGGAATTGTGACAATAAAAAGGAATGGCAATGGTGGGAGCTGGGCTCATTGTCCCAGCGAGGGGAAAGGATGCTGAAGGCACCAAGCACCATCTCTGAGGTCTCTGGGAACCTCCCCAGTGCTCACAGACCATGTGTGGCCAGCAAGGAGCTGCCCAAGCTCCCCCCTCAGTCCCCATTCGTGGGGTGCAGAGAGACCTTGGGGACCATTCCAGCTTGAGGAGCCCCAGCACCAACGTCTGTCATGTGTGAGCTCAGCCTGGCTGCTCCCAGAGCTCCACAGAGCTCCAGCAGGGAATCCTTGGCTCCTGCTGGCCCCTTATGGCAGGGTGGGAACTGGATAATCTGTAAGGTCCCTTCCACCCCAAACCTTCCATGGCTCTTTGAGTCCAAGTGATTCCAAAGACGATGGAGCAGCAGCAAAGAGCAGCATGGAGCTGGGAATCCATGCAAGGGCTTTTCCAGCTCTTCCAGACCCTGCAGCCCAGGGAGATTGGCTTTGGACCTGACTGACTCAAGGAAAGGGGTGTCTGCACCTCTGCAGAATGTCCACTGGGCCTCCCAAACAAACCAGTGGGGTCACAGAATCGGGGAATCATTGAGGTTGGAACTCAGCCTCCAAAATCATCGAGTCCAACCATTTCCCAGCACTGCCAAAGCCACCACTGAGCCTTGTCCCCAAGTGCCACATCCAGAGGGCTTTTGAACACTTCCAGGGATGCCTGACCACCCTTTCCAGGAAGAAATTTTCCAGTATCCAACCTGGCCCAGCCTGAGGCCGTTCCCTCTCCTCCTGTCCCTGTTCCCTGCGAGCAGAGCCCGACCCCCCCAGGCTGCCCCCTCCTGTCAGGGAGTTGTGCAGAGGAGAAGGGACATGGAAAAAAGAAAATCATTAATGATTTAACCTCTGGAGGGGACTGGAAGAGCTCCACTGCCCCCCAGGGAGCAAACTTTGGGTTGGACACCATTTCAGGGGAGATGAAAGAGCCTCCAGCCCTTTGGAAAAGGGATTTACTCTCCCAAGCTACTTCCCTTCAACACCGATCCTCATCCAGGTTCTGATCCCACATCCCCAGGCCGAGAGGTTTCAGGAGAAATGCTGGTTTTGCCCTGGTTTACGAGAGCTGAGCACAGCAAATCCCAGCCTCTCCCCGAGCTTTGAGCTCCAGACAAAGGATTTCACCTTCCCTCAGCCTTTCACTGCGGGGAGAGGGAAAGTTGGGGAAGTTCAGCAGGAAACACAGAGCCAGAGCTGTGCAGTCACCGTGTCAGGGCACCAAGAGCCCCAAACACCCCCACC
>VZTJ01001205.1:1556888-1598693 GCA_013397795.1 Orthonyx spaldingii
CCACCCAACCCCCCCCCGAGCCCCATCCTGCCCCCCTTGTCCTGATCCCACAGGATCCACCCTGATCCCACAGGATCCATCCTCACAAGTCTGCCCAGGTTGGAAGTGCCCGGCAGGGAGAGCAGGACTCCAAATCCCCTCATCCCCGGGAGCAGCAGCCTGTACCGGGCTCCCGGAAACTCCTGTGCCCTGAAGGAAGGAGGGAATGCTCGGAGGAACAGGGGGTGACCCCATCCCGCCCCCATTCCCANTGGAATTAAATATTCATTGGGCTGGAGAAAGGCAGAGCTGGAGAGGGAAAGTGGAAGCGGAAACATGTCTGGAAGTGAGAGGGGGGAAAGGGAGATGAGAGGGAGGAAGGGAAATGAGAGGAGGAAAAGGGAAATGAAAGGGGGAAACATTCCTGGAAATGAGAGGGGGAAGGGGGATATGAGAGGGGGGAAAGGGAAATGAGAGAGGGAAATGAGAGGGGGGAGGGAAATGAAAGGGGGAAACATGCCTGGAAATGAGAGGGGGAAAACGTTCCTGGATTGCATCACCTCCACCCCCGGGCAGAACAGAGGCTTAGCCCGGGCTTTCGGAGCCTCGGGCATGGCACTGGCTGGCTGATGTGCCCTGACCGCTCCCTGAACGAGCCTTTCCTGGCCGTGCTGGCGATGATCAGGTCCGTGGCAGTCCCCGGCGAGGCTGCGCCGCTCAGAGCTCGCTCTGCTCCCGGCCTGTGACCTCCAGCGAGCGGCGAGGCGAGATATTTCCAGTCAATGAGCTGTGCTGGCACCGCTCCCGTTGATTTCTGCTCTCCCGCAGTGCCGGCCGGGCCGGCCCGGCTGTGCCGCCTCTCTGCCGCCGCTGTGCCCGGCTGTGCCACCTCTGTGCCCGGCTGTGCCGCCTCTGTGCCACCTCTGTGCCCGGCTGTGCCCGGCTGTGCCACCTCTGTGCCCGGCTGTGCCGCCTCTGTGCCACCTCTGTGCCCGGCTGTGCCCGGCTGTGCCACCTCTGTGCCCGGCTGTGCCGCCTCTGTGCCACCTCTGTGCCCGGCTGTGCCCGGCTGTGCCACCTCTGTGCCCGGCTGTGCCGCCTCTGTGCCACCTCTGTGCCCGGCTGTGCCCGGCTGTGCCACCTCTGTGCCCGGCTGTGCCGCCTCTGTGCCACCTCTGTGCCCGGCTGTGCCCGGCTGTGCCACCTCTGTGCCCGGCTGTGCCGCCTCTGTGCCACCTCTGTGCCCGGCTGTGCCCGGCTGTGCCACCTCTGTGCCCGGCTGTGCCGCCTCTGTGCCACCTCTGTGCCCGGCTGTGCCCGGCTGTGCCACCTCTGTGCCCGGCTGTGCCGCCTCTGTGCCACCTCTGTGCCCGGCTGTGCCCGGCTGTGCCACCTCTGTGCCCGGCTGTGCCGCCTCTGTGCCACCTCTGTNTCTGTGCCGCCTTTGCGCCGGGCTGTGCCCGGCTGTGCCGCCTCTGTGCCCGGCTGTGCCCAGCTGTGCCGCCGCTGTGCCCGGCTGCCCGGGCAGGGGCTCAGCACGGGCAGAGAGCGGCTCCAGCCATGGCACAACTCACAGACAAGGCTTTGGGTTTCACAGCTCTGGAGGTCAGAGCCTTGCCAGCAGCCTGACCCTCTGCCCAGCACCAGGCAGAGAATTTCTCCCTCATTCCAGAACTTCAGCGGGAACAGGGAAAGCTTGCCATGACACTTTGGCCTTGGAGAACAGCTTTAATGACAAACTGCTCCAGAGACTTCTGGGAGGAGAGAAAGCAGCAACTGCTGCTGGCCTCGGCACAGGAAGGACGTGGATCTGTAGGAATGAATCCAAAGGAGGCCACGGAGATGCTCCAAGGGCTGGGGCACCTCTGGAGCTGGGCTGGGAGAGCTGGGGGTGCTCACCTGGAGAGGAGAAGGCTCCACAGAGAGCTCAGAGACCCTTCCAGGGCCTGAAGGGACACCAGGAGAGCTGGAGAGGGACTGGGGACAAGGCATGGAGGGACAGGACACAGGGAATGGCTTCCAACTGCCAGAGGGCAGGGATGGATGGGACACTGGGAAGGAATTGTTCCCTGTGAGGGTGGGCAGGCCCTGGCACAGGGTGCCCAGAGAAGCTGTGGCTGCCCCTGGATCCCTGGCAGTGCCCAAGGCCAGGCTGGACACTGGGGCTGGGAGCAGCCTGGGACAGTGGGAGGTGTCCCTGCCATGGCATGAGAGGAGCTTTAAGATCCCTTCCAACCCAAACCATTCCATGATTCCATGAAAAGCTTTACTGGATCTGGGGAAAGGATCAAACATCTCCACTGGAGCCCCCTCTGTCCCTTCGGTCCCTCCATTCCTGCAGCTTTCAGAGCAGCTGTGTGGATCTGGCTGCTCTGGTTCCATGACAACCACTCAGAAAAGATCCATGGATTGTACAGACACATCCCTGGAGGAGGGGAACTCCATGGGGTCTGCAGGGCTCAAGCAGACACCCAGCAGGGTGGAGCAGGGGGGGATTTGTCTATCCCACAGTGAGCAGAGGAGCTGCAGAGCTCCTCACTCTGGCAGCACCTTGGCTTGTCCTGCAGGGAACAGCTCCAGAGGTCTGGTTTGCTTCCCATTAAACAGAAACCTCTGAACTCCCAGGGTCTGGCCAGGAGAGAGGGATTGAGGAGGATGGGGAGTCTGCTGGGATGAGTCCCTGCTCCAGCAGAGGCTCTCGAACAAGGAGGAAAAGTCCAAGGAAAACAGGGAGTGCAGTAGGAAATAAATCCCTATCAGACACCTGCCAGCTCCGCACAGGATGCACAGCAACCAGCCCTGCCACAGGGCTCCCCCAGGGAAGGGCCCTGCAGAGGGGGACGCCCCCGAGTCCCCACAGCCCCAGCTCTCTGTGACACCCCCTCCCGGGGCACCCAAACCCTCTGCAGGTCTGTGCAGGACTCTGCTCCCTCCCCAGCTGAGATCCGTGTCCTGTGTCCCTCGGACCAAGAGCAGGGATCACCCCCTGCTCCCCAGGACCTCCATCCTCCCTGTGCTGGCCCTGGGACGGGCAGAGAGCTCCGAGTGCAGCTCAGACAGCTCTGAGAGCACCAGCAGCCCATGGGAGCAGGACTCTGGGTGCTCACACACACCCTGGGCAGCCAGGATGGTCCCAGGGCACCGCGTTTCGAGAAGAAATAAAATCAAACAAGGATGGGAACAAAGCAGGAGGCAGGAGGTGCCTCCCAGCCACAGCACGGGCAGGGTCCAGAGGGGGAACTGCAGTTCAGGGCTTCTTCCTGTGCTGTCCCTTCAGCAGAGCTGCACTCAGCCAGCCCAGCATTTCACCAAAGGCAGGATTGGGGATTATTTGATATAATTTGATGTTATTTGATGTAATTTGATGAAGCTCTTGCTGCTCCCGGGCTGCAGAGCTGACAGGCTGCAGCAGCACCTGTAATTACTCCTCATTTCTGCAGTGAGGGCACAGAACAGGATAAAATGTGATAATCCTCATTGTCCAAATGAGAGTAGACGTGGAGAGAGTGGCCCCCATAAATCCAGACAAGTCTCATCAAATCCATCTTGCTGCCCAAGATTCCCAGCCCAGCAACACATTTCAAAGGACAGCCAGGCTGGAATGTGGCTGGATCATTTCTCGCATTGAAAAATCACTTGGAGCGCAAAGAACAAATCCAAAATCTGTCATAACCCATCTGCCCCATCCCTGGAAGTGTCCAAGGCCAGGCTGGACGGGGCTTGCAGCAGCCTGGGACAGTAGAAGGTCCCTGCCCAGGGGGTGGAGTGAGATGATCTTTAAGATTCTTTCCAACCCAGACATGGGATTCTGGGGTTCTCTGACTCCTCTGAACTCTGATTTTAACCCAGAAATGATTCCTGCTCCCCCTCCAGCAGCCTGGGCTATTTTATACTGAAACACATTTTTATATTGAGATATAAAGTGAAATATTTTATCCAGCCCTTTTCAGGCTGAAACACAAGGAAACATCCACAGCAGTAAAAAACCTCAGGAAACCCAAAGAAGAAACATTGGAGAGACAAAAAGAGGAGAGAAAATGTCTCCAGCTTGGGAACATCATCATTGTCCCACACAGGGCAAACCAAGCTGAGCTTCTGACAGAAGCAAACATTTCATTGATCAAAATTGGACTCCATCATGGATCTTGGAGGTCTTTTCCAGCCTTAATGATCCTGTGATCCTGGGATTTGTCCAACCTCAATGATCCTGGGATTTGTCCATGCCTAAGAACAGGGAATTTGCCTTCTGCCTGCCCCAGGGGGAAGCTGAACACTTAATTTTTAAAGGAGAGGTTTGTTCTGTCTCCAGACGTCCCAGCCCAAGTCCTCTCACCATTCCCATCCCTGTCCCCAGCTCTGGTGTCCCTTCCCTCATTAGGAGCAGGCAAACCAAGGCAATGGCCCTGGGGACGTCCTGGACAGCCTGGAGAGGTGCCCTGGAGGGGGACAGTGTCCTGTGACCCCACACAGCCACGGCACTGACACTTTTCCCTTTCCAAGGAGAATCTGGGACACTCTGGGATGTGTCACCTGGAGTGGTGACATTCTTGTGAGTGATGAAAAACAGGGGGGGGATCTCAACTGGAAGTTCTGGAGGAGTGATAGAATCATTGAGGTTGGAAAAGACCTCCAGGATCATCAGGTCCAGCCTTGGACTGGGTGCCCCCATGGCCACCAAGTGCCACCTCTGCCTGGGTCTGAACATCCCAAAGAGCCTCAGGCTGTGCCAGGGAAAGTTCAGGCTGGATATTGGGAACATTTCTTCATGGAAAGGGTGGTCAGGCACTGGAACTGCCCAGGGCAGTGCTGGAGTCCCCAGCCCAGCACTGTGGCTGTGGCACTTGGGGACATGGGGCAGTGGTGGCCTTGGCAGTGCTGGGGGTGGTTGGACTGAGTGATCTCAGAGATTTTTTCCAACCTCAACAATTCCATGACTCTTCCAGAATTTAAAGTTGAGATTCCCCCATTTTTCATTGCTCCCAAGGGTGTCACAATCCCAGAATGTCCCAGAGGTACCAGGCAGGTCCCTGGTGAAACCAGCTCGACTTTTGCTTCAGCAAAACCTTCCCTATTCTCATTCCAATAAATGATTTGACATCCAGGGGTGGGTTTTTCTCCCCTCTTGTGGTAGCCTGGAGTTAGTTTTCCAGCTCCTCCTCTAATTAGTGCACCAAGTGCTCATTTTATTCCTCAGATAAAGATCCCAGTGAAACCATTTGTGACACTTAAGTCACACATTAATCTTTTTAATGGCAAATCCTGCTTGAAGAGGAGGAATCCCAGATAAGGCCACGCATTCCATGTGCCATTTCCCGGCGTTTTTATCAGCATTGCTGCCAATTGGAAGAATTTACAAATAATTCCTTTTTCCAGCACAGAAATGTGTAAAATATTTCCCTTTCCCTGTGCTGGCAGAACATTCCAGGTCATGCCCCAGACTGCAGAGAGAAGCCGGGCCCCTCACACTGTTTGTGTCCATGAAATGCAGAATTATGGCTAAAAATTAAGGAAGTCCATGGGATAAAGGTCAGATTTGACCTCTGGAAGTATTTCCAGACCAAAATACTGACTCCCTACAAGGCACAGCCCCGGAGAGGTGCCCAGGTCCACCAACAACCTCTGTGGGAACAGTCTCACACTTCCAGCAGGATGTAAACAAAGCTTTGGGATAATGGGAATCTCGGAACCCTCCCTCACCTCCCTTCCTAAAGAGAAACATTTTTGTCCAGCAAATCCCTTTTCCTTCTGTCCTGTTCTGGCACTTCCAGCAGTGCCACAGCATCTCCTGGATCTTGTAAAAGGGGGATTCTGAGGATTTATTAGGATTTCTCTGGAGACCTTGAAATATTCCAAGGAGATTCCCATTTTTCTCCATAACTGAGGGGGTTTTATGCCAACTGTCCATTTTTGCCTGGGGCAGCTGAGTTTCTTCACCTGGGTGAAGCCCACCTGGCAGGATCCCGGAATCATGGAATTCCTGGAGTTGGGAAGGATCCCCAGGGATCAGGGAATCCAACTCCTGCCTCCAGGGACACCCCAACAACCCCACCCCAGGCCTGGCAGTGCCACCCAAGCTCCCAGCAAAGGTTTGGAGGAACAGCTGGGGAAGGGATTTGCAGGGATGCAGAGGATCCCCAGCCCTGCTGCTTTCCTGCCTCCAGGGAGGAGTGGGGGGAGCAGGACCGGGATATTCCCAGGAGATCAGGGCAGTCAGGGAATGCAGGGGGGTGAGGGCAGAGCCACTCCCTGGCAGTGCCAGGCTGCTGGCGTGGTGCCGTGTCCCTGTGCTGGCCTGTCCCTGCGCAGGGAGGTTGGTGCCATGGCCCTGAGCAGGAAGGTGCTGGCACCTCAGCACCAGAGGCGCCACCTGTGGAGGGCCCCTGGCCCCAATCCCAGCTGTGCCAGGGCCATTTTCTCTCAAGTTCCAGCAGCATTCTCTCCCTAACCCCATTTTCCCTCCCGAAGTGATGAATTCTGGAACGTCCCTTCCTTCCTGCTCCTGTGGGAGCTCTGAGGGTGTCACTGAGCAGCTGCACATGATGGCCTGGGAGCAGCTGTCCCTGTGTCCTTCCCTGTGCCATTCCCGGTGCCATTCCCGGTGCCATTCCCGGTGCCACTCCCGGTGCCACTCCCGGTGCCACTCCCGGTGCCACTCCCAGGCCCGGTGGCAGAGGAGGTGACACCCAGGTGAGAGCTGCTCTGGTCAGGTCCCTTCGTGCTCAGCCCCAGCACTCTGTGCAGATGCTCCCCTGACATCCCCAGTCCCCCAGCAGTCCTGGTCCCTCCCTCCCTGTCCCTACAGAAAACAGGGAAACGCAGCCCAGCCCAGCGCCAGGGCTGGGTTTTGATGCCCTCAGTGAAACTCCCCTCTGCCACACTGGAATTGGCTGATGGAAACCCGATGTTGGGGCTGCTCAGGCTGGCTCGGATTAAATCCCAAGCCCTGCCAATTCTCTTACCTCATTTTCAGGCCCTGGCAGCAGGTTTTTTGGGAAGGAAGGAGTGGATGTCTGGCTGCTCCACCTGCCATCACATCATAACTCACAGCACGTGCCAGAGATGTGCAGAGGATCTCTCCTCCCCCCGGCTCTCCTGCCACTGGAGACTCCTCCTTGAGTGCGACCTTTCATCCATCCGAGTTCCAACCCATCTAATGCTGAGCAAAAACCTGGAAAATCTCAGCAACCCTCCCCAGGAATACCTGGGACGGTAGTCAGGCTCCTGCGAGCACTGGGCACAACCAACATTCCTGCCCTGCTCCTGAATGATGCTCATTCCCACGGGAGAGGAAGGAGGAGGCTGTTGCTGGTTTTCACTCCATATTTCAAGTTAAATCCCATGAAAAGGTGAAGAACCCATCACAGAAAAAGTACCCATAATAATATGAATTCAAGCTGCACAGCACTAATTCAATTTGCAGGCAAGGTAAACCTTGCACAGAACATTCCCCTCTTTGCTCAGTGCCTCAGGAATTTCCCATTCCCTGACTTGTTTTGACTCCATGGCCCATTTGACCCTCCTATGGCACAGCCTCCGTCCAGCCCCACAGCCCTGCTCCAACACGGCCCCAGTACAACCAGTGTGGAGCTGCTGGGGCTGCAGGATCAGCTCCCACCCCTGCAGAAGGCACACGGAGCTCCCTGGGAAGCCTTAGCAGGAATTCACCACTTCCATCTGCAGCCCATCACTCCAGGTTTCACTCCAGCGCAGCTCCCTCCACAGCAGAGCAGTGCCAGAGTCTGGCAGAGCGGGAGTCAGGGAAGGACTGGAGAGGAATCAGAACTGGGAGCCAAGTCCCCAGCACTCTGCTTCCAAAAAAGCTCAGAATTTCGGGAAAAGACCCCAGAAGTTGGCACCACGCTGAACCTGGCTTTGCCAAACCTGAGCCCGAGTCCCTCTCTGCCAGGAAAGGCCAGCACAGCAGGGCAAGGGGCACACAATAACTTCTGGATAAAACACTTTTTAAAATGATTGATTCCTTTCTCCCCCCTTTCTTTATGGAATGAGATCATTCCCACAACGGATCTCCTCTCCCTGCCAGGTTTTCCACCCCTTTCTCTGCCCGGACACCCTCAGCAGGCCGAGAGCCCTGCCCTGGTGGCAACTGTCCTGTGCCTCTCCGGGGACGTGGGGAATGGCAGCGAGGCAGGACAGCTTCACTCCCCCACCTCCCCCGGGCTCTGCTCTCCAGTCCCCCCAGCGTTCTGGCGTCTCCCCGGCTCTCCAAGGCTCCCTCCAGACCCCGGACCCCGCTCTGGCAGGATTTCAGTGTTTCCCCACTGCCCCAGCCCCGGGACGAGGCTGGAGCTGCCCCGGGCTCCCTGCGCACTCCCGGCAGCGGGGGACTCTCCCCCCCCCGCCCTGCCAAGGACATTTTAAGGGAATTGCTCCTTGTGCTCAGCTCTGATTGAGCTCTGCAGCGGCTGAAATTCCTCGCTGGCTCCAGCAGCCTGATCCTGCATTTCCCTCTCGCCGCTAATGGGGGTTCTGTTGCTTTTATTCCCTCAGTAATTGTTTGATGAGCACTCCCAGCAGGATTTGGCTCGGGATGATTCCACCCCTCCAAACTTCTCCTTGCAGAGCCGTCAACACCTCTTAGCACAGCTCCCAGCGCTCGGCTCTGACCTGCAGAGAGCAGCCTGGAACTGGGCAGCTCTGCTGGGTGGGAATCCCGCTCCTCTCCCAGGAAGTGCCACCGGGCCAGAGTTGCCCAGGAAGGCAGAGGGAAAGGTTCAAAGAGCCTGGCAAAGACTTATTTGTGCAGGGTGGGACTGCTGGGGTGTCTGGGCAGGGCCAGGAGCTCGGCTGGATGATCGCTGCGGGTCCCTTCCAGTCAGGATATTCCATGATGGCATCAAAGGACTTGCTCCCATCACCCTCAGCCCAGCTCAGCTTCTGACACCTCACTTTGGTTTGTTTTTCACGTGTGGAATGTCCCCCTCCAGCCTGGAATGGTCTCCACTCGTGTGAGGGGAGTCTCAGCTCCTCCCGAGGGACAGCTCCGATCTCTGCTCTGTGTGACAGGGACTGGACCAGGGAACGGCTGGAGCTGGGCCAGGGCAGGGTCAGGCTGGAGATCAGGGAAAGGTTCTTCCCCCAGAGGGTGCTGGGCACTGCCCAGGCTCCCCAGGGAATGGTCCCGGCCCCGAGGCTGCCAGAGCTCCAGGAGCTCCCAGGGATGCCCAGGGTGGGGTTGTTGGGGTCTGTGAACTGTGTGGGAGCTGCTCTGTCTTCACCCAGCTGTATCCCACAAAGGGGTGCTCCATCCCTTCCATGGATTACCTGGTTCCCAGCATTGCCCACAGCAGGCTCAGGGCTCACTTTGCCCTTTCCTTTTGTGTGGGGAAAGTGAAGCTGTCCAGCTCCCTCTCCACCCTTCCCCTGGTGACCAGGAACGATTTGATCTGGATCCGAGGGCTGCCAAGCACCGGGAAGGCCCCGGTGAACCCCCAGGAGAGAGGAGGCCCCGAAGAGGACTCACCGTCCATGTCCAGGCGCTGCATGATGATGGCCAGCTCCACCTCACTGGGCATGTAGCCCAGGGAGCGCATGGCCATGCCCAGCTCCTGCTTGGAGATGAAGCCGTTCCCATCCCGGTCCAGCACTCGGAAAGCCTCCCGGATCTCTGTGGAGGGAAGGGAGAAGGGAGGAGCTGTTATGGTGGAGGCTGAGCACAGAAGCAGCACCTGTCGCCTTTTCCAGCGTTAATGGTGAATATTTGCTCGTCCCAGGGCAGGGTGAGCAGGAGGTGTCAATGCACACCAACAAAGCTCCGTGCAGTCTGTGCACAAGGGACGTCCTGGGACCAGAGACACACAGCCTTTGGGGAGGCTGGAAAAGCCCTCCAAGACTGAGTCCAACACTCACCCAGCACTGCCAAGGCCACAACTGACCACGTCCCCAGGTGGGGGATGGGGACTCCACCCTGTGCCACCCTTTCAGTGAAGAAATAATTCCCAAAATCCAACCTGAACCTCTGCTGGCACAACTTGAGGCTGCTTCCTCTCGTCCTGTTGCTGTCCCCCGGACGATCTCTGTCCCTTGCTCCTTCTCACAGCTTTTCTCTAATTTATAACATTGTTACAGCACTAAACAGCCTCAGATCAATAAAAATGCTGAGGGAACATGAGGAATCACTTCCATCAATCGTCCTCAGCCTGGCTCAGCTCCTGACATCTGACTTTGGTTTGGTTTTTAACTTTTAACTGCTCCAGCCTGTGGCAGCCCCTCTCCACTTGTGTGAGGGGAAACACCAAGGGACAGCTCCGATCTCTGCTCCCTGTGACAGGGACTGGACCAGGGAATGGCTGGAGCTGGGCCAGGGCAGGGTCAGGCTGGAGATCAGGGAAAGGTTCTTCCCCCAGAGGGTGCTGGCACTGCCCAGGCTCCCCGGGAATGGTCCCGGCCCCGAGGCTGCCAGAGCTCCAGGAGCGTTTGGACAGTGCTGCCAGGGATGCACAGGGTGGGGTTGTTGGGGGTCTGTGCAGGGCCAGGAGCTGGATCCATGATCCCTGGGGGTCCCTTCCAGTCAGGATATTCCATGATTCTGTGATCCACCACCTCAGTGTCTCTGCTCACAGACCTCTCAACTCCCAGCCCCAAACTCCCCAGATCTGCCTGTTGGAAATGCCAGAGAAATTTTAACCTTCCAGCAGCTGGGAGCCTGTTTCACTTGAAAGCTTGGAGGTGAGGAGGGAAAAAGGTGCCAAACCAGTCTTTGCTCCGTGCTTGGAGAGGGAATCACAAAATGCTCCATCATCTCCTTCTGGGAATGGGGATATGGGGAACACCAACATCCCAGCGACCCCTGCAACTGCTCTGAGGAGTTTCATCTTCACTGGGAAAGTGGGAGGGAAAGCTCAGCAGAGGTTTTTGGGAAAAGAAACCCAAACTCATTAACAAATTCTCTAGTCTCCATCAGGAATTGGAGGATGGAAAATGTTTGACCTGCCCGGAGTAGTTCAGGCTCTAAACCTCAGACAAGAAAATATTCCCAGTCCTCCTGGGCTGCCAGGACCACCTTCCTCCTGCCCCCAGGGGTCAAGGGACCAGCAGACCCTGCAGAGGGGCTGCAGGGAACCTTTGGATGTTCCAGGGAGACAGGCAGGAGCATCAGAGCCCACCAAGGAATGGTTCTGGTGGTCTTTGCTAAGCTTTATTTAAAGCTTTACTATTCAAAATCTGCTTCTGAACCACCTTGCCCCAGGTTCAGCCCCTCCCCTGCCCCCATCAGCCCACTCCCATCTCTGTGGGCTGCTTCACTCTCCCATCTCCATGGGCACCTTCCCATTCCCATTTCCCTGGACTGCTTCACTCTCCCATTTCCCTGGGCTCTTCCTGCCTGGGTAATTCCCTGCGGAGGGGCCAGACCACTCCAGAACCATGGACAATCCCCCCCAGCTGTGGTTCTCTGGAGACAGGATCAGGTGTAATCCATCAAAGAGCCCAGGGATGCAGACGGGCACGGCCCATTCATTCCAAGGAATATTGGGCCACATCTCCAATCCCCACACTTTGGGCTCAGGTTTGCATCAGCTGTGACTTCCTGAAGCTGAATTCCCTTGGTCTCCCTGCCAGCCCAGGCAGGTGGGGAGGCTGCTCAAAGCATCACAATTTCAAGAGCCTTGGGAGCAGGAATGAATCCCATCAGCTCTGCCAGCTGCAGTGAAATCTCCTTCCGTGTGCGGCCCTGAGAGCTCCGTGCAGTAAATATTGCATCCAAATCAGTTAATGTGAAAACAAACTTCTGACAGCTGCAGGCAGAGGAATGAGATTCATCTCAGGGAGCCAGGAGAGGATTTTAGGGAGTAAAATGTGAGTCTGGGAAAGTTTGCACGGGAGTGAGACTGGTCCAAATGCCAGGGGTAAATGCCAGGGGAAAAGGGCACCTGTCCTGTGGAATATCCAAACACCAGCCCCTCTGAGGGCCCTCTCCAGGCACACCCACCCCACAGCTGCACTACCAGCACTCAACCTTTGAGCCTTGAGCAAAGCAGGACCCCCCACATTTGGGGCTTTCTGTTCCTCTCAGAGACTTGAACTTCTGGCCAAGCCTGGCACATCCTTCCCAAATCCACTCCCACCACCAAATGGAGCCTTTTCTCCTCCCCAGTCTATAAATACCACTTGTGCAGAGGTAGATTTGAGCTATTTATAGGCTGAACACACTGTACAGGAGCAGTGTGACCTCAGGCACTGCCTCCTCTTTATCTTGCCACCGAACAGCTCCTCCTCATCAGCTTCCCTTCCCAGGGGTTATTCCCAGGCACCTGCGGGTGCTGCCCACCTGAGCACCCTCTCCAAACTCAGCCCTGCTCCCAAACCCCGCTCCAGGACCCTGTGGCCCCGGGCTGCCCCTCACCTTCCTCTCCAGCTGCTACATTTCATTACCCAAAGCTAAAAATACAGCAGCACTTTCCCCAGGTGACTTTCTCCACGAAGTCACCATGGCAACGGATGCTCCCGGCTTGGAGCTGGGAGGGGATGTGGTCCATGGAGTCGATCTCTCCTCAGACAGTGCCGGGGCTTGGGAGAAGCTTTGGGATCTTTCCCGTTTTGGCATCTCCACAGGAACGTTTTGCCCTGATCCAAAAAAGCAGAGCCCTGTTTTGTCTTTAAGGATCCCAGGGTGGTGGGTGTGGAGGTGGTGCTGCCCCAGGAGCTGCCCTTTCCCCCTGCCCAGCCTGGGTGGCAGCAGAGGAAACCAAGCACATGGATAACCCCTCCCTGGGGGTCAGAAATCCCAATATTTATTCCTCTTTCCCTAAGCAGTGTCTTTGTTTACTCCCAGATGTGGGCAGCTGGCACAGAGCTGTATTAGGGGATAAAAGGGGAAAAGAAGAGATACCAGGAAAAGTCAGAGAACGGGAAGTTCATCCAGCCCCACGGAATCACAGAATCCTGGCGTGATTTGGGTTGGAAGGGATGCTAAAGCTCATCTCGTTTCACCCTCCACTATCCCAGGCTGCTCCAAGCCCCATCCAACCTTGGCCACCCAATCATCCCAATTAACACCTTTGTTAATGACCTCAAAGGGGCAGTGGCCACAATATGAATGAAATTCCCAAATGATGCAAGGCTGGGAAGAATTGGAAGGGTGAAAGTCCAACAAGGAGGAAGGAACAAATCAGTGAAGATTTGGGGGAGAAGGGGCTGAGGCAGCAGGATCAGAGCTGAAAGGTCTCCCAGGAAAGTTTATCCTGACATTTCTCCCTGGGTGTGAAGATTTCTGTTCCACAGGAGCCGGGAGCACAGTGCTCCCTTCCCGGAGTTATCTGAGCACTCCAGAGGTGTAGGGAAAGGGGGGGAGATGTGTTTGCTTTCAGTTCATCCCCTCTCTCGTCCCATTAAACAGCTGCACTTTCCAGCTTCCCTATTACCGAGCACATGTCCAATCAATCCCCCCTCCTCCGGGAGAAAGAGGGAAGAACCAGGCAAAAGGAGGATTTTTCATTCCCTCTCTGAAGGACACAAACCGGGCGGGCAGAGCCGGCCCTGACACACGGCCCGGCAAGTGCTTAACTCTCATCTGCATCCCGAAAATCCATCCTGTCCGTCTGCTCCTGCTCCAGCCCTTCCCTCCCCAGCACCTCTCCCTGCTCGGGTTTATTTCCAGGTGATTTCCCCGGGCACCCATCGTTAATTTTGTTGTTTCTCTTGGATGAGGAGGAATAAAGATTCCCTGGGGAATTAATTCCGCCGGAGCTGTCACAACCCCCGGCCACCGTCGGGTGGTTTGGGGTGTAAATCCCCCCCAGAAGTGTAATTACCGCGCAGCCAGCCCGCCCCGAGCTCAGCAATCACCGCCAGCCCTGCCCGGTCGTGTTCCTGAGTGAGATAAGAGCCGAGATAGCACCGCCCCAAATCTCCCAGCTCATCTCATTCCTTAATTGTCCATTTGGGCCCCCAGTTACGAAGGGAACGATCTGAGAGCTGCAAACATCTCGTCCTTGAGTGAACTGGGGAGTGAGGCTTGGAACTACTACGGTTGAAAAAATGGAAATTTCCAGCCCTCCATCTGCTATTCCTACTCTTGTTTTTTTGGGTGGGCTTTTTTTTCCGGCTGCAAATTGCATCGAAGTGTCAAAATAACCCCGTTTTTATCTAATGGCAACGCCCCCCCAGCGTATTCCAATGGAAAGTGTCAAAATATTGCACTTGGTTATTGGGAATCTCAGCGAAGCAGTTCAGCATCCCCGGATCGAGCTCTGCCCGCGCCCTGGGGTCGCGTCCCCCTGAGCTGCTGCAGCCTCGGGCTCCAGGTCCTGGCAGCATCCCCCAAACCGGGCAGGTCCTGGCAGCATCCCCCAATGCAGGCAGGGACCGGGGCTGCGCTGAAAACGGGGAATAAACAGGAGGATTTGCAGCGGCTCCGGAGCTCGGAGAGACACGGGAATGGCAAAGGAACAATCTGGTGCTCCTCAGCCTGGCACGGCTGGGAAAGCTCTGCCTCGGAACTCAGGGCTGGGGCTGCTTTGTCCTCAGAGGGGGTGTTTGACAGGGAATTTGGCCGATTTTTGTTTATTTCTCCCTTCCCCAGGAAAATGATGGTTTGTGGAAAGGCCATTTTTGGTGGTTCTGCTCCCAAACACATTTTGCACTTCCAGGTAACCTGCGGGAACCCCCATTCCCATGGAAATGTGGGAACAGCCCATTCCCATGGAAATGCATGACAGAACGAGTGGCTGCTGCTCCCGGATCCCCCTCAAAGGGAAGCTGTTTTAGGGTTGGGAATCGTCGAGGGCAGGCTGGGGGTACAGCAGCACTGTGAGCCTGCAGGTGTCAGAAGGATTTGGCAAAACAGCAGCTCCCACTCCTCCCTGCAAATCTCCCTGCTGTGGAAATTCCTGCAGGAGACGGGCAGGGCTCACCTTCAGCTCGGTGGGAGGATGGCTGGGGCTGGGGGTGCTGGGCTGTGACCCCACCGGTAAATCAGGAGCAATAACCGAGCTCTCAGTGCCTCAGAAAGGACCAGGCTGGGCCTGAGGGATGAAGGCTGAGCTTGGAATGAAGGAAGTGAGGACGGTGTTGGAGAGGAGCAAATGTCAGGAGAGAGGAGGGCAGGACTCAGCTCATGGAATTCTGGAATGGTTTGAGTTGGAAGGGACCTTAAAGCCCATCCAGTGCCACCCCTGCCATGGGCAGGGACACCTCCCACTGTCCCAGGCTGCTCCAAGCCCTGGCCAGCCTGGCCTTGGGCACTGCCAGGGATCCAGGGGCAGCCACAGCTGCTCTGGGCACCCTGTGCCAGGGCCTCCCCACCCTCACAGGGAAGTGCTTTGATTTCCACCTGTGAGGGGGCAGAAGGATGGAGGGAACATCCCAGGGACAGGGAAAAGCCATTTCAGGTGAAGGGCACCACTGGTGTAGGAACAAATGGATATGAGGGAATTCAGCCTGGAAGTTCCAGAGGTGAGGAGTGGCTGCAGCACTGGAAATGGGGCTCTGCCATTTCTGGGCAGCTTTGGTGACCGAGTCACCTCCAGCAGCAGCAGCCTCAGCCTCCAGGGGCCTCTTCCAGCCCACTGAGAACAATTTTATTCCAAATATTTCCATCTTGATATCCTATATCAAATATTTCAGTGCACACTGCAGCAGTCGGCATAAACTCACTGGGATTTCATGGGAATTCCTACAGGTGCTTCCATATTAATTCCTACAGGTGATTCCATATTAATTCCTACAGATTATTTCATGTTCTTACAGGTGATTTCATGTTAATTCCTACAAATGATTTCATGTTAATTCTTCAGGTGATTCCGTGTAAATTCCTATAGATAATTCCATGTGAATTCCTACAAGTGATCCCATGTTAATTCTTAAAAATTATTCCATGTTCATTCTTACAGATGATTTCCTGTTCTTACAGGTGATTCCATGTGAATTCCTACAGATAATTTCATGTGAATTCCTACATGAGGGCTCCTGTTCTGAGCTTCATCATCTGTCAGTCACTGCTTGAAACCTTTCCTCCAATCCCTGTCCTCCCTCTTGCGGCATCCCAGGCTCCGTGGATCCCCACCAGGAGATTCCAGAGGGTGATTTGGGCTCCCACCCCCAGCCCTGGAATTATAAAGAGCAACATCAGCCCAGGGGGGCTGCCCAAGCCAATGTCCCGGTTCTGCTCCCTGGAGAAAAATCAGCTTTTTGTGCCACATCCACTGCAAATCCTGGTCCCCCTGCAGGGCATGGATGTGCCCATTCCAGAGGGTAATTCCAGAGGGGGTTTTGGTCTTGTGGGACCCTGAGGTTCCATCACAAAGACTTCCTGTGACTTGTCCAACACAAAACCTCGGCAAGAAAGGAGAGGGCTCCAAACACCCAGACAAATCCAGGGAATTCCACAGCACCTGCACAAGCTGCCCCTGGGCCGCCCTGCCCTGGGTTATTGACCGTGGGAATGCCCTGGGAGCAGCCCCAGAGCTGCCCCTGCCCCAGCTGGGCTCGGGGTCCTCCCCAGGGTGGGGCTGCTCCTGAGGTGGGTGCCAGAGCCAGGAATTCTGTGAGGATTCCTGCAAGTTCTGGAAGCCAGGATGTGCAAGGTCAGGTAAAAATGTGTTACCCAGCTCTGATGGGAAAGGAAAACGAAAAAGAAGAAGAAGGAAAAGAGATAAAAAGAAAAGGAGAAAAAATAATAAAAACAAGGAAAAAGAAAAGAGGGGGGAAAAGGGGGAAAAGAGAAAAGAAAGAAAAACAGGAAAAAGAGAAAAGGAAGAAAAAGGAAAAGGGGAAAAAGAAAATGAAAAGAAGAAGAAGAAGAAGGAGAAGGAGAAGAAGAAGAAGAAGAAGAAGAAGAAGAAAGCCAAAGCCGAAGCAGTAACTCCCACACTAAAGGAGATCAGTGCCACAAGGCAGATAAATTTCAGATTCATGCTACGACTTTTGTTTACAACTCCAGAGCCTGCTGCTAAAAGGCTGAATGAGGAGGGAATAAATTTTCAATGTTTTCCAAAGAAAGCTCCGTCTCCCTTTCACAGCTCTCGCTATCAGCAAACAACCTTCTCCTGCCTCCTCCTTCCCCAGAGCAGCGCGGAGCGGAGGGAGCAGAGCGCGTCCCTCCGGAGCTGCCCCGCTCCCAGCGCCCGCTCATCCCCAACGTCCCCAACGTCCCTGAGATCCCCAACATCCCTGATCATCCCAAACATTCCCAACATCCCTGAGATCCCCAACATTCCTGATCATCCCAAACATCCCTGATCATCCCAGCACATCCCTGACATCCCGCTTATCCAGCTTATCCCACACATCCCTGCTCATCCCTGTACATCCCTGACATCCCATCCCATCCCATCCCATCCCATCCCATCCCATCCCATCCCATCCCATCCCATCCCATCCCCATGGGATTGTTTCACTGCACCGCGTTGGTTTTTAAGTGGCTCAGCCATAAACTTGGAATGTTTGGGATCTGTCTGGTTCATGGTCAGGAACCTCCTTTCCTGAGCCCAAGTGAGGCAGCTGGGCACAAACAGGGAATGAGCTCCGGCCCTGTCCTGGAGCAGCTGGCAGGGATCAGGTTCGGGATTGCTCGGCTCCTGTTGATGCTGAGGAGGTCATGGCTGCCCATCTTTCCCTCTGTTTGATGGATGGAATTTGCATCCTGCCCTGATCTGGCTCCCACCAAAACCACTCAGTCTGTGCCCAGAAGGAAACAGAACCTCTCCCTTCATGTCCAGCTCCTTCCCTGGACTTTCCAGAGTCTTGACTGCACTTTGAGCACTCTCTGTAGGGAATTTAGTGCCAATATTCCCGTGTTGTTTGGAATAATGGCCTGGGAGCAGCCACACAGGGACCATTTGTTACAAGCAAACCCTGAGAGCTGAGTCTGACAAAGGGATGGGCTGGGATCCTTCTCCCCATCCCAAACTCTCCCTGCAGTCAGGACGGGCTGTGCCTGCAGCAGGTTTCACTGGAGTTCCATTGCTTTCCCAATCTCTCTGCCCTTAATTAACTTCCCCATTAAACCCAGGTCAATGTGGCCTTACTATGGCTTCACTCAGGACCAGAGAACGACCTCAGACCCTGAAGTGTCTGCTCAGGACTTAGGAGTCGAGCCCACGGTGAAATATTCCTGCTTATTCCCCCAATTCCTCCAGGTGGGATGGGAGCAGCACCTCCAGCATCCCCTCATCCCTTTCCTCTCAGCAGATTTCATGGAATCCCAGAATGGTTTGGTTGGAAGGGACCTCAAAGTCCATCCAGTGCCACCCCTGCCATGGGCAGGGACACCTGCCACTGTCCCAGGGTGCTCCGAGCCCCGTCCAACCTGGCCTTGGGCACTGCCAGGGATGGGGCAGCCACCCCTGTGGCCCTTGGATTAATTCCCACTCCTTATTTCTCCAATATCCCCATCCAAGGTGAGCGACTGCCCCTGGGAAGGACCACGCTGTGCCTCTGATTTCAGGCTTTTCATCCAAAATCCCTGTTCCTGTGCATTTTCTGCTCCCCAAGTCCCAGAATCTGCTCCATCCCAGAAAAAGCTTTTCTCCATAAAAGCCTGAGTGATTCTAACACAGAAACACTTCCCTGAGAGCACAGCTGGCGAGAGGAGCCCAGCAAACAAATCCCACCTCACACATCCTCTGTGCTGTCTCCTCACTGCTGGGAGTGCAGCAAGGAGCCCCACTCCTGGCTCCAGAGCAGCACAGAGGCAGCAGCAGCAGCTCTGCTTGGAGAAGAAACTTTCTGGGAAGGACTCAGCAGTGCCAGAATTCCCCTCCTGGTCCAAGGCTCAGACACAAACTCTGCTCTTTGTGCACAACCCCAAACTCAAATGCTGAATTAAATTTGTGGTTTTGCCTTGCTTTTGGGCCAGTTTTCCCCATTGTTTTCCCTTTCCCTAAATTGGGCACCTCCTCCTCTTCTGGGGCTGCCAATCTCTGCAACCTCCAAACTCCACTGAGCACTTTCACGTCCAAGGGATCTTTGCACATCCACAAATCCCTGAGGAGCCGGGAGCAGCCCCAGGGTGAGGGGCTGGAACCTCAGTCCTCCTCACCCGAACCTGCAGCCCCAAGGCTCCTGAATTCCACTGGAAATTCCCAACCAAACTCAGGATTGCCATCAGATAAGGAGCAGATAACAGGGCTGGGAGCTCTCCCAGGACAGAGGGATGTGGGAGCAATCCTGGCTGCAGCCCAGAGATGGGCTGGGAACTGCCCAAAGCAGAGAGAGGAATCACAATTCCACACTTCACTGGATTCTGGGCAGCCTTCCTCAGCCTTCTGGCAGCTGGGATGGAGCAAAAAGGGTTAATTCCAAATATTCCGGCCGAAAGAAAGGTGAGGAAAATTCAGTAAAAGAAGAAGTGAATGAAGAAGAAAATGAGAAAGAAAAAGAGGAAAAATAAGTAAAAAGAAAAAGAAGAAAAAAAAAAAGAAAAAGAAAGACAAAAAAGAAGCAGAACCAAGAAAAAATAGTTAAAAAATAAAAAGAAAATTAAGAAAAAGAAGAAACCAAAAGGAAAACAAAAAGAAAAAATTAAAACAAAAAGAAAGAGAAAAGCAAAAAAGAAAAAGAAAGGAAAAGGGAAAATAAAGGAAAATGAAAAGAAAAAGAAAAAAGGAAAAGAAAGGAAAAGGAAAAAATAAAAAGAGAGGAAAAGAAAAAAATTTTAAAAAAGGAAGAGGAAAAGAAAGGAAAAGGAAAAAAGGAAAGAAATGAAAGCAAAAAGGGAAAAATGAAAAGGAAAAGGAAAAGAAAAAAGAAAAAGGAAAAGGTAAAAAGAAAAAAAAGGAAAAGGAGAAAAGGAAAAAAAAAAAAAAGAAAGGGAAAGGAAAAAGGAAAAAGGAAAAGGAGCTTTTGGGCAGCCTGGCTGCCTCTTTCTCAGCCTTCTGGCAACTGGGATCAGGCCACGAGAGAGCAAAAGGGTTAATTCCGAATATTCCGGCCAAAAGAAAGGTGAGGAAAGTTGGGAACTAATCCCCCCTTGCTTTGGTTTGCTTTCCTCTCGTGGCTTTGCAGTGGAGCAGAACCAAAGCTCATCCATCATTCCTGCTGGGAATGGCTTCCAGACAAGGCTTCACCCCACTGAAGTCCCAATATTTCATGGCCCCATTATTTAATATTTTAAACACTGAAATCATCCATTCCAAAGGAATTATTGCAGCATTCCCAAAATGAAGCCCCTGCACTATTTCTGGCTGAAAGGGCCGTAGTCAAGAGGGAATGGAACCAAATCTGCATTTTGGGGA
This sequence comes from Orthonyx spaldingii, assembly GCA_013397795.1. NCBI lineage: Eukaryota > Metazoa > Chordata > Aves > Passeriformes > Orthonychidae > Orthonyx > Orthonyx spaldingii. Next base: position 1,577,060 of record VZTJ01001205.1, read on the forward strand.
TGGAAAAGGTTTCCATGGAAGAATTCCAGTCAGCTTTGTAAAGTCTAAAGCACTTTGGGACAGCTTTTCCCAAAGCATCACTGCAGTGTTTCCCTTCAGGGACAGGGAGCCCCCAGAAGCCCCTCAGCAGCACTTCCAGCCCCTCTGGAAAACTGACACGGCTCCAGCAGCTTTGTCAGCAATTCCCAAGTACTTCCCTGTGCAGAGAGCAGAAAACTCATTGCAAATCCCAAAAAGGTCTGGATTTTGCCCTGGGGCTGCATTGTGTGAGTGTCCATTGGCTCTGGCTGAAGGTCCGTCCATAACACCAGGGGTGATGCTGGGACTGCGCCAAGGAGGGGAAGAGAATTCCTGTGGATTTAATCTCCAGGGCCCATGGGACAGGTTCTGTTTTATCTGCCCGTGGGACGGGTTCTGTTGTGCATTTGCTGTCCCCACCCTGCTGTCCCGCTGAGCTGGTGCTGTCCCAGGCTGTCACACCCAGAGAATCCCAGAATTAAAAATGTTGGGAAAGATCTCAAGGTCCTCAAATCCAACCATCACCCACCCCACGCTCCCCAAGGGGAGCTCTGCCTGCTCCAGCTGCCCAAAGCACTCCCCTGGCAGTGGGGAAAGTGCTCCTGGGCAGGGCTGGGGTGCTGGGCACACCACAGGCGCTCTGCAGGGCCAGGGTGACACTGCCACCAATCCCGAAATCCAGATCCCAGCGGAGCTCCCTCAGCTCTGCTGGGGTGGGGTGTGGCTGCAGCTGGGAGGAAAAGGAAAGGGATTTTAGCAATAATTATTGCAAATGAACCTCAGAAAGCCTCGTGTGCAGCCACACGAGCCCTCCCCACGGGGATGGCAGTGCTAAAGGGCACCTGGTCCCGGGGTTTTCCTGAGCCAAGCCATGCCCAGCCTGAATTCCAACCAAAGCAATCAGGGAGAGGTGCAGGAAAGGCAGTTGCAAACATCCACCTCTGGAAATGCAAAGGGATAATTGGAAATGTAAAGGGATAATTGGAAGCTGCTCACTGATGGGAACAAATTTGCTGTCATGATTTGGGGACTTCATTCCTGAAGGAGATCCAGTGGAAAGTGCCAGGTCACAGGGATATGGAGAGACCTGTGAGGACCCTCCCCATTCTGCAAATCCAGGGGCAGTTTCTGCTTCCAAAATACTTAAGGGCAGGTGCAGGAGAAGCTTTCCTGGGTTTCTTTTTCCTCTGTTTACCTTTTGCAGAAAACAGGAAAAATTGTTGTACTAGAAACCTTGACTCCTCCAAATGTTCCAGGAGAGTGATTGAAATATTTGCATTTCTCTCCTGTTTGGTTGTTTGAATGAAACTGCAGTCTCTGCACATCAAAGACCCATTAAAATAAAGCCTTCCTGAGAATAAATCTCTGTTCTCTCTGTGTGCTGTGTACCTGAAAGCAGTCCTTGAGAATTCCATTGGAAAAATGTGTTGGAGGCAAGCACAGACAATCCAGCTTGAAAGGGATTGCTTTCCTTGCAAGCTTTAATGACATTTTAAATAATGCTGAAGAACTCATTTCTTTTCATTTCCTACCTTTCAGTAACATCTTTTTCTTTTTTTTATCTCTCTCTTTTTCTTTTTTCTTTTTTTTTTTTTTTTTTTTTTTTTTTTTTTTGTTTTTTTTTTTTGTGTTTTTTTTTTTCCTATCCCAAAAGCAGGAGCCTGGCAGCTCTTCCTCTGGTGGAATGAAGAAAAACATTGCTGGAATGAGGAAGAGAAATGAGCTTTGGGCTCTTTGCTGGTGCTGGCTGCTTGGGCTGGGACACCAAGAAACAACCTCGTTATTTTACTCCTTGCAGATGATCAGATCCATCTGGATGAGGCAGCAGTTGGCAGAATCACCTCGGGGTGGTTCTCCAAGGTGTAACAGTCTCTGAAGCCACTGGGGAGTAGATGAATTTTAAATCCTCCCCAGGTTACATTCCCAAATCCTGGGAGCAGTGCCCGAAGCCCCTCTGTGTGCATCAAATATCAGGGGAGGGGAACCTGAAGGTTTCTGGCTGGTTCAAGAAGAGCCCAGCAGGTGCCCAGGTGGCCAAGAGCATCGTGGGCTGTATCAAAAAGTGGCAGGGATTGTCTCCTCTGTCCCCTGTGAGGCACCGCTGAGACCCTCGAGGGCTGGGTCCAGTCCTGGGCCCCTCAGGGTGAGAGACCTGGAGGGGCTGGAGCGTGTCCAGGGCAGGGAACGGAGCTGGGAAGGGTCTGGAGCCCCAGGAGCGGCTGAGAGAGCTGGGAAAGGGGCTCAGCCTGGAGAAAAGGAGGCTCAGGGGGGCCCTTGTGGCTCTGCACAACTCCCTGACAGGAGGGGGCAGCCGGGGGGGTCGGGCTGTGCTCCCAGGGCACAGGGACAGGAGGAGAGGGAACGGCCTCAGGTTCCACCAGGGAAGGTCCAGCTCTGGCTCCTCAGCACAGCAGGGCCAGGAGCTCCTGCAGCGGGGCCAGCGCAAGCTGTGGGGATGAGGAGGGCCTGGAGCATCTCCCTGCCCAGGGAAGGCTGAGGGAGCTGGGGCTGCTCAGCCTCGAGAGGAGCCCCAGCTGAGAGGGGCCCTCAGCCCTGGGTGTCCCTGTGTGCAGGGAGGGGCAGAGCAGGGCCCAGGCTCTGCTCCGGGGCCCAGCAGTGGCACCAGAGGGACGGGCAGGGACTGAGCCCAGCAATTCCCTGCACAGGAGGCACAACTTCTGCCCTGGGCAGTGCCCAGCCCTGAACAGGCTGCCCAGGGAGGGGCTGGAGTCTCCCTCCCCGGGGATATTCCAGAGCCACATGGACACAGTGCTGTGCCCTGTGCTCTGGGATGGCCCTGCCTGGGCAGGGAGGTGGCACCAGGGACCCTCTGGGGTCCCTTCCAGCCTGGCCCAGTCTGGGGTTCTGGGGTACTCAGGAGAAACAAAAACTACATCAGGATTCACGTCAGTGTGTCACAGATCACAGACTTTGGGGTGGAGATAAGGCCACCAAAAGTGAGTGGCAGGGAGCGCTCACAGCACAGAGCCCCGCTCCTCCTTCCACAGCCTGGAGTGGAAACAAACCTGGCTCATCCCAGGAAAACCAGAGGTTCCATCACACCTCCCATTTCCCAAGTCCTGGTTCCCATCCAGATGGATGCACTGAACACCAGAGCTGCCTTCAGAGGCTGTTTTGTGCTTGAGAAGGAGGCAGCAAAGCTGCAAGCACAGCCAGGCTCTTGAGAGAGCTGGTTTAATTAAGTGGTGTGATATCAAACCTGAATGGCTCCTGACACACAATTACAGGGCATTGTCTGAGCTGGAAAAAGCCGTGTAACCCCTGCCTTTATCATCATCTCACTCCTGTCCACTTGATACCTCCAAAATACATCCCATGGTCACATTTCAGTGGCCACTTCTGTATCTGCTGGTCCTCGGAACAAATGAACATTCCTAAAAATACCAGAAAATCTCTGAACCCGAGCACTCAACCAAGCACAGAGGCTGCAGTTGTGTTTCAGAGCTGACATTAAAATTCCAGTGTGCTGCTCTGGACTCTGGAGAAGTCCAGTTTAAGCTGTGCTTTGGAGGAGATAATTTATGCTGGGCCATCCATCTCTGTCTGGGAGGCAGAGCCACACCTGAGCTGGGACAGCCTTTCCCAGAGTGCTGAGGTGACAGAGGCAGCCACAACTTATCTGTGTGACTTCAGGTGCTGACCAGCGGAAAATCCCTGGGAAAGGTGCTGCCAGCACACAGGTGATGGCTGGAAAATCCTCCAGAAGGTGTTTGAGTCTCTTCTTGCTCATCCTCCCAACAAATGCACTCCTGGAGTGCCCTTTCTCCGTGGGTTCCATCATTCCCTCCTCTCCTGCCCCACCACCCAGCGAGATCCTTCCCCCCAGGGACCTGGGGCCACCTCCTCCCACACCCCAGCTTTGAGTCATTCCTGATTTATTCCCTTTCTCTCACACCAGCCTCGTGCTGCCCATTCCATCCCCTTCTCCAATTCCCTCATCCCTTCTGTGCTGCATCTCATGCACAGCACAAGGATCCCTGCCTGATTCCCAGCCCCAATCCCTGCCTGATTCCAGAGTCCCTCCCTGATTCCCAGCCCCAGTCCCTGCCTGATTCCAGAGTCCCTCCCTGATTCCCAGCCCCAATCCCTGCCTGATTCCCAGCCCCAGTCCCTGCCTGATTCCCAGCCCCAATCCCTGCCTGATTCCCAATCCCTGCCTGATTCCCAATCCCTGCCTGATTCCCAGCCCCAATCCCTGCCTGATTCCCGAATCCCTGCCTGATTCCCAGCCCCTGACTGATTCCCAGCCCCAATCCCTGCCTGTTTCCCGAATCCCGGCCTGATTCCCGGCTGGCGTTCAGAGCCTCCTTTGCCATTCCGGAGGCTCCTCCCGAGCCAAAGGCACCAGGGATGGTGAGGGCTGATGAAGCCCAGACACGCCTCTCCCTTTCCCTGCTCCCAGCGATTCCGGCTGGGACTCAGCCTGAGGATTCCCGTTAGCGAGGCCCTCAGGCCGGCTGGGCGAGCCCGCAGGGTCCCTGTGGGGATGCGGAGCCAATTTCGGGAAGGTAAAGCCGGGATTTTCCCCGGGAGTCGCTGCCGAGCCCGGGGGGCTCAGGAGATGCTGCTCTGCTCAGAGCTCAGCTGCTCCCAAGTGCACAGGCTGGACAGGTCCTGGGTGGTGTAACAGAGCTCCTTTCATTGAAATAAACCTGGCTAAATATCCTAAACAAAAAGGAAATTCATTTATTAATAAATCAGCCCCGAGTGCAGGTGTAAGCAGAGCCTCACGCTGGATGCAGAGTGATTTATACACAAAGCAAAATAGATCAGTCTCACATTGCTGGAAAAGGACACCAGATGCCTTTGACGTCACCTAAATTATCTCTATTTTTAAAAGTTACTCTTTCCCATTTGCTGCCAACTCACAAAGTCCAATTTGCCAAGATAATCTATCGAGTGGGGATGAAGATTTCCAAAGTTGAAGTATCGGTCTCTTAGCAACCGTAGTACTCTTTGTATTAAACCGAGCCCAGGCGTCTCCTGGAGCCTTTTCTGCACCTAATCAGCGAATTCCCATTAAAGACACAATATTGGAGAAATGTCACTTAGGATCCAGGATACATCTAAACACATCCAGTCCCTGTTCTCTGTGCTCAGAGGGATATTTATAGCAGGGAGACATGTCAGGGGAGGATGTGGCATCTCTTATTCATGCAAGGGACTGGATAAGAAATGAGAATGGAGGAAAAAAAGGTGCAGCAAGAGCTGATAAGAAAAACAACATAAAATCATGGGAAGAACTTCCAGCTGGGTCTGGTTCAAGTGGTGGCCTTTGGGTGGTGGGCAGGGATGAGAGAAAAGAAAACCTCTCTTTCCTTGCCTGCTCTGCTTCCAGCCCGGTGTTTGGAGCTGCTTGATGCCTCTCTTTCTCCAAGCCTACCAGAGCTCTGGAACGGGTTTTTGCCTCCCACATCCACATCTGCTTCTCCCAGCCCAGCACAAAGCTCTGACTCCTGGGAAGCTTTCCTTGGTAACTCCTCAAGGTGCTCTGCAGAAAGTTGCTGAAGGAGGACATGAAATTGTTTTGGATGGAGGAACGGTGACACAAAACCACTTCTCTGTCCTGTCCCTGTGGAGCTTCTGTGCTGCCTACCCAGCAATTCTGGCCTTTTTCTTTCACAAATGTAACAAAAACTTCAGAAAAAAATGGAAACACGACTCCTGACTCACTATTTCAGCATAGATGATCTGAAGATGGTTCCTTATCTCCCTAAAGATGGTTCCTTATCTCCTTGAATCCCTGCAGGGCTCTGTGACCAAGGCCTGGTTCCTCTGTCCCCAGGATCAGCCTGGCTCAGGCTGGGCTGAGTCCCTGAGCAGCGTGAGCAGGACCTGGGCCATGGCTCTGCGCGTGAGGATCGGAACACAGGCGCAGTTTGGGATTTTCAGCACCATCCTCAGCCCAAGATCCCCATCTGCACATGGATCCCACTAATCCTGATGGCTGCTGGTGGCCAAGAGTAAGGGCAAGGAGATGTTTCCTGGTCCTGGAGCCATTGGAATTGGACCTCTGGAGTGACAGGAGTGGGGCAGCTCTGAGCTGGGCTGTGCCCTTCCTGCTGCCCTGCGGCCACTCCACAGCCCCAGCCCAGGGCAGGGGTGGCCAAAAACACATCCCAGTGCTCCCAGGTGTGACTGCCACAGGTGAGCCAGACCTCCAGGTGAACCTCCTGGAGCACCACACAGCCTTGGAGGGGAGCAAGACCCTGGGAAGCAGCCCTGGGCGGGCACTGGCCACTCCCCCACTGAGCAAACAGCCACAGCACCCAGAGCTTTCACAAACACAGCAGGACCTCTCTGTTCCTTGTGTCCTGACAGGTAAGAAGAAAAGGAAATCAATTCCACCTCTCCTCTGCTCCAACTCTGATCCCGGCTCTCCAAGTACTGCTGACCTTATTTCCAGAGCGCTCTCCAAAACATCCCACAAATAATTCCGTTATTTCCTGGGATTGTTGTTTATGATGTGGGGATTGCTCTGCACTCAAGGGCACATGGAAGAGAGGCCGAGTGCCTTTAGATTTACAAGGCACAGCAGCTTCCTCCTTTTCCACCAGCTGGATTAGGGTGGTTTTACTTCCTGGCACATGAGAAATGCTGGGGAAACGATCTTGAGCTGAGTGTGCAGCACCTGATTCCAGAGGCACTGGGAGCAATCCGTGTGCCACGGAGCTGTGGCACTGCCAGGGGCACTGGGAGTGATCAGTGTGACAGGGAACAGTGGCACTGCCAGGGACATTGTAGGGTCAGAGCAGCAGGGTCCATACAGCCTCAATACACATTTTCAATATATCAATACATCACCACAAATCCATGCACAATATAAGCACAGACAGGGCACCCTAAACCTCCTCGTCTGCCTGGAATGCAAAGCAGAACTGGTCCCAGCTGAAAATTCCCTTGAATTTCCCCTGGCAATAATGAAGTTGTTTGATAAAATGACTCTGGAAGTATTTCTTGCAAATATGAATCCATTTAGGTTGGTAGGAAATAGAATCAAGAAACAAACGCACCTGACTGCTCTTGGCAGCTCTGCTGTTAAATGCACAATTCAGTTCTGAGGAAACCCAGCCCTGGTCTGGACTTCCAGCACAAAGGAGACAACGGCAGGAAGAGAAAGAATCCAGCACCAATCCCTTTCCCACAAAACTGGTGCCTGTTGGGGCTCTTCCAGGGTGCACAACTGCCCTCCCCTGGGAGGAGAATCCTGTTCCAACACATTAATTCAGGAGTTTGCTATGAAAACACCTGAGAAGAGAGAGGGAATCGTCTCCCAAAGGAAGCAGCAATAAGGGAGCAAAGTTCCTAAGTCAGTTCAGGGGGAAAACCCAAAGTTTCTGTTCCATTCCCACTCCTCTCCAGGGAAGCAGCTTCTCCCTCACAGCAGAAACTACTGCTGTTTGTCCCAAGCTGGGAAGCAGCTCCTGCTTCCAGAGGCTCCCCACATCCCTCTGCAGCTGATCCCGCTGTGCTGGACAAAACCTGCCTCTTATCCTGGAGACACTAAAACAACACCTCCAGAGCTCCCAGGAAAAGCTCCTGCAAGTTCTGCAGGTTGCCAAGAGCTCCAGGGGATTCCACAGTGGCCAAGGAATAACGAGGAGCAGGGATATCCCAGCTGTGCTCCTTCCATGGGCTGGATCCCTGTGCCAGCTGCCCGTGGAGAGGGACTGCAGCTCCGCACGGGCACGCCAGAGGATCCTGGACATGGAGGATCTGCTCCAGAACCTCCCAAGGCCAGCCAGGAGGTGGGAGAGGGATAAAAACAGCTCCTTGTTCCCCATCTCCATCTGATTTTCTCTCTAAGGGTGTTTTAGCAACAGCACAGACGAGCAAAAAAGGAGGAAAAATCCCAGATAGGTCTGCCAGTTTCATGGAAACAGGGAATATCCTGAGCTGGAAGGGATCCACAAGGATCATCCAAGTCCTGCTCCTGGCCCTGCACAGACAGCCCAAGAATCCCACAGGAGTCTATTGCTGTAGCACGTCAGCTTCTTCCCCTCCTCCATCCCTTCCCACCCACTCCATCCCAATCCCAGCAAGGGACTGGGAGTGCCCTCAAAGGTCACACATTCCTTGTGCCTGGATGAAGCTCACCTAGGACAGTGCTCATGGGATCAGGGATCATCCAGTCTCACCCCTGCCATGGGCAGGGACACCTTCCACTGTCCCAGGCTGCTCCAAGCCCCATCCAGCCTGGCCTGGGACACTGCCAGGGATCCAGGCGCAGCCACAGCTTCTCTGGGCACCCTGTGCCAGGGCCTCAGCACCCTCATAGGAACAATTCCTTCCCAATATCCCATCTGACCTTGCCCTTGGGCCCTGGGGAGTCAAGTTGGGTTCATCCCTTCCCAAGGAAGGGCGCTAATGAGCCCTGGAATGCTCAGCCTGACCAAGGAACAGCTGCAGCTCCAGCTCCGGAGCAGTTCTGTGCCCTGGGAACGGCAACACCAGGTCAGGGTAGATCTGATCCTCCCTCAAGGGCCCTTCTTCAGACAGTTCCAAGACCTTAACAAATCTTCCCATTCCCTTTCAGGATCACATTTACTTCTGTTTATCCCTCAGGAAGGAGTTCCATGGATTACCCACACCGGCAGTGCTGCTCCACTCTCTCCTCTCCTGAACACCTCCTCCAGCTCCATCTGACATTTGCAGCTCTGCTTTGGATGACAGCAAACAACTGCTCCATGTTCTCCTTCTCCACACCCTTCTCCCACTCTGGAGCCTTGGATTTGCTGCATCCTGGGCTGTGCTCAGGCTGGAAGGCTTTGTTGAGCTGTCACACAACATCTCGTCACCTGTCCCTCCGACGTGGCCCTTCCAGCCACTGCTGGACCCTCCATGGCCACCAGAAATGCTGAGATGCCACCAAACCTCCCAAGAACAGTCCCTGCTGCCGAGCTGTTGGAAGGAGAAGAAAATAAAGAAACATCCAGGCCCTCAAGCCAATCCCTGAAATATCCACAGTGGAAATCACACACTGCAGACATCAGCAGTGTTGGAAAAGCTCCCACTCTGGAGCTTCACCATGAGCAGGTCCCACAGGCCAGGAGCTGCGTCACATCCCTGTGTCCAGCACCCAGAAGGGACAGCTTCAGTCAGTCAGGCTGGGATCTCCTTTCCATAGGAGCCAACATCAACCTCCAGAGCCCTCGCCAGCCCAGTACCCCCTGCTCTGGGTGCTCATGGATCCGGGGAGATGGGAAGGGCTCTGACCTCCCCTCCATGGCCAGCCAAGGCCCAGGGAGGGACAGGGGCAGCACCTGGAGTCCCAAACCAGCCCCACAGCCAGGTCAGGAGCCTCCATCCCGGCCATGTCCAGTGGGATCCATTCCCACCAGGTTCCCTGAAGGTGGAAGCAGCAGCTTGGGCACCCTCAGGCACCCCCACCCCAGAGCAGCTGCTCAGGGCTGGACTGGCCATTCCCAGGATGGCCCCATCCCAGGAACATGAAGAGAAGCCGTGACTGGCTGGGTCTGCCTCTCCCTCCTCACTCTCCCTGCTCTAATGGAAAAGCTGCAGCAACATTCCCACTTAATCACAGAAACTGCTGCACACAGGCCCAGCTGCAGGGCCAGGGCAGTTGTATCCCTTTGGAAAGGCCTCATTCCCTGATTCCTGGCAGTTGTATTCCTTTGGAAAGGCCTCATTCCCTGATGCCTGGCAGACTCCAAGCTCTCCCAACAGGCAGCCCACGTGGAAGCCGCTGGCTCTGGGGTGAGATTTTGCTGCTCCTATCATCTAAAAATACTTCAGGAGAATTTGCTCCGGCCCAAATGGCTCTGCTTGGAAGGGTTTCACCCATCAAACATCTGCTGGGAACTCAGAGCAGGGTTTGGCTTGGTTTTCCTGCCTTTTTCCCAACTTTCAACGGCTCCAGAACCCTGAGCTTGGCTTCACTAAAACCTCCACTTTCACCAAAAACTGAAATAAAAACTGAGCTAACACCTCCCTTCATCCCTTCCCCACTTCCTCCAGGACCTTCTGCATGGTCCAATTACAGTTTCCTGTTGGTTTTCCTGGGCTGAGCTCCCACTGGGAGCAGCTGGATGGGCACAGAGTCCCTGCCCTGAGGAGCAGTGGGAGGAGAAGGCGACTGGGAGCAGTGTAAAGCCCACAGAGAGTTCTGTGCCTTCCTAAATCCTGCATTGAAGGTTGAACTCTTCCCAAGCCCCTGCACATGGCACCCACACCTGGCGAAGTGCTACTGGGAAGCTGTGGCTGCCCCTGGATCCCTGGCAGTGTCCCAGGCCACGCTGGACAGGGTTGGAGCAGCCTGGGACAGTGGGAGGTGTCCCTGCCCATGGCAGGGGGGGCACTGGGTGGGCTTTGAGGTCCCTTCCAACCCAAACCAGTCTGGGATTCTGTGATTCCCTAAATCCTTCTGCCAAAGGGAGGCAGCAGCCCAGGTGATTCTCCAGAAATCAGGTTCTGCTCTTTTCCAGCAGTTAGGAGATGACCTGCGCTCAGTTTAGAAGCAAAGAAATATTTTAATTCCTCTCTTAGAGCTTGGATTCCCCTGGGAGCCCTCAGGTTCTCCCATCTCACCCCCTGGGAGAAAAGCCTGACTTGTGCAGCTCAGCACAGCTGAAGGTGAGCACAGGGATCCAGGAACCCAATTCTCCATCACCAGGAGCAGATCCTGACTCCTCACGTGGGCTGGATCCTCAGCTCCTGACTGGGATTGGGAAGGACACAGATCCCAGAGTCAGGAGTTAGAACAGCAACTTCTCCCAGTGGGCAAAGCTGCTGGGAAGGTGGTGCAGGGAAACAAACTCTGCCTATCCTGGAAAACTGGGATAACACTGGACATGGACAGGGCTTGGACAGGTTCATGTGTGTTCACAGTGAGGTTGGAAGGGGCTTGGAGCAGCCTGGGACAGTGGAAGGAATCTCTGCCCATGGCACGGGTGGAGAGGGATGAGTTTTAAAGTCCTTCCAACCCAAACCATCCTGCAATTCTCTGATCTTTCTGACAAGAGGCTGTGTCCCACCCTGGGGTGTCCCAGAGCTCCCCAGGGCAGCCAGGGCCTGGTGGGAGCTTTCCACCCAGGAATCCCAGCCCTTGCTGGACCTCAGCCACAAGAACAGATCTGTTCCTCCTTTTCCCTGTGCCAGGATGGGCCATTTTAACAACTCTGCTGGATTATCTGGGCACATCCAGACTCTTGGGAAGGTTGTTATTCCAGCCACACTGATCTGAGGAGGCTCCCATGAAACCACAGGGACGTCCTGGTGCCCGGGGATGGCAGAGCCAGGAGTACAAAGTGCCACACTCTTTACACTTCATTGGGAAGCTTCATAAATTAATTGGAGTACAAAGTCAGGTCTAATTGATGTTTGTATTGACTGAACTGCTCCAAGTCTTAATTTTGGTGGTAAAACTTCCTTTAAAACAGAGCCATTTATAATTAAGACAGGATCTGTAATTAATGGAGTTTTATACTCATAAAACTGCCTCTCTCATCAGTCTAAATTAAACTCCACATGAAAGTTGGAGCAAATTAAATACAGTAGATGCCAAAACTACTTTCTCTGAACTCTTTGCTATTCTTATTAATGTCAAAACAGAAGTGATGTGAAGGTGTGGAAGAGTGTTGGGAATCCGTGTTTGGAGAGGAGCCAGCAGGGGAGGGCACCCTGTGGGTGCAGAATGTCCACGCCCGCCCCGTGCAGGGTGAGCACGGAGACATCCCCATCGCCTTCCACACGAGCCAGGAGCCACTTCCCACCTCCCAGCTGGAAAATTAATATTTGAATACTAAAAACATTAATATCTTGCCCCTCTTGTACCATTATAACAAACACAGACCTGCTTGGAAAAATGTTTTGTTCCACCAGAGTCACACAAAGTCACCACGCCCAAGGGGGGTTGGCAGGGTCCCTTCCCTTCACGTGCCAGGGGTTATTTAAAAGGTTAATTAAAACAAGGGTTAATTAAAACAAGAGTGAGGATGGGCCTGGCCATGCCCCCACATCCCCATCAGTGAAACTCCCCAGCTCTGGTACCCGTGGTTGACCAAATGACCCTTCCCAGCCTGATCCATTGGAAATCTTTACAGCCATCAACCACAATATTTACAAAGCCCAGACAATTTTGAACTCGTGGCAAGAAAATAAATCATTGTGGACATATGTACAGAGCTAAAAGTTCCCCAATAAATCTGTTTGCCATGTCTGCCTCATCCATATCTAGGTAATTAGCAATTCCCTGCTTTAAATGCTCCCATTTAATTGGGGTTGCTGTTTTTAGTGGAATATCATTTCCTCTTCCCAAAAGGGCCACTACTATTTTTGTATCATGGTTTTTTTCTGGCTGCCACATTCTGCTCTCCCCACTCAAATTAAAAAAGTCACTGCAACCCTCACCAAGTATTTATGGCTTGAAGATTCCTACACACATCCCTGAGCTGACATCCAGAAAGCTTCTCACGGCTGTCCAGAGTTATCCAGGGTTATCCCACATAAATCCAGACTCCAGCTGGAGCTCAGGGCCCTCAGTAGCTGCTGGAAAGAGCTGCTCAGGCACTGGTTGTTCCCAGTGTCATCCTTTGGGATGCCCATGGACAGCAGAAATCAGGGATTAGGGAAGTCCCAAGGAGCTCTCTGGGTGAGGAAGGCTGCAGCCAGTGCCACACTCAGGGTTTGTCCCTTCCCTGGGCATGACGATTATTCCAGCTGCTCCTGCTCCCACCAAGGCCACTGAAACCCCCCAGCCAAAGCAGAGCTGGGGCTGATGGAGGAGGAGGAGGCACCTCCCTGAAAGGGTGGGGAGGAAATGCCCAAGCAGCACCAACCCCCTTTGTTTGATCTGTTTTAGGGCAAAACCAGACGGGTCCATGGCCCTCCTGCCTCTGAGCTTCTCTTTTCAGCCCATTCTCTTAACTTGTGCTGCTCTCATCCCCTCAAAGCCTCGGGGCCTCAGGAGCAAGAGGTGGAAGAGGTAGTGGGAATGCAGAGAGTTGATTATTAATGAAGCACATAAATTACCATGCTGGCAATTACCCAGAGGAGCGAGGTTCAAAAGAGCCTCTCTCTTTTCCACCACTGATTCCCAGCCCACACACCCACCCAGCCCGGGGCCAGCCCTCTCCCACAGCCAGCCTCACTCAGGGGCACGGCAGACTGGGATGGGACTGGCTCCGTGCCACCAGGAGCTGAGATCTGCTCAGCCAGCAGATAAAGGATGGCAGAACGAGCTGTGTTCCTGGGCAGCTGCATCCCAGGAATCCCCCCAGGATGGGAGGTGACATCCAATCTTCCATCACCCAGGGACTGAAACGCAGGAGGGTGAAACTGTCTCTAGGAGCTGATCCCTACAAGGTTTCTGTTAGAAAGACAAACAGGCTGTAAGGACATCACCAGTTATCTGATTGCTTGAGTGAAAGCCCAGCTCCATCGATGGGAATTTTCCTGCCTCTATCACTGGGATCAGAATTTCACGTTTGTGATATCAGCACATATCACTTGGGAGACACCAAGTCCCTTCCCAAGCTCAGCTCCTCCGCTGGCTGAGCAAAGACACCAACCCTTCTCCTCCTGAGAAACATTCCATGGGCAGTTTTCCATGCAGAGGAAATCCAGGGATGTGCCATGTTTGGCTTTAAACATTGCTGGGATGGAGAAACAGGAGCTCTCAACAAGTCATCAGGAGAGCTTTTATCTGCCAGGACTCCACACTGTGATTCAAACCCGAATTTGTGGGTGAGAGGGTGAAATAATCACACAGAACACCTGAAAGCAGCAGCTTCAGGCCCCTGTTACTGCAGATAAACCTCAGCAGAGACAACCCCAGAGCACGAGGAGTCAGCGCTTCCCCACAGCAACGCACAGAAGGTGTCCCTCGGGCTCAGGTGGCACCAGGTGACACTCAGGTGTCACCCAGCCAAGAGCCCTGGCCTGCTGCCTTACAGGAGAAAGAAACTGAACCCTTCAATCACTTAAAAACTCTTCTCCAAACCCCCAAGAGCTGCTGAGCAACAGCTCCTGAAGTGTGAGCTGCTTGTCCAATCCCATCTCCTTCTGCCAGGCCTGAAGGTACACCTCAGCTTTCCTCTTATTGATGGGAACAAATCACAGCACATCTCCATATCCAAGGAGGGAAAAAAGCAGATTGGAAACGCCAGACTCAGTGCAGGACAGCGGGGAACCTGAGGAGAAGCCAGACCTCTCCTCCAGAGCCCTGTATTTAACCAGCTCTTTATTTGCTTTGCTTCCATTTCCTCAGCTCTCATATTCCAGTCTTTTCTTGTGAAAAATGAGAGCCAGACAAAAGGGAGGATGGGGAATACAGCAAAGGAAAGCTGTGGAGAAACGAGCCTGGAAGGTCTCTGGAATGAACCCTGAGGAAGCCATCAGCTCCCTGAGCCCCTTCCCAGGCACAGAGGGGGTGGGCAGGGGCAGTGGCCCTCCTGCATTCCAGCCAACACAAACCGTGGATATTTTTCCTGCTGGGCTGGAATGGCCATTCCTGGGCTTTGCCAGAACCCGGCTCGGCTCCTGGGAGCTCCTCAGGGGAGCAATTAAAGCACTGGGGAGCCACGTGCAGGGCCCTGGGGGTGGCTCAGGTGTGACCCCACTTCTGGGGCTCCTCTGCCAGGATGGGAGGGATCCCTGCACATCCCTGCCCCAGTCCTGGCTCTGCTCCTTGCCCATGGCTTGGCTGGAAAAGAACCATCCCAGGACAATCTGTCTCCTGCAGAGCTTTCCCAAAAACCCAGACCCAGCCTCTCCAAGACACCTCATCAGCTCCAGCAGCTGCACCCGCCCCGTGGCCGGGCTGGAAGGAAACGTTTGGATTTGATCTTTCCCTGGAAGCTGGGACTTGGCCAGCCAAAATCTGCACGTTTGCCACACCGTCAGAGCAGAACTGAGTGAAAAATCTCAGACTCAAAATGAAACACTTTATTTTGGAACAGATGAGATCTCTCCACCCCCCCACCCCCCCCAAGCTTCCGATTAATGGCAGAAAAATGCAAAAATTCAACTGTGCTGATTTGGCTCAGATTTAAAAAAAAAATATACAAAAGTAGGGGCATCCATTTATTTTAGAACTCCGGTAAACTGAAAAATCCCCTATTTGCAGAGCTGGACTGGGAGGCAGTGCCTGTCCTGGGGCTGTTAACTCTCCCTGCAGGCCCTGAGGCACAGGTTTGTACAGCCAGGGACTCTCTAAAGCCTGGTGCTTTAGAAAGTGAACTTCAGCCCATCTCACTTCCACTTCCCCCAGGAGCAAAGCAGGGAAGAACATCCAACTCTCTCTCTATTTTCTCGTTTTCCCTCCTGCAACACTGGAATCAAATTTACAAAGCAGTGACAAGCTCCATTTATGCTCTTGTGCTAGACATTTCATCCCTCAGAACGTTGGCAAACACAGCTTCCCATTTCAAAGGCAGAAATTGCTGTTCCCGCACAACACAATTCCCTCCCTGTGTGCAAACGTGAGGAATTGCTGAGGACAAAACTGCTCCAAGTCTTTTGTACCTCTGGGAAGTAGCAGCAATTCCAATCGGTTCCACAGCCCCGTCCCTGCCCCTCCCCACCAGAGCTATTCACACAGCCTCACGCCCTGGAACAGATTTCCTTGAAAGGAAAGTAATGAGATTTGTGTTTCCTCGCAAATTAAAAAGAAATTGCCCAAAAGAATAATCCTAAAATACAAAATGCTGCCTCGTCCCAGATGTTTCTAATAGGCTTGTGTTCTAAAGGCTTATTTAGAGAGACTGTTCCTAAATGACATCCTAATGATGAGCATTCGGGACCACGAGCCACAAATATAATTCACTACCAAAGCTTGAGGGGTTCTTGGTTTTGTTGGTTTTTTCCCCCAGAATTGTTATCAAAATAAAGGAAACATTTTCAGAAAGTCTTTGTGCTGTTCTGCACTACTAAAGACTGAGAATTACAAATGCCAACATTTCTGGGAGTTCTTTTTCTTGCTCTTACTCGGCTCGTGCTGCCTGTGACCCCTCAGCTCCAGGCAGGACATGGGCTGGGACCGAGCAACTCCCTGCTGGTCCAACCCATCCCAATTCCAGGCAGATTCGGATCCCAGCTGCTTTCCCCACTGGTGAGTGGTGCCAGGACCCTGCAGACCTGGGGACTGAGGCCCACGGCCTCCTGTCCTGTCATTTGAGTGTTGCTTCATGTGATGCTCACATGGGTCCTGCTGTTGTCACCATCCCTCCCTTTTCCCGTCTCAGTTGGGCCCAGGCCACAGGAGCCCTTTGGAGTGGGGGTGAGCAGGGCACACAGAGAGGTCCTGGCTCAGCTCGTCCCCAAACCCCACCTCCTGCAAGGCCCAGGGTGCCCCAGAGAGCCCCTGGCTGAGCCCTCCCTGCCCAGCATCCCCCAGCGAGGAGGGACAGCAGGACCTTGGGCTGAGCTCAGCCTGCCAAAACCACGGCTCAGTTTTAACTCATTTCATTTGGAGAGTGAGTAACCTGAGCCAGGCTGGCACCGGCCTCAGGAGCTGCAGTGCTCTCACCCTGCAGTGGCTGTGCTGGCACCAGGGGCTCCCAGAGCGTTCCAACACCGCAGCTCCTGCCTGGCCCCGGGAGCTCTGCTGCTCTCCCTGTGCCGCTGGACATCCCCTGGGCCCCTGGACATTCCCTGTGCCGCTAGACATTCCCTGGGCCCCCGAGCATTCCCTGTGCTCCTGGACACCCCCTGTTCCCCTGGACATGCCCTGTGCCCCCGGACACTGCTGGCATCCAGGGTCAGAGCAGGAAGCAGGAGGGGCTGAGCTCTCCTGTTCCTCCCCGCTGTTCCCAGAGCATCCCTGTCCCTCACAGGCCTGGCTGGGGGTCCCTGCAGCCCTGCACAGCCCCAGGGCCTGGGAGCACCACAGTCCTGGCAGAGGGGCACCCCATGGGTGTCCAAGGCCAGACTTCCAATGGCTCCTACGGATCTGCTTTGATGTCACCAAAGCCAGAGCTGGGAAAGCAGCGCCTGATGGGCTCCTGCTCCATCCCCAGGGCCCCTGGGCCCATCTGGCTGAGGCTGTGGCCACAGGGCCCAGGGAAAGCTAGACACGGCTGCACCTGGACACGGCTGCACCTGGACACGGCTGCACCTGGACACGGCTGCACACGGACACAGCTGTGCATGGACATGGCTGTACATGGACACAGCTGCACATGGACACAGCTGTACATGGATATGGCTGCACATGGATATGGCTGCTCGTGGCTCTGGCTCCTTTGGTTCTGGGAACAGCAAGTCCAAGGCCGGAGGCAGCTGCTCCCCTCACCTCCTCCCCAGCTCCAAACCCTCTGCCCTCTGCTCCCTCCCACCCACCCTGCCCCATCCCACTGGGGCACAGCCCCCCCTATTCCTCCCCTCCTCTCCTGCTCCCCCCAGCTCTGACTTCTTGGGAACACCCAGCGCAGATCCTGAGGGAGCATCCTTGCACAATCCATTTAATAAACCTGGACTTGGCACCTCTTTCTCATCTGAGCTGGGGCTGTGATGTCTCAGGACCCACGTCTGGGCAAGGAAACTGGGAAGCAGAGAATTCCAGCCAGAGGGAGAGGACAACCAGGTTTAATTCCCGGCACTACTGTCATCCCTCGGCTGGCCTCACACCCTGCTAAGTGACAGCTCACTGTGCCAGGGCCCTGGCCTTGGCCTCAGGACAGGAGAGGCACTTTCTGGCACACCGGGACACAGGGACAGGAGCACAGCGTCCCTCAGCAGAGCCCTGCAGGTGATGGATATTCCCTGGATCCTGACAGTGCCACAGGCAGACGTCCCCACCCCAAAGCAGGAGCACCGACCTTGACATCAGGTGAGGATTTCAAAGGCTCTGCTTGAGTGGCATCTGAAAAACCTTCAAAGGCACAGGTAAGACTCTCTCAGCTCGCTGGGTTCGTGTCCCTGTGACTGCAGCAGCAGTGCTGTGCCAGGACAGTGTCCTGGTGCCACCCCCCTGTCACCAGCGGGGACCACAGGGACGTGGGGGCTGGGGAGTCCAAGCAAAGCCACTGCTCATGGGGAGCAGGAGCCGTGGGGATTCTGCCAGGCTCTGGCAGCTCCCAAAGCTGTGGTGGCTTCTCCCCCTTCCCAAATCTCTCTGCTGCCAGGTAAACTGAGGCACAGAGGGATCAGCGACAGCCAAAGCATCCCAGTGAAGGACCGTGAGCAGGTACCTGTCCTTCTGCTTCTCCAGTGCACATCAAACTCCTAAACCTCATTATCTGGGGGGAAAACCCATTTCTGAATGTTCCCCTATAGAGATTCAGTGGGGTTTTTCAGGTGTTTGTGCCTTGGAGAGGAGCCAAGGCATCGATCCCGCTGTGCTGGGCCTTGATCAAAGCTGATGTGCTGAAAGACACCACAAACGTCACCTCCTGGCTGAAAAATCTGTCCCCAAGCCCCCAGGGACACCTGGTACCACCTGGTACTGCACAGCCCCACCAGCCCAGAGGCAGAGCACCAGGATAACCTCCAGAGCCTGCAGGATTTTGAACCAAGGTAATTAAGGGATGGATCTGCAAAGGCCAACTCTGAGACCCTGCCTGTGTGAGCAGAGCCCTGGCAGCCCCACGGGCCCCTCACGTCCATCCTGCTCCTGGGCTCTGCATCCCGGGCTGCCCTGCTGGGATTCACCAGAACCATCCCTCTCCCAGCTCCTCCAGGGGCAGCTTGTCCAGCCCTTTTCCCAGCCCTCCAGCAGCCCTGAGCCCAGCACTGAGAGAGGCCCCAGGAACTGAAATAAAAAATGAACCACTTGCTCAGCACTCAGTGCCACCAAGGGATGCCTAAGGCAGCTTAAATCCAGGGAAAAGGCCAGGTTTGTGCCTCGGTCTGTGCAGTTAAATGGGAAGAAATGGCTTTTCAGAGGGATTTTCAGCTGGGGACCAACTGTTTGACTCCCCAGAGCTCCTGTGGCTCTTGTAGCACTGAGCTTCCTGCAGGGCCTCCCTGCAGTGGCTGGGAAGGAGCTGGGTGTGTGGGACAATTCCCACCTGCTGCCAAGGAGAAGGCCCATCGTGAAGCTTCTCCCATCATGGAGAAGCTCTTTATGGGCTGGGGGATGTCCAAAGGCTGCCAGAGTCTGTTCCCCTGGCTCTGCCAGCCCTTCCCAGCCCTGCCCAGCCCCAAGGGCCTCGGGCAGGAATTGGTGCCTCCCCTTCACCAGGGAAAGATGCTCTGGACAGACTGACATGGAGTGGGATCCCAAAGGATCACTGGGAGCTGGAACAGCAGGAAATGGTGTGTTTGGGCACCTGGCTGGGTGTGCACAACTCCAACACCTCCCTGCATCCATAGCTCTTCCTGTCCTGGAGACTGGGGGACACAGAGGCACTCAGTGTCCAGGGAATCTCCAGGGATTCCCATGCTCTGGGCTGCAGGGCCCCTGTCCTGGGCAGTGCCACTGCCTGGGGAGCACCTCAGCAGAGCAATGAAGGCAGCAGGTGAGGATGAGACCCCTGGATCCATCCAGGAACACTCCCTGGAATAGCAGGGACTTGCTAAACCCAGGGGTTTAATGCCAGGGATTGAAGAACTTGTAAAATTAATGATCCAGCCTAGCAGCTTGCATCAAAAATTAAAAATCCCTATTAAAAATTGGATAAACGTGTCACAGCGAGATTTAAATGCCTTTTACAGCAGGTTTGGTTCCTGATGGGGATTTACTCCATTCCCATGGCCGGAAAGGACACAGACAGGGAATTCCCAGCCACAGGAGCATCAGCCTGGCAGGATCCATGGAATGCCAGGGAGCACCAAAGCCTCAGCAGCACCTCTGGTGAGAGAGACACCCACAGCAGATCCGAAAGGAGCCGCACCAAGACACAGTTTGTATCCCTCTCCCCAAATCCATCCTTTTCCAGCTCAAAGAGGCTCCATCTCCACTACAATAACCCAGGAATCCTCCAGCCCTGCCCAAGGATACTGAATATCCCCGCCAGTAACTCCCTGTCTCACCAGCCCATTCCCAAAACTGTGTCAGCATCGCTGGAGTTCGAACCCTCCCTTTAATTGCTGTCCAGATGGTGTCCCTGCCACTCTCATTTGTTGGCAGCCAATCCCATTTTATTTGTACTCTCTTGCTGCAAGGACTCTTTGCGTGGAGAGGCTGCTGATGGTGGGGGCAGGGAGCCCAGGTGACACATTCCCCCTTGGAAGGGGGAGCAGAGCCCCTGGAGCCCTTCCCAAGGCTGGGTTTGTCCCCCTGGAAAACCAACCTGCCGAAGTCCTGGCTCCTTGTGCAGGCCTCGGGGTGTGAAGGAAATGGAAACACTTCCTGTTCTGGAGTTTTCCCCCATCCAAAGCTTCCTGCCACCTCCCTGCAGTGCTGGAGAATCCCAGTGCTCACCCTCCAGCCCCAGTGGTCCCTGTGGCAATGCAGCAGCTCAAACCTCAGAACACGAAATTCCTCTCCAGACCTCCCTGTGCTCCCTCCCACCCTTTGGGTGTCCAAACACTGCACTGCCTGTCTGGGGTGGGAAGTGATGCTAATTCCAGGGGAAAAGAGCTTTCCTGGAGGCTGAGGGTGGAAGGTTGGTGGTGCTGGGACTGAGTGTCAGTGGCACACAGGACCCCCTGCCACAGGCAAAGATTCCCAAAGGGAGCTCAGGGCAGGGGGCTCCCCTCGGCCAGGGCCCCCAGCAATGCTGGCACCTGGAGACTCCTGATGGGACAGAGCACAGGGAATGGCACCCAGACCCTCTACCTTGGTGGGTTCCTGCAGCCTCCTTAGGGCTGAGCTGTCACAGATCCAGGGACCCACCCTGTCCCCATCCAGGAACTGTCTGGAGCAAATGGGAACCTTGCAATCCAAGAATTCTGCAGAATTCCCCATGTGGGTGGGGAGGCCCTGGCACAGGGTGCCCAGAGAAGCTGTGGCTGCCCCTGGATCCCTGGCAGTGCCCAAGGCCAGGCTGGATGGGGTTTGGAGCACCCTGGGACAGTGGAAGGTGTCCCTGCCATGGGAGGGGTGGCACTGGATGGGCTTTAAGATCCCTTCCCACCTAAACCATTCAAGGATTCTGTGATCCTCAGAACATTGACCCTGTCCAGATTCTATCATTTCCTTAGGGAGGCTGCTCCATACCTGGAATTCCCAAGTCCCAAGGAAATCCACACTGGAATTCCAAGCTGTAGCTGGAAAATTGGCAAAAGGAGCTCAGCAGAAGTGGGAGACAGAGCTGCTGCTGTCCCCAGCAGCCTGGGCACGGTGCTGGCACAGTTTGACATTCAGGGACACAGAACCCTGTCACAGCTCAATATCAGACAGAAATAATTCCATTTCCAGCCGTGGCCACTCACAGCAGCAGCGCTGGGGATAGACCTCCCTTGGAAAAGAGCTCTGGGGAACAGAAAATGAGCTTTATACAGTCCCAGCCACTGCATTAATGCTTGCAGGGTTTGCATGGACTGGAAAGCTGTGCAGGGATCCATGTCCAGAGCACCTCCTGTCCCAGGAGAACTTCCTTTCCTTTTCCTTTTCCTTTCCTTTTCCTTTCCTTTTCCTTTCCTTTTCCTTTCCTTTTCCTTTCCTTTCCTTTCCTTTCCTTTCCTTTCCTTTCCTTTCCTTTCCTTTCCTTTCCTTTCCTTTCCTTTCCTTTCCTTTCCTTTCCTTTCCTTT
>VZTJ01001205.1:1605783-1619040 GCA_013397795.1 Orthonyx spaldingii
CAGGGGGGCACAGGGGAGCACAGGGGGACACAGGGGGACACGGGGGCACAGGGGACACAGAAGGGCACAGGGGGGCACAGGGGACACAGAGGGGCACAGGGGGGCACAGAGGGTACAGCCCCAAGGGCACCCTCGGGTTCTGTGCCACAGGAGGGAGGTGCCACCTCTGGAATGCTGCCCCAGCCAACAGCCCCATGACAGGATGGGCTGGCTCTCCCTCAGCCACGTTCCCAGCACAGCCAATAAACCCAAAACACCGACAGCACAGACGGACTCATCTGGGAACCAAGGCCTTCCTGCCTCGCTGAGCTGGGAACAGCTTTGAGAGACTCTCCGGGAGCAAACCAACCTGGAGACAGAGGCAAGCAGAGAGGCAGAGCCAGGAGGCTCCTCTTGCACTGCTCGGCACGTTCCAGGGATTTCTCTGGCAGTAATTATGTAAATAAATCCTCATTGCAACTTTAAGTATTTTTATTTGGGAGCCCGTTTGCTCCAGCAGCACATGAGAAACATAAACAAGGGGTTCTGTTTCATTAAGCACATCTGTAACTTCCCAGCCCTTGCCAATCCAGGGATTTCACTCTGAGATGTTGCTGCCTCTGACACGTGCTCAGCACTAAAATGGGAATTGTACCTGGTCAAGGGACACTCAGAGGCAATGGCAGCTCTGGTGTCACTGGAGAGACACTTCCAGCCCTTTGCACCACCTTCATTTGTTTCCAGGCCCACCACAAACCATTCAGGCAGCGAACAATCCCTGTTTTCTCTGGATAATTACCAGCCCAGGGTAATCACAGAGCTGGAAGGGACCCACAAGGATCATCGAGTACAACTCTTGGACAACTTCAAGAATCACTAAAATCAATTAAACTGATTTTCCAAATCACTTGAAAGAGGTTTAAATCTCCCCCTGGGCTGAGCTTGCACTGCAAACTCAGTGTTTGGTGAGCCTGTGGGGCTGGGGACTGACACCCGCTGCCCAACGCAGAGCAGAGGAAAAAACCTCCACTGCCTGAGCTTCCCCAGAGTCAGAATAGCAGCAAACTATGGATTTAAAGCATTCCTGAAATCCCTTTTGGGCTGAGCTTGCACTGCAAACACAGCATACCCTGAGCCTGTGGGGCTGGGCACTGGCACCCCCTGCCCCAGCCCTGGGTGAAGGAAACTCCAGCCCTGCACTTCCTGAGTTCCCCCACAGTCGGAACAGCAGCAAACCACGGATTTACAGCATTTCTGAAATCACTTTCGCTGCCTTGGCTTCTACAACCATTAAAAAAATGACAATGCCTCTCCCCTGAGGGCTGAAGAGCTGAAAATCAGCTCCTACCTGGATCCCGTGGTGTGTTTTAATGCTGGAGGAGAGCCATGACTCCCGGGAGTGAGAAATCCTGGATTAAATTCTGCTGCCCAGGTATATTAGGTTTTTTGAAGCTGTAATATCATTCAGCAGAAACCCTGCAGAGCTGCTGGAATCCAGCACCTCTCAGCTCTAACAAGGGATGCTCCAGTCGGGCCCAGCAGCAGCTGCCGTGCCAGAGGTCCCCAGGGATGTGCAGCTGTGCCTCAGGAACACTCAGCACCCTCACATAGGAACCTGCAGCCAAACCCAAGCCTGAAAGGGGGTAAAAACAGCAAAAAGTGGCCCAGGAGGGGCAGGCAGCAGGAGAGCTCTGAAAGCACTGGGGTGGGAAAGCCCTCGAGGCTGGAATCCATGAAAACTTCATGGGAATATGCAGGTGCTCAATGTCTGTCCGGGAAAAATGGGCTGTCTTGGCACAGCCAGACTGGTCCAGGCCGGAATTCCCATCCCTGGACGTATTCAGGCCAGGTTGGAGCAGCCTGGGGCA
Source organism: Orthonyx spaldingii (assembly GCA_013397795.1). Lineage (NCBI taxonomy): Eukaryota > Metazoa > Chordata > Aves > Passeriformes > Orthonychidae > Orthonyx > Orthonyx spaldingii. The sequence goes on from VZTJ01001205.1 coordinate 1,607,631, forward strand.
GTGGGAGGTGTCCCTGCCCATGGCAGGGGTGGCCCTGGACGGGCCCTTCCCAGCCAAGCCATCCTGGGACGCTGGGCAGGCTCATTTTGAATGTGCCAAAATGTCCCTGTCAGGAACACAGAACCCTCCAGCTCCCCTGTGGCTGCTCCTCCAGTGCCCAGGGAGACCCTGGAGAACTCAAGCTCTGGGTGAAGTGGTGCTGGTGGCTCCATCCCCCTGTGGGGACACCTGGGGCTCAATCAGCTGCTGGGGCTGGGGGCGCAGAGCTGGCAGGGTTTTACCCCTTCAAATGTTCCATTCAAGCAGTGTGCCCCCTCCTCTGGGTGGGACTGGGGCTCCTGCCCCTTTCCCAGAGGTGTCCAACGGCCTCTGGGCAGGGAGCTGAACTGGGAGCTTTGCTCTCCACCACGGACACATTTTCCACCAGGCCACTCGCAAACCAAAAGCAGTTTGGGGAATTGGGAGCAGTGAAATCTCCTGGAATATCATCATGAAAATATCATGAAAACATTGGCATTGAACCAGAAAGCCCTCAAAGAACCCCTAACCAGGTGTCTGGACATGTCCCCACAGTCCCTTGGCAGGTTCCAGTCCCTGGGCCAGGCTCCCAGCAGGTCCCATACCCTGGAATGCAGTGCCAATCTCACTCCTGCCTCTCGGCACAGCCACAGTTGCGGAATTTAGAAGATTTTTGTGAGCAGTATTCCATCAGGATAAAAAAAGTCATCTCCACACGGCTCATGTCTGTGGTTCCCATTCCTCACCAGCCCCTGGGCTGCTCTTCCCAAAAAGGCTCTCAGAGCCCATGAAACCCCACACAACCATTAAACCCCAGGTTCAGTGAGATGGAATCGGGATCAATTTCTACTGCTCCTGGATCTCCCTTGGTGGTCACTGCTTTGGAAGAGGTTCCTTGTTCCCCTCTTTTCACGTGCAGCCCAAAGGATGCCCAGGAGTCCCTCCTGGAGAGTCCAGCCTGGGGAGTCCATCCTGGAGAGTCCATCCGGGAGAGTCCAGCCTGGAGAGTCCAGCCTGGGGAGTCCATCCTGGAGAGTCCATCCGGGAGAGTCCAGCCTGGAGAGTCCAGCCTGGGGAGTCCATCCTGGAGAGTCCATCCGGGAGAGTCCAGCCTGGAGAGTCCAGCCTGGGGAGTCCATCCTGGAGAGTCCATCCGGGAGAGTCCAGCCTGGAGAGTCCAGCCTGGGGAGTCCATCCTGGAGAGTCCATCCGGGAGAGTCCAGCCTGGAGAGTCCAGCCTGGGGAGTCCCTCCTGGAGACTCCAGCCCGGAGAGTCCCTCCTGGTTTCCAGGCTCAGGCACAGAACACACGACATCCATGGCACTGTCTGGGTGCCCCACCTGGCCAGAGCCCTGCTTGCCTTTCCCGTGGAGCTGGAATTCTGTGGATCCCAGGGGTTGTGAGCACCCTGACAGGACCCCAAGCTGGATGTTGAGTCCCGTGGTGCCAAACAGAGCAGGCAGAAATGAGAAAATGTGGGATGAGGATAAAATGGAGATTTCCAGCTGGAATTGTGGAAAGCACACCTCCATGGATGGCCCAGGACACAGGAGCGGAACAGCAGCACAAGCCTTGTTCTCTTGGCCCTTTCTCAGGGCTGAAAGAAATACGGAATATGCTGAAAATTCAGGAAGCAACCAGATGGTCGGGAAACTGGAACAGGAGCTGGGGAGTCCCTGAGCTCACTTTTAAACCCTTTAAAAATTCATCAAATGAAGTGACGGTGTTACAGACGCTTCTCCCTGGGCACAGCAATGTTTTAACATCTAAAGCAAAGAAGAGCAGGGACTTTGGAGGAAGCTCTCCCGTTTTCCCCTGGGCTGAGGCACTGCCATTGTCCTTGGAGGAGGCTGTGTGATCTCCAGCTGGATCCAAGGGGGAAGCAGAGCAAACAGAGCCCTGAGTGTCACCTGGGAACCCCTGGGTTACCTGATGCTCCATGAGGCACCAGCCAGGGGACACCACCAGCCTCCCAAAGAGGCTCCACTGCTCTTTCTGGGCCTTTTCCATGTTGCTGTCCATGCTTCCCTCTCTCCAAGGAGGCTGTGACACCTGAGGGTCATGGTTAGGCCTGGCTTAACCTCTGGCATGGGAGAGGCTGAGCTGGACTAAATCCCCGCAGCTGCTCTGAAGCCAGCACAGTTCAGGGAAGACAAAATCCTTGCTCTGGGGAGAGTCACTTTGTCCCTTGTCACCTGCATTCCCTCCTGCTAACAATAGCTTTAAAGATTTTTTCTGTTTTAATTTACTTTGTGCACAAACTTGGCACCTCGAACGCAATCTGAGCCCAAGCTACCAAAAGCAAAGCCTGCAGGGCTCCAAGAGGCTCCTCGTGCCTCGGGGAGGAGCTCTGGGGATGCAGAGCTCGCCAAGGTGTGAAGGTTGAAGCTGCAGCAGTGACGAGCACAAGTCTGGTTTAACCAGGCTCAGCTTAGGTGTGGAAGGAGCCAGGGCTGAGAGCAGGCTGGGGCAGGGGCCTCGTCCTGCGCTACAAACCCAAGGGAAGTGACCTTGGAAGGAGCCTTGGGATGGGGAAAACAAAGTTTGGTGCTTTTAAAAGAAAGCCCTAAAGCAGATCCTCGCAGGGAGGCCAGTCCTGGAGGGAGTCTGTGTTTTCTGACTGTTGATACCCACCTTTATTGACCTCAGAACCCCCAAAGCAGGGAAGGCACATTTGGGATATTTATAAACAGAGCAGAGAGAGCAGAGGCCCTGCACAGAGCACTGAACACCCTGGGCAGGTTTGGGGAGCCAGATTCCCTCAGACTGTGATGCAGTCATTGTGCTGAGAGTGCAGTGAGCCCTAAAGCCTCCTCTGAAAGCTTTTCTGGGTGCTTATCAGAAGTCAGACCCAGCTTTTCCACACATATTTTCAGCAAATGAATCCATCCAGACAAATCCCATCCCTTTTAAACACAAGATTTTAACCACACACGTGAGATTCACTGAAATCTGCTGCTGGGGATACAGGCAAAATTCAAATTGACCTCCAGGGACCATTCCCAGTCCTGACCCTTCATATCCCCACATGCCCTCGTCACACCTTCATGGCACTTGGGCTTTATCTCATTATTTATTGGCACAATCCTAAGAAAATATTCCTCTAATTCAGGCAGGAAATGGAGATCTGGCACACACTAGGTTGGGACACCAACCACAAAGTTCCCCATGGTGATCACTGGGCAAAAGGACTTTACAAAGAGATCATTTTCAGCATTCAAATCATTTTCAGCATTCAAAGATGTAACCGGGAGGAAAAAAAATCCCCTGCAAGGCAGGAAACAAGATCTGAGTGACAACCTCATGTAATGTACGGCACCTCAGGAGCCACAAACTTCCAGGTTCAGGGACTACAAAGCACTTGGAGCTTCAGAGGGTTTTGTGCTGGGTGTTTTCCCCACCCTCTGCAGTAAATTCGAAATGAAAAAGCAGAGGAAGGGCACTTGAAAAGACACATCTCTAAACAACTCCTGCCTCTGAATTCCGGCAGGAAGGGAGAGCTGGGGGTGCCAGGTCAGGTATAAAATCCAACATTTCTGTCTGAGAGCTGCACGTGTGGGAGCACAGGGGGACAGGGAAATCGGAGCTGTTGTTGTTTGTTATTTTTGAGCCGTGGCTGGGGCTGATCCCAGCTCGAGCCGCCGGCAGGAGAGGACTGCAAGGACGCGATACCTCCGTGCCCGGGGCTGGAGCCGCTCTCAGCACGGGGCCAGAGCCCCCGTCCACTGCAAACAGGCTTAAACTGCCCGATTAAAGAACCATCCCAGCTGACTCACCAGCATTTCCTCTCACCCAAGCTCCTCTCAGCTCCCAAACTCATCCTCACCCTCTGCAGCCAGAAATCCCCAGGTTTTTGCTGCCCCCTCCCACTTTCTGTCACTGCTGCTCACCCTGGTTGCGTTTAACCAAGATTAGTAAAAAATTCCCATCTTCCACATTTGAGTTGATGTTAGAAAAGTGAAAAAAAAAAGAAAAAAAGAAAAAAAAAGCCAGCAATAAAACAAAAATCTCCAATCTCTTCTCCCCTCCAATAATTCACCTGGAAACATGAAAAATCCGTTTGGGAATGAAAGTTTTACCCCTGGGCAGGCCCAGCCTCCCATTCCCTCCTGTGGGCTGAGCTCCTCTACGGGACTCCAGGGACAACCCCGGTGTCCATCACCAGGGGTTCCCAAAAAAAGCCTTTTTCAGATGCCAAGGGTTCGGGAGAGAAAACCAAACACAGGCTACAAAATCCTCTCAGATCTCCAGGCAGGAGGGTTCCGTGGTGGGAAGCTGAGGGGACCTGCACGTTGGGAACTGAGGCAGAGTTTTAATGGCAAAGGTGAACAACCCCTGGAACAAACACCCCAGCAGGGACACGCCCTGCAGGCCCCGGGCCCTGGTGCGCCGCTGGAGACGCTGTTGGGGTTCACGGGGTGAAAACTCACGGCTGGTGATGGATTAGTTCCCACATTGGAGGCTCTGAGCTCCTCCTGGGCCTTGAAACCCAGCAGAAGCCCCGTTGGGGGGAGGATGATGGAGCTGCCGGGTCCCGCAGCACTTCCAGCCCCCTGCACCCCGTTCTCCCTGCCCAGCCCGTCCCGTCCGTGCTGCAAGGGGAGCCAGGGCCATGCTGTGCCCGCAGGGATCCCTGCCAGCTCCTGGCCCCCCTCCCCAGAAATCAGCTCCTCCAGCACTCAGGAGAGAGGGGATGGACAGAGCCAGCAGAGAGCAGGTTCAGCTGAGTGGCCACGGTGGGTCAGGGGTGCCAGAGAGGCCTTGGAGCATCGCCCACCCTGCCCAGCCCCTCACACCAACCCCACCCCGCAGTCCCGGCTGCTCACACACACAAAGGTCCCAATTCCCTTTCTCTGGAATACTCAGCTGGTTTTTTTCCCTGAGTAGAAGAACATGAGATCACTCAGAACTAAACGATGGGAATGAAGTTCTTGTGACAGCAAGAAAAAAATATATCCCAGAGCTCTGAGCTGAGCTGAAGAGAACATCAAAGCAGGGAGGAAATGTCACTCGTGCATCCTCACCCCCGTACCCCACCCCTAACACATTTCCCTGCTCTGCTGAACCCTTTTCTCCTCCACTCACAGCTGCTGAGTGTTTGCTCATGGAGCCTGGCTGGAGGGGACGGTTCTGAGCTTCTGTTCACTCCCTCCTGTCCAGTTCCCTCCCCTGGCCAGGCATAAATCAGCCCCGGAGACATGAGCAGCAGTGATTGCTGGCACCCCCAGCACCCTGCTCTAGAAGACAATACACAATGGATTATTCAGAGCACACCCTGCGTCACACACGAGTAATTATAAACATGAAATCTATCAAATAATGACAATTAACAGCGGATTTGACAGAGTAACACACTCCAAATAGCCTGGTGGTTGATTACGTCTTATTAATGAAATGCCAAAACACTGAGGGTTCTTAGCAGGACAATTAATTGCTCCCAATAAATCTGACTTCTGCCAGACCTCTTCTTTAAAGGAGGCTTTGGGACATCTGGTGAGGGTTATTTTTTAAAGCAACGGCTGATGGTTCCTACAGAAAATTCCCTGGGAGCTGGGAGAGCTGGAGCCACCAACACACAGAAATGAGCAGAAGGAATCAGAGACGAGGGCAACTCCAACACTGGAGTAATTTTATATAAACTGAGGTGGATCAGGGTGGAAGATTGCCACCAAGATCCACTCCCAGCACTTTTCCTGCAAGCATCCAGGGCTAGCAGCTTCCTTGGAAAAGTGTCCTCAGACACAATGGCCCAGCTTGAAGGGGATCTAGGTTTCCAAAGGTTGCTCTGACGCAAAGGGAGACCTGTCCCAGCCAGAGGTGTCCAGAGCCCCCAGGCTGGGTGTCACTAACCCAGGAATGGGCTGTGGGGACAAAGGTTCAGGGACTGTTGTGCCAATGGCTCCACTCCTGTAGAAACTGGGAATATCGGCTGCCTTGGACACACAAGACCTGCGAAATTGCTGCCAAAGGTGGTCCATCCATCCATCCATCCATCCATCCATCCATCCATCCATCCATCCATCCATCCATCCATCCATCCATCCACCACTCGGAGCAGCTGTTTAACCCCACCCAGTGCCGGTGACCCCCAAGCCCCGGTATCCCCACACACAGCAGTGGCCTGGAATGCAATTTTCCAAGGGTCAGACCCCAGAGCTGTAAGGCTGCAAAGCTCTGGAGCACTCCCTGACCTCAGCCCATGCTGGAGCACCTCAATTCCCAAGACACCAGACCCTATCAGGGACAGCAGGGGAAGTCTGTGCTGCCTTCCCTGCAAGCTCCTGCTCCTTGGAAGCTTTCAGCAAAGCTGTTCCAGGAACCCCAGTGATCATTTCCTGCTGGAGCAGTGTTGAGCTCTCGGGGTGGCACAAATTACAGCATCCTTATTTTTATTTCAGCCCTTATTTGAAGGGAACATACAAGAGAAATCTGATGCTGGCGGGGTCTGAAACCCACAAGCACTCTGTAAACAAGCTCGACCCTGAGAGATTTCCATGTTTCTTCCTGAAACATCAGGAGAACCAGCGGCACTGGATAATTGGAAACAGAGTTCATTTCGTTGTTGTTTCTGGGATTTGCTTTCGGGCTGGCTGTTCCCAACCTTAGTACCTGGCAGGGTTGATCAACCCTTTGGAATCTCATTTGCATAAGAGTTGATGTGCCGAGAGGGGAAATCAGCGCCCTGAAGAGGTCAGAGATATTCAGGGGGAAAGGAGAGGCCGTTTCTCCTTAAGTGCTGCTTTTAAAAGGGGTCAGAGCAGTCTCTGAGCCCAGGGCTGAATGAACAGATCCCAAAGAACACTTTGCTGTGACATCCTTGGGAACTTCTGGACACGTCCTCAAACCCTTTGGGACATTTGCTAATTAGCAGCACAAACACGTCCAGGAATTCCAACCCTGCCCCTGGGACACTTCCATGGGGGAGGCAGCAGCACCTGCGGTGCCTGCGCTGGGCCAGGCTGGGAGCACCAGCAGGGCTCACCTGAGCCGGGATTTACTCCTCCGTTTGCCCCAGGCTCGGCAGGAGGGAGGCACGGAGGTGTCTCTGCAGAGAGCTGAGCCCTGCGCACCCCGAGGGGAAGGGACCGAGCCCCGTCGGGCACCGTCAGCCCCGCAGCTCATGAACGCCGGGAGCTCTGCCCGCTGACCCCTGCGGGACCACCCGGCAGGAAGGGAGCACAGGCCCAGGGAACTGGGGCTGGGAAGGGACGGAACCAAATTGGATTTGTGCAGGACATCAGCGGAGCAGTTCCCGTGACTGAACAAATTCCAGCTCCTCGGGCTGGCTCCCTTTCGGGTTTAACATCCCAGCATCCGGCAGAAAGAGATCCCAAGGAAATGATCTGCACACAGACGCTGTCCCTGCTGTCACCTGCCTGTCTGCACGTGCTGTCACCTGTGTCAGCCACACCACACCCTGCAGGACACCCGGTGGCCACAGGCAAACCCCCACTGCCCGGGCCCGTTCAAAGGCAAAGCAGCTCCATTTTAACCTTCCTGCATTCCTGAATATCCAAACTCCTGCTGCAGATACACGGAAGGACTTCAGGGAAAGGCATGGAAATCCAGGAGGGTAAGGAAAAGGGATGGATCAGAGAGCTCCAAACCAGCACCTCCCCCAGGCATCGCTCAGGGCTGGGGGTTCAGAGAGGAACCCACCAGGCCCTGTCACCCACTGCACAGTGTCCCCACCCAGGGACAGCCACCAAACCTGCAGAGATGCCAACACAGCAGGGAATGGCTCCAGGCACGGAACAACACAGATCCAAATCCTCCAGCCAGGTGAAACGGCTGGATAATGCTTGGAAAAGGGAGGTCCAGGAGGGGTCCACGTCCAAAAAGGGGCCTGGAAGCCCCAGCTGGGGCAGACCTGAGGGCAGCAGTGCAGATGCTTGAGGGACAGACCTGAGGACAGAACTCAGGGCAGATGTTTGAGGGACAGACCTGAGGACAGAACTCAGGGCAGATGCTTGAGGGACAGACCTAAGGACAGAACTCAGTGCAGATGTTTCAGGTTTGCTTTTCTCCTGCTGTTAAAATGCAAATGCAATTATGCCCAGCAAGCCTCCACAAGCTGATATTAAGTTCAAGGAATGAGAGGGCACTTTTGGAACCACCCACTGAATTTCTTTACATTTTCCAGGTCCTGCCCATGGACTCCAGGTTCAACAGACTAAATTCAGACTGTGGCTTTTATTACCACTGCTTAATGTCTTTATTCTGAGAACCATTTTCACATGTTAGTGCTTTTATCGGAGGAGGCTGCAGTTAATTAAAAGCAGACCTATAAAACAGTTTGTTTCTATTGCCCTCTTTTCATGATAGCCCAAGAACTATTGCATAATACCCGGGATTTACTGGAGTTTGTGGCTCACACTTTGAACACTAACCACATTCACAGGTTAAAAACACAATTAAAGCCTCCCCAGCCCTGCAAAGCTCCTCCATATGATCAATCCCCAGTACATCATTAGCTGGGAACTGTATAAAGTGAATAAAACTGCCTTGGTCTTGTTTACACAACATTAAAAAACCGTCTCAGTTTACCTCAGGAAGGCACCTGGCTACAATGAATGCTCTCAGACCCTTCTGACATTCCCAGCATTTTCTGAAAAGGCTCTGCCTGTTTGAATTCGCATCTCCTCAGAGATTGCCTGCCATATTTCACCCCAAATCAATAAAAGCTCTATGAGCACAAATCTCAGATGATGGTGGAGGGGATTTCTAGTCCAAGGAGTTTCTCAGTGCACATTTTGCTCAGTTTACCATCACTCTGGGAGACAAATCATGCACTTCATGGGTACAGCCATGATTTTGCTTAGAAATTCGGACATTTCAAAAGAAATACAAGGAGAAACTTGCATTGCATTGAACTTACAGGGGCAGCTTTCCTGGAGGCAGAGGGAGCCGCACGGGACCGGCCATTGGAACGTGCCCAGCCCGGACAAGCAGCCACCAAAACGCTGTTTCTAAATCCATCTGTAGTTATAGATCTACCATGATCTGAAGGGCTCGGCTGCACCAGCAGAACCCTCCAGCACACGGTGATTGGACAGAACCTGCGTGGTAACGGAGCCAGGGAGGGGGAGTGGGGAGCAAGGAGGCTCAACCCCACTCCCCGCGGGCAGGGGAGATTTGGGTTAAACCACCTCTTGTGCCAACTATTGCTCTGTTTTGGTTTGGGGTTTTTTCCTCTTTGCAAGCCAAGTTTTGCCCTGGGGCTCGAGGGCAGAGAGCTCCTTGCAAAGTGCTTTTGTTCCCTGCTGAAATCCTTCTGTCTCCACGACCAAAGCCCTGCCCCACCGAGAACTTGAGGGAAGGCGTTGTGAGAACGAAACGAGCTCTGCGCACTCCCGAGGAATTCGGGAGCAGAACACAGATCCTGCAGGACAGACCCTCCCCACCGGAGACCCCCGCAGTCCTGACACCCCCGGGAAGCTTCACCCCGAGCCGGATCTGGCTGGGGTCCGTCCCTTCCCGCAGGGATGCTCTGCCCCGAGCCGCGCAGACCCCTGCGGGCACAGCCTTTATCCACAGGTGCAGTGCAGACAGGGTTTGGCTACAGGTCCAGTGCATCCTCGGAGGGAACCGCCGAGCATCCACCGAGCCTCCCCGACCCGAAAGCACGGAGCCGCCCCATCCGGCCCTTCCCGGGAATGAAGTCCCACACATGCATCCAGGGGAAGGGGCGCGTGCAGAGACCCTCTCCCTCCCCACGAGAAGGCAGCCGGAAAATTCCCCGGTAAGGAAATGGCATTGGGAGCTCTTACCTGCTCGGGTTTGTATTCCCAGCTAGTAGCACACCTACAGCCCCAGGCTCTCAGGGGGCATCGCGGGGTGCGGATTGCTGCAGGTCATGGGTGTGTACAGCCAGAAGCAAAAAAAACCCAGCCCAAAACAACCCCCCCAAAATCCCCCAAAAGCCACAACATGACCCAAATGAGATCCCTGCAACGGCTGTCTCGTTACAAGCAAGATGAGATGAAGGAGGGGTTTTTACTTGCTCTGAGGCATCATATGGAGCTTAATCACAGGCAGTTACGTATTGGGTTCTTTTGGCCTTCAATCAAGTGTGTCATTTCGGTGGCAGCTGCCTACGTGATGCCAGCACCCCGGGCGCTCCAGTCCTGTGCCAATGCCGGCCTTGTGCAGCTATTCTACGGCTCAGCAGCGGGCAAATTCCATTTCCCAGGCTGCGGGGAGCTCCTCCTGTAGTCCAGCGAGCCCTTGGAGCCACGCAGGATCACACAGCTCTCCTCCCGTACCCAGAGCCCGGGGAGCCGCTCCCGGCGCCGCTCCCGTCCCGCTCGCGTCTCCCGGCACAGCCCATCCGTGTCCCGAGGACTTCCAACACTCCCAAAGCCGCCGGGAAGGGACACAGCTCGCCAGGCGCCCCGTGGATGAGTGCGGCACGGCGCTAGGGGGGTGGCAGCTGCTCCGTGGAAAACAGCAAAACTTGGTGGGTGGGAAAGGTCTGAGGAGCTGCTGAGTAAGCGAGGAACAGCTCAGGCAGTACCCGGCGGCTCAGCCCTCCCGCTGCAGCCCCGGGGCTGCTCGGGTGGCGGTCGCTGCAAATCAGGTATGAAACCTGGCGATTGGATCAGCTGAAAGCAGCCGGGGCTGGGCTCATCACGGCTCTGAGCAGGAGCTGGGGCCGGGCACGACTCTCCTCGGAGCCTTTTGGTTGCCGACAGCGGCATCCGGAGGTGTTTGGGGCCAAATTCTTCCGTCAAGTGCATTTGCTGGGTTTGACAGATTCATTAGGAGCCATCCATTCAAACAGATGGCGGATGCTCGCTCCGCTCTGGGATCTGGGATCTCCAGCAGTACCCGACTCCACGAGAGCAGGGCACCGCATAGACCCCGAGCCCTCATTACATCACCCGCGGCACGGGCGAGCAGAGGGCCAGGAAATGCATAAAAATGGTTTTCTGGGCAGCCCAAGTGCTGTTGTGCCGCTCCATGGCAACTCCACAAACACGCGTGTGAGCGCCCACAGCCGCACAGCGCCGAGAGCGGGCATAGCCGCGACCCCGCCGCACACCGAGGGGCCGGGGCACCGAGGGGAGGGGCCGAGCAGCCCGAGCATCCCCCCCGCGCGTCCCCACGGCCACCCGCGGATGCCCCCGCGGGGATCGCTCGGCTGCCGGCCCGAATGAAGCGGCTGGCAGGGCTGGCTGAACCCCCAACAGGTTCCCGGTGGAGCTGCGGTGCCCCCGAGCCGGGGAGGGGAGGGCGCTGCCTTCAGCAGCGGCTCCCTCCGAGCCCTCCCCCCGTCCCCGCCCGGCCGGGGGGCAGCCGGGGCTCCCCGTCCTCCGCCACCTCCTCACTCACCTCTCCACCCGCCGGCTCCTCCGCCACAGGTTTGCTCGGCTCCACCGTCCCCCCCCCG
>VZTJ01001205.1:1619159-1648752 GCA_013397795.1 Orthonyx spaldingii
AGAGCGGCGCGGCAGCCCCGGCTCAGCGCCCCGTGGCCCCGCGCAGCCCCGAGCGCAGCCCGAACCCCGCCGGCCGCGCCGCTCCCCGGCCGGGCCAGGGACCACCCTCCGCCCCAGCCCCCCGCGGCCCCCGCTAACCCCTTCCGCGCTGGGCCGCCCCCTCCTCGCCATCCCACAGCCCAGCGCGGGGATGCTGCGCGCAGGGAGCGGCTCCGGCCCCGCTCCGGGCAGGGCACAGCCCCACAGACCCAGCGCCGGCAGGGAACCGCTCCTGTGGGGCTGAGACCCCCGCAAGTTCTGTCTCCAGGTCTCCCGCTGGCAGGGAGGGGGGTTCAGCTGCCAGTTCCGTTTTCAGAAGCACAGAATCGTTGGTTGGAAAAGACCTCTAGGATCAAGTCCAGTCATTGCGCCAGCACTGCCAAGCCCACCACTGCTCCCTGTCCCCAAGTGCCACGTCCATCCCTTCAGGGACAGGGACTCCAGACCTCCCTGAACAGCTCCTGCCAAGGTCTGACCACCCTTTCCATAGGGAAATTTTCCCCAATGTCCACCCAAACCTCCCCTGGCCCAGCCTGGTTCCCTCTCCTCCTGTCCCTGTGCCCTGGGAGCACAGCCCGACCCCCCCGGCTGCCCCCTCCTGTCAGGGAGTTGTGCAGAGCCACAAGGGCCCCCTGAGCCTCCTTTTCTCCAGGCTGAGCCCCTTTCCCAGCTCCCTCAGCTGCTCCCGAGGCTCCAGCCCTTTCCCAGCTCCATTCCCTTCCCTGGACACACTCCAGCCCTCAGGGTCTGTCTGTCCTGAGGGACCCAGGACAGACCCCAGGACTGGAGGTGCCCCAGCAGTGCCAGCACAGAGGACAGGCCCTGCCCTCACTGCCCTGGTCCTGCTGGCCACACCATTGCTGATATTGGCCAGAACGGTCTTGGACTTCTCGGCCAGCAGCAGTGGAGGAGAAGAATCCACATCTGCAGGTGTCTCCTGGTGTCTCCTGTGCTCTGTGCACAAACTCTGCTTCTCCCTGAACCCAGGCCCCCCCAGCCTGCCTGACCCCACTGGATGCTGGAGGCAGAAGGGCAGAGCAGGGAGATCCACATCGCTGATCTGGCAGCTCCAGGGGTCCTGGATCTCTGCCCTGGGACAGAAGAAGAGCCTGAAGGAGTTCCCTTCTCCTGGCTGAATGTCCTCCCAGGGCCAGCACATCCCTTTCCCTGCTGCAGCCACCTTCAGCCCGGTCCCAGGACTCAGAGGAGCTTGCTTGGCTCCCCAGCTCCCTTTTGGAACGCTCCTGAGGTACACAGTCCTTGGAGCACTGCCTGGCACCAGCACAGCCCTGACCCCTCCGTGCCTGGGGACAGCCGGGCCAGGACGCTTCCAGAGCACGGAAGTTTAACTCAAAGCAATTTGGGCTGGAAGCAAGCAGAGACGTTGTGCTGGTGAGAGCAGCTGACTGCAGGAGCGGCTCTGATGGGAGCCCAACACAGCTAAAATTGCCTCAATTGGATCTGGAAAACAGCCTGAAGAGACACCCGTCATCTCCAGCAACACTCCCACAGCCGTGTGAGCATCAAACAAAGCCTGCAGAGCTTCGGTTTTAGGGCTCAAAGGTGCTTAATTCACGTCTTGTCTCCCTTGTACTTTTCTGATGTAAAATCCTTCTTGTCTCCTTCCCTTCAGCCCTGTGGGTCAGCGTGTTCCCCACACTGGGATTTTCCTGGGATCAGAAGGAACATGATCTGCAGCTCAGAACCCTGGGGCAGAGGGATTTTGGCTTTCTCTGCTCCCTGTGCAAACTATAAACTCCATCTCCATTGATATTCAACTCTTTTTGCTCCACCAGCTCAGCTGCCCTGCCCCAGGGGGGATTTCTGCTTCCCACTGCTCCTCTTCCAGTGCCTGGACATTGCCTGCAGGGAGATTCAGGAATTTAGCCATGCTCCAAGTCCCTTATAAACCATCAGGGCTGGGCTACATCACGCAGTTTTACCATTTTTATGGAGTTATTGGCATTTCTGAGTTCAGTGAGAAGATAATCCCTGCTCCAGGAACAAGGCCCTCAGCACCAGTAGTGGAAGGTCAGTGATGGCACCAAATTTTGTTCCATCAGAACGAGATGCAGATGAATCTCCTCATCCTTTTACTTTTCATTCCTATTTTTTTTAATCATTGATCCATGAGAAAGTTTCACCTGCAGCTCCCTTATCTCCATCTGGGCTGCTTATGTGAGTAAATGGGGGAAAATCCCCTCATTTGGGAATGTTATTCCTTGCCTTTAGCTAATTTCCTTTCCTTCAGCTCTGGAAAACATTAATCAAAAAGGTTCCAACCTTCATGGCTGAAAACAGTAGCTGGAAAATCCATTAGGCCGATATATTTATTATTAAAAATTGTGAAAGGACTGAGTGCTCGTTAATCCCTAAATAGATCCAGAATATCACCAGATTGTGTCCACATCAACAAGAGCAGCCTGTGGCTCTTTCCTCTTTTTTCTTTGTTAAAATACAGAGCTGATCACTCCAAACCCTCTGGTTTTAAGGTGTCCTGGGCAGCTCCAGGGCCGGGGAAGCAGAGGGAGGGAGTTGGGATGGAGCTCTCCATCAGGATGGGGCTTCCTCGGGAATCAGCCCCGGGATGTTTGGATTACACTCCTGAAAATGATACAGCCAGAGAAAATAAAATCCTAATGTGACGAAGTAAAAGATGGCAGCAGGGCAGAGCTCTGCCTGGGGACACCGGCGGGGCTGTCACTGCCAGCGTGGAGCTGTCACTCCAGCAGTGATCAGCACTTGGTGTCATTTGCCGTGGAGCTGTCGCACTCCAGGCAGGTTCCTTCCATCAGTGCCCACCCAGCTCGTGCGGAGCTGCTCAGCAAAGCCACCGGGGCAGGGCAGGGGCTTTGTTTGGGATCTGGAGCCCAGCACAGGGTGGGAACACCTTGGACCCAGCAGCAATAAATTGGGTGTCCAAGGGGAGGCAGGGCAAGCCAGGCTATGGCTCTACGAGAGCTGGGTGGCTTCAAAATATCCATTTCAGCCAAATGTGAGGCCTAGAGGGCCAAACTTCGAGGTCCCCCAGAGAAGAAAGTGCTCAATGGGATTGAAGAGCTTTGCTCAGTATCGGATTACCCTCTGGAAAGAAAACTCCAGAAAATCGGGAAAGCCATTGGAGAGGGGAGGTCTGCAAACCTTCCTTCCCCACAGGGCTGGGCAGGGGTCTCTGTCCACTCCAGTCTGGGATGTCCTGGGAAACACCCACTGTCCCCCTCCCCTGGAGGCCTCAGGAGCCTTTCCCAGCCTCGTGGCTCTCACAAGTGGGAGAGGTTTCAACTCACAGCCCACATTTTCAGTGTTGCTTAATCCCATCCCGTTATTTCTGGTGAAACACTTGGTGGAAGGAGTACAATTGCTCCCTAGACTGGATTTTCATGTTTTAATGGTGCTTAATTATTCCAGGAGAAACTTATTTTTCCTTTTCCTCTACTTCGCTTCTGCACTGGATGCTTTCTCCTGGAGTTTAATTAGCACATTTCAGAACAGAATATTGAGATTAAATCACTGCTGAGCGAGCTCTGCTCCAGGATTGATGATGCTTGGGCACAGCTTTTGTTGGAGCTGCCAGCTCGGGCTATGGATTTATGGATCGAGGGGTTCTTTGGGCTGGGAGCGAGCCAGCAGTGCCGCAGCGGGCTGGGGACACGGCCAGGCCCTCACACCGCCTGGCCTGCTGCTGCTGGCCTTTGTCCCCTCCTGCAGCCACAGAAAGGATGGATGAGGGTGCTGAGGGTGATGTGAGGGCGGTGAGGCCCTGGCAGAGAGCAGCTGTGGCTGCCCCTGGGTCCCTGGCAGTGTCCAAGGCCAGGCTGGGCATTGGGGCTTGGAGCACCCTGGGACAGTGGAAGGTGTTCCCGTGGCAGGAGTGGCACTGGATCATCTTTAATGTCCCTTCCCACCCAGCCCACGCTGGGATTCAGTGGCGGGCAGGAAGGGGGGCCCTGCAGCCCCTCCAGGCCCCCAGGAGGGTGTCACACACCCAGCAGCAGGGCTGGGCTGCAGCAGCCCCAGCACATCGGCACCTCCAGCCCCCCCAGGGCTCATTCCAGCCTGTTCGGGGGCTGGGGCTGGCTGCAAACATCAGATGTAGGCACAGGTTTGGCACCAGGCCAGCCCCTTTCCTGCTGCCTCAAATGCCAGCATCTTGATTCAAGCTCATCTGCAAATGCTAAAAGAGCTGCAGCTTTGCAACAGAGTCCACCCTGGTGGAGCTCATTCAAAAGAGACCTTGAGGGAGGGGGAAAAATCCCAAACTGAAAGTTCCTTTGAAGTGTTTTATCTCACCCAGCTAAAGGTACAGCCAAGCACAGTGACACCCACAGAGATCTTGCTCCCAGCTGAGATTGCAAACACTTGTGGCTTCCCTGGGGCCAGAGGACACTGTGTGGACAGGAATTTTTGTTCACACTCCTTGCAGGAAGGTTCCTCATCCTGGGAGCTCGTGTGAGGGGGGTTATCCCAGAAAAACCCCCAGCAATGCCCATGTGGGAGAGAACAGCACCTCCTGTTCACGCTGCTGGGCAGGCTGGCTTTCCTCTCGTCATTCAGACAGAGCAGCTCTGGCACAGAGCGGAGCAGGACTGCATCAGTTTTCACCCTTTGGAGCCCACAGGACTCAGCCAAGTGCCTGCAAAGGGCAAAGAGCCCCAGCCCAGCCCCAAATTCACAATGAATTTCAGCAGCCAGGGCTGAGGGGGCTCTTTGTGGTTTGTTTTGCTCTTCGAAAGATAGCCCTGTAATTTAGTGACTCATCCATTCTCCAGCCTTTGTTGCTTTTCATTTTCAACATCTTTAAGCTGTTTGTGGAGAATGTGCTTATTTTTAGTCTTCCCATCAGGGAGAGGCATCTGAGCTGGTTCCGAGGGGAAGAGCTCCATTGAGACTTTGGTGTCTGGGGTGTGAACAGGCAAATTTCCTGCTGGGGAGAGATCTCCTTCCTTTTCCTCACTGAACTAGGAGCAGGGAGGGATTTTCAGGCTGTGCCCTGTGGGGTCTCTTGGGGGGCACCGAGATCTGAGCTCCCGGAGGGAGGAGGAGGAGGATGGATGCAGAAAAAGCCAACAAATGTTGGGGCATCAGGAACAAATGGGGGCCCCAGGATCTCAAAGCATCCTTATCAAACCTGCAAATCTCCACCCATGCCTCAGAAATTCTCTGTCCCATGGCACAGGCTGGCAGCAGGAAGGGCAAAGGGGGGAGCAGCCCACAAGCATGAGCCAATCCCCATTTCTCCCCACTGCAGCAAGCCAGGAGGAGCATTTGTGCTTAATTCAGTTATTTTTTTAAAAAAAGCAATGTTTTTATTTGAAAAAAAAAGTTGGGTTTTTTTTTTCCAGAAAATTGACCAAACAGAAGAAGCCTTTTGAGTTAATGAATAGGTTTGGGGTTGGGTTGGTTTGTGAAGTCTGACACCTCCTCATTTCAGTTTGCAGCTCCAAATTCTTGTGGGGAGCTTTAAAATGAAAGGAAATTTCAAAATGAAAATTGGCTCTGTAGCACTCCGAGCCAGGCATCTGATCAGAAAAAAAAAAAAAAAAGGAAAAAAAAAAGCAGCCCAATCCTGCCTGGTTTTTTTTGGTTCTTTGTTTTGTTTTTTTTTTATTTTAATTAAGTCAATGGAGAATGGAAAGACCTCAAATGAAAACCACACAGGCCCCAAACGTCTCCAAGGCTCCAGATGTGAATTCCTGCACCTTCTGCTGCCTGGCTGTCCTCCAGCACTCAGGGCACAGCTCCTGCTCAGGACCGAGATCAGAGAGCCAGGGATGTCCTGGAGAAGGTCAGGAGGTGGCTGCAATCCACCCCTGGATGGAGTGCCCATACAGGCCTGGGCTGAGCTCTCAGGGCCTGTCCCACGCACCCTTTGCTGTGCCCCACGGAGGTGTTCGGGGTTTGCCATCCTGTGCCACCCCTGTCCCCGCGTGTCCCCCGGTGCCACCAGCTGGGCTCAGTCCCAGCACAGCCGCAGGCCCCGGCCAAGGCCCTGCTCCCCAGCCAGCAACGGGAGGGCTCCTTGGCAGCTCCAGGGAGCCTCTTCCAGGCCGCGTTTGCAATTCCACTGAAAGCCGCGGTCCTAATGGGAGGCTGGAAATGCTCCTGGCTGTCACCTCCCAGGTGTCACCGGCAGGGCAGGGCCGGTCCTGCTCTGCAGCAGCCCCAGGAGCAGCTTGGGATGCTCCCGGCCGTGTTTGACCTCCTGACACAGATGCAGGACCCAAAGCAGCTCCACCACAAGCCCGAACTCCCTGCTCTGCCATCCCCACCACACAGTCTCGTCCCCACCTGTCCCCACAGCCTCGGGGTGGCACAAAGGACCCAGCATTCCTGGAGGAGCTGCCACCACCTCCCCAGCTTGTGTTCCCAAGGTATTGCACCCTCTTTTCCCATTTCCTTAAGTCATGGAATCACAGAATCCCAGAGTGGTTTGAGTTGGAAGGGACCTTAAAAACCCATCCAGTGCCACCCCTGCCATGGCAGGGACACCTTCCACTGTCCCAGGCTGCTCCAAGCCCCGTCCAGCCTGGCCTGGGACACTGCCAGGGATCCAGGGGCAGCCACAGCTTCTCTGGGCAACCAGAACCCTCCCCACCCTCACAGGTGAGAATTCCCTCCCAATATCCCACCCATCCCTGCCCTCTGGCAGTTAAAACCATTCCCCTTTGTCCTGGCACTCCTAGCGAAACTCAAGGAAGGTTTTTTTGTTGCATCCAAAACTTTCCATGAACCACATGGAAACCCCCAGGGAGGCTTTGGGGTGAACCCCAGAGGGGCATCCCAAGCCCTGGATGAAGCCAGTGATGGAGCAGGTGGGGAGCACAGCCTGGCTGAAGCATGGCAGAGCTGCATTCCCTGGCCAGTGCTGGGGAACAGCCCCTGTGCAGGAGCTGGCTCAGGGAACGCCGGGAGTGAGGCAGGAGGCTCCATGTGCCCAGGCTGGGGGGACAGTGACAAGAGGATGGGTTTGTTCCATTATTTCCCGGGCCTGATGCTCCAGCTCTCCATCCACAGCCCCGAGCTGGAAGCACCTGTCCCTGGAGTGAAGGCATTTCCCAGTGCCTGAGCAGAAGGACTGGGGACATTCTGGCTGATTTAATCAGTGAATGCTTGGGCCCAGAGATGCAGCGGCTTAAGAGAAAATCTCACTGTATTTTCTTTTAAATGAAAGCATTTCTGCACTAGCTTCAACCCAGAAAAACCCCCCTCAGTCCATGGATTGCAGTGCAGGTATGAGCCAAATACATGGTGAAAAGGAGATAAACACCGTGTCCTCCTGCACGGCCACAGGAGACAAAGTCCCCATTTAGGAAGCCAATAAAAATGTATTTCTTTTAGAACAACTGCATTCACGGCATATTGTTTCTCTGAGAAAAAAAAATGTTAGTGACTTTGAAGTCCTCCAATGCCATCCAGAACATATTTTTTCCCCCAAAGTGTCTCGAAAGTAGCAAAAAATACGAAAGAATTAATGACTGCTAACAGCTGAAACAGATGGTCTGCTGTGAGTCCCCACAGCCTCATGCAACTGTGAGTCAAGCCATTTTTCAAAATGGTGAAGAAAGAAAAGTAGTTTAAAAAATCAATTTCCAAGGCTACCAGTCCTCCAAAATTCCACTTGGACTTCCCAGGCGTAAGGCAGCAGGAAAGGAGGAGCTGGCTCGGTTCGGACCCACCTTTGGCTCCAGCCCAGGGTCCCTTTGCACTCCCAGGAGGAGACACTGAGGATTTGCCTGCGTTCAGGGGTGCCTGGGCCGGGGGTCTGCTCCAGGATTTTCACCGGGGATCCTCCCCCCGCGACATCCCCACCACACGCGGTGTCCAGCGCCCACCCCCGGGAGCAGGAGCAGGAGCATCCCTCCCTCCCTCCCTCCCTCCCACCGCCGGGAAGGGGACTGGGGAGGAGGAAAGCACTTGCCAGGAGGGGAACTCTGGTTGCCTGCTGCGCTGCGGCGGCTCCTCCTTCTCGCCGGGAGCCTCATCCCCGCGGCCACCTTCATGCTTGGGCTGCCCCTCTGCCGGCTCCTGGATCAGCCCCATCAGGCAGGCGAGTCGGCGGGGGCCGGGCGCTGGGCGAGCTCATCATGGGCACAGGCGAGCCCGGAGTGCGACTCTGCAGCGGGGAGCGACACAAACTTCAGCGCACGCACGGCGAGGCTTTATCATTTATTTAAACTCCAGCTCTCAATAATTGATGCCAGCCGCTCGCCGGGGAGCGGGACAACAACGGCAGGAGCGCGGCAGCGCCGGCACCGCGCGGCCACATCTGGAACAGATGTTCGGTTCCCAGCAGGAGCGGGGCTCGCAGGGAGCGCGCAGTGCCGTGGCAATGGGGTGCCCCGGGACACAGCCCCGCTCCCCGGGGCCCCGGCCGGGTGCCCGAGGGTTCGGCAGCGCAGAGCTGGCAAACGCCAGAGCCGGGGCTGGCTCAGCTCAGACCTGCAGCTCCCACAGGCATTCCTTGGAAGCGCCGGGCAGGTGCTGGAAAGGCTCCTGCAGACACCCACACGGGATTCCAGGAGCCCCCCGGCCAGGAGCCCGGTGCCACCAGTGCCAGCCCACAGCGCCTCGCTCGGGTCCCTGCGCAGCGTCCCCCGCTCTGTGCCATGAGGTGCCCCCGGGAGGAGCTGATCCGGGACAGGAGGAGGGGCCCCGTGCACCTTTCAGTGCCAGGTGTCCTTGCAGGGCACCACGGGGGCCCCCAGCCCCACCCCAGGCAGGGGGTCCCCCCAGGGAGCGTCACCTCTCCAGTCGTGACACACAAACCCTGCCCAGCCGTGTCACCGAGCCCTGCCCGGCCCCACAGGCCCTGCTGCCACCGCCACCCCGGGGCCACCGCTCTCCTCCCTCCCTGCCCCGGACAGGCCGGCGTGGCCATGCCAGGGTTCCTCACGGCCCGGACCTGGCTGTCCTGTCCCTATTCCTTTTGGGACATCATCCCAGGAGTCAAGGGGCGTTTGAAGAACGCTCACGGGCACTCGGTGTGGCTTAGGGATTGCCCTGTGCAGGGCCAGGAGCTGGACTTCCACGATCCTTGTGGAGCCTTGCAGCTCAGGACATTCCACGATTCTCGGATCCCTCAGCCAGGCTCTCACTATGCTTTAACAGACACTTTATTCCTTGCCCTTTGCTGGCCCCGGTGCCCCCGGGTGCCCCACACAAGCCCCTCGTTACCCTTCCTGCCACCGGCTCAGTGCCAGCCTGGTCCTGCTGGTGCCCCGGGCCGTGCCCCGGCTGTCCCCTCTGCTGTCCCCTGCCCATCTGTCACTGCCAGCTGGCCTCGCTCTCCCTTTATGTGGAAGGAGAATTTGAAGCAACAATTTCCCACAATTGCACAACACCTCAAGCACCTGAGCTCTGACCCAGACCTCCAAGATGTATTATTATTACTATTACTATTATTATTATTAACAGTTATTTTATTATTATTATTACTACCAGCACTGTTATCCCAGCCCTCTGAGGGCATCTTACTGATACAGTCCTTATGTTTTGGGCTACCTCCCTTATCTCTGTGTTTTGCATCACCTCCTCTGACATCTGAGCTCCACTCGATGGGTAATACAAACTTACAGAAGACTTTCAGTGCAGATTTTCTTCCTCAAAAGAAATTTTCTTCTTGCTCCTCTCCTTAAATGTGAACCTTGCACTTTACCCCGCCAGCCAACCACTTAATGCCAGTAAGAAATGGACTTTCCCTTCCCTAGATAATGAGTGATCTTGCAGATTGGATAATGAAATAAGTAATGCTATTAGCAGCCCATTAATCAGCGGTGAGCAGTGAGTAACACCGAGTACACGGCTGTCAACTGCTCCTGGAGGATACAGGAAGGGGAGCTGGGCAGAAATGGGGAAACCACTCCAAATCCAGTTCCCTGCTCCCCCCATGTTTCATTTTTACTGCTGAGTGGCCAACAATCATTTCTGTGCTTGGGGGACCCAGCCTTGTGACAGCCTGTCCAGATTAGATACCTGTGTTGGGGAAATTCCCCGTACATCCTAATTCCTGCTGAATTCCACACTTAGCAGGACGTCACTTCCTTCATTTCTGTCCCTGCGTGGTGCAGGATGTGAAAAGAGAGGGAGGAATGCAGGGGGGCTGTTCTCTGCAGTCTCACTGATGGTGGTGGGGGTGTCTCTGTGCCTCTGATTTGTCTCGCTCTGTTATCTCCACCCACAGCAAATGTGGCACCCCTGGGCCCTGGCCTCCAATCCACATCACACACGGCTCTCCGGAGGGACTGCTCAGCTGTTTGGTGCAGCTGCTGACAGCTCCCCTCCATCTTCCAGCCCCAGGATCACTGGAGTTGGAAAAGCTCTCCAGGATCAAATCCGCCCTGTGCCCCATTCCCATCTTGTCCCCAGGCCAGAGCTCTGAGTGCCACCTCCAGGAATTCCTCGGGCACCTCCAGGGATGGGGACTCCAAACCTCCCTGAGCCCTGCCAAGGCCTGACCACGCTTTCCAGGGGGAAATTCCTGCTGATGTCCAACCTGCCCCTCCCCTGGCCCAGCCTGAGGCCGTTCCCTCTCCTCCTGTCCCTGTGCCCTGGGAGCAGAGCCCGACCCCCCCGGCTGCCCCTCCTGTCAGGGAGTTGTGCAGAGCCACAAGGGACCCCCTGAGCCTCCTTTTCTCCAGGCTGAGCCCCTTTCCCAGCTCCCTCAGCCTCTCCTGGGGCTCCAGCCCCTTCCCAGCTCCGTTCCCTTCCCTGGACACGCTCCAGCCCTCAGGGTCTGTCTGTCCTGAGGGGCCCAAGACTGACCCCAGGGCTGGAGATGCCTCATCCTCAAGGTGTGGCCTCAATCTTTGTGCCAGGTGCCACAAGAGGGATCTTAGGAAGAGCTCGATCCTGGGAAAACACCACTCTGAACTGCTGAGGACATTTCCCCAGCAGTGTCCACTCTGGGAGAGAAGAAGATCAGGAGCAACAACACTAAACATGAAAATTATCAAAGAGAAGACAGAATGAAACCCTTTTTAACCCCCTGCCTACGACACCTCCTCTGTCCTCACCTCCAGCCCATCTCACACCACCCCAGTGAGGCTGTGTCACTGAAAGAGTTAATTGGGAAGGCATTTTCCGCCCAGCCCCCTCACTGGCCCAGCACCTGAGCTCCTGGCCCTGGGCTCCCTCTCCTCCTTCTCCCGTGCCAATGGAAGGATGAGCCAATGGAAGGATGTGCTCGCTCCAGAGCCAGCCCCGCACGGTGACTCACGGAGCAGCTCCTGTCTCAGCACATCCCATCCGTTTGGATGGCACTTGTCCCCAGAATGTGCTGCTGGAGAAGGCAGAAGAGCTCAAACACAGGCACGGAGCAAAGGTGGGGCTGGGCCCAAACTGGGGGTGACAGCAGTTTCTTTTCTCTCCACTGGCAGATAATCAGTTTTGCTCATAAGAGGAGAAACCCAGCTCCGAGGAAAAAGAAAGGTCCTCACATCACTTCTTCCATCAGGCTGACACCTCTTCATCTCGGGGAATTTAACATCTGTTACATAATGCAGGGAACATGTGGTTATTTTCCAGGCTTATTAATAGCCCAAACCCCACAGCTTAAAATGAAAATGAGCAGCTGCTCCAGACTTCACCTCTGGAGCAGTGCCTGGGAGCAGGTACAGGGCTGGCTGGGGCTCAGGGCTCTCCTCACGCCACAGCTCCTCCTGACAAACCAGAAAGGACACGGCTTGGACTGGTGCTGAGACAGCTGCATTCCCACATTTCCCTCAGGGCCTTTTTCCTTTCACATCTCGTTTTTCTTTCCCGGAGAGGCAGAGGATGGTGGAGAGGATCAAAGACATGAGAGAGGGCTGGGGAAAGTGCAGAGAGGAGGGGAGGGAGACTGTGGACCATTGTCCCCTTCATCCCAGAACACCTCATTCACAGGTCACTCAGTGACATCCACGATGCCCAAAGGGCTTGCAGGCACTTCCGAGCAGGGATTTAATCCTGAATGCCTGAGCTGCCCTGTGCCTGAGGAACAGGCTGAAGGAAGGCCCTTGGCACTTGGGCAGAAGGTGGGAAGGTTGTCTGTGGCTCTGTTCCTGTGGGGATGGAAGGGCACTGCCATGAGCACCCCTCTCCACACCAGAATGATGTCTTGGACGCTCCCTGACAGGGATTCCAGGTGGGATTCAGGCTGGGCAATAGGTGAGGGTGAGGCTGTGTCTGGGACACGCAGGTGTGCACAGGACATTCCTGGGACACAGCCCACAGCAGGCAAAGGGAGAGGCAAAGACCCCCAGCCACCTCCAGCCCATCCAGGGATCCATTAATGGATCACACAAATCATCTCCTCATTCTATTGACGGTCTGAGTAGAACCTGAAGTTTATCTGGATCCAGGCCCAAATCCCTCCGTGGCTTTAAGCCAGTGCAGAAAACCCAAAACCTGACAAACGATGGGAACTGCTGAGAACCTCTTCATTTGCTGGCAGTCGAGAGAAGCCAGCACGATCTGCCCAGAAAGGGCGAGGACACCAGACCCCAGTGGTGTCTGCAGGGAGGAGGGGGTGGCCCTGATGGCCTGGGCAGCTCTGAGCCACTCTGGGGCAGCCACTCCAGTGGGAGGAGGGGACCTGTGCCCCAGGGTCGGGCAGGGATTGGGAACAGCAGAGAGCAGCCAGAATTCAGGTGCCAGAAACCAGGAGCTGCTCTGGCTCCAGGTACAAGGGAACGCCTGAATATCCCTAGGACAGAGTGCAGAGCTCCCACAGCTCATCCCACCAGGGAAAAACAGGCAGGAAATTGGGGTTTTCTCCATGGTCAGTGAATATCCAATTATTTACACAGGAGAATATGAGGGAAACCCAGCCAAAGACACGATGGGAGCTGGGAGGTGACTCCCTGGGAGGGAAAATCCTTGGCTCAAGCCCTTCCTTCAAAGGGAGCAGGGAGATCCCAGCTTCTGCCTCACTGCTGCATCAAAGCTGAGCCTCAGGACTGCAAATGGCAATTTCCATGTGGTGAAGAACCACAGGACACAGACTGTGCCTGGGACACCCAGGAAGGGGAGTATGGACAGGACCTGGAGCTGGGCTGGCATTGGGGCTCATCCAGGAATCTCCAGACCCTGCTGCCTTGGTTGTTCCCAGCCCAGGGATGGGCTCAGCTCTCCACTCTCCCCACTGGAGAGCCTCCCATGCAATCAAAAATGATCTGCTTAAACAAAATTAAGTGAACAATTCCTCTAAATCTGAAATCACCAAATCCAAACTGCTTCAGCTCATCCCAAACTGCTTCCTGACCCAAACCAGAAGGGACTGTTTTGGCAAAGAGCTTTGTGTCAATTTCAGCACAGTTTGACTGAAATTTTATTTTTTCCCTCCCTGTAGCTGCCTTTTCCATCCCCACCCAGCTGAAGGCTCACTCATTTTTACTTTTACAGGCAGCTCTTCATATTTTCCCTGCTCACCAAGCCATGCTTATCTGGCCTCCTGGATTTGTGACAATCATTTCTTATTCCTTCTCCTGTACCTGGGCTGATCCTGTAAGCTTTGCTGGAAGGATTTGGACTAAAGTACTATTTTTGATATCCTGGGATTCTTTCACAGAATCTCCCATTTCAGCTGTTATTTTTTGCCTTCATATCCTGTTCCCAAAATCTGCGCAGTGGACATTCTGGGATCAACTGGACTTAAACAATTACAGTCTAGCTGAAACTTAAACAATTCCATTTATCAGCACAAATACAGAGCCACAGGATATTAGGGAAGGAGTGTGCTGAGAACCTAAAAGCTCTTGGAAATGTAGAAATCATCTAATTATGTCTGTTACCCAACAAGGGCTTCACACACTGCTCACTGTCTTTAGAAAAAGCAACTGGCAACGTCAGAAAAATTGTAAATTGACAATTCCAAGTGATTGACCTCCTGTTCCTATTGTATTTGCCATGGAATGAAAGAAAAACAGGAAAGAGTCTTGCCAAGGTATGGGAAGGAAAAAAAACAACAACAAAAATGAACGAGATTTTGTTGGCAGAACTTGCAAATTATTCCTGCTCCCTTTCACCCAACTTCCGTCATATAATTGCCGTGTGCTGCAGCAAATTCCCTGGAAATGCTTCTGCTGTGAAGGTGGAAGCACCAGTTTGTGCAGAGCAAGAGGCTCCTGTCCTCCAATGCCCCAGCCAGGAACGAAGCGAGAGCAAAAGAACCAAAGAGAAGTAGGTTTAGGTCCGAACCCGGCAGGCCTGGATCTGAGCCAGGCTCCAGCAGGTGTTTGTAGGGATGGCCAGGCTGCAGTGCCAAGGAAATCAGTGTGGGATGGCAGAGAGTTGTTCTGAGGTCAGAGCTGCAGCCTCGGACAGCCACGGGAGGCACAGACAGGGCTTTGGGCTCTCGGAGGTGTCCCGGCTCAGGCAGGGGCTCAGCCGCTGTTCGAGGGCTCAGATGTGCTCAGCCGGCCCAGGAGGCCCCTGCAGTCCCATCTCCTGCTCCTGACTGCAGCATCAGCTCCTGGAGATTCCAGCTGGGAAGCCAAACTCACCCCCAGCCCACGTTACTGCTCCCTATGGTGGCGCTCGCCCAGCAGGAGAGATTCCAAGCTGGAATGTCGGTTCGGGAAGAGGCTGGTCAGGGAGGGACAGAGGTGGGAAGGACAGAAGCAAGCCCAAGGGTGGCCCCAGTGTAGGCAGTGCCCTCCCCAGGGAGTCCTGCAGGGTCTGAACTCCAGGAGCAGAGCTGAGTGCTGGCAACACTCAGGGAAAAGGGGAGAAATTGGATCCATCTCCCCCAAAAGCTCAGTCAGGAGCGGATGAAAACAAAGCTGCAGTGGAGGGGCAGCCAGGAGACACCTGGGAGTGGGAGCGAAGGCACAGGAGAGCTCTGAGAGGCTGCCAGGGGGAAAAGCCCAGCTGGACACAGATCCACAGCACAGACTGGGCCTGGGGGCCAGGGCTGGGCTTACATGGGCTCCATGGGCAGGATGTGGCTGGGAGCCAGGAAAGGATGCTCAGGGCATCACTGAATCATGGAATATCCCAGGTGGGAAGGGACCCCCAGGATCATCCAGTCCAGCCCCGGCCCTGCCCAGACCCCCCCAACAACCCCACCCTGTGCATCCCTGAGAGCTCCTGGAGCTCTGGCAGCCTCGGGGCCGGGACCATTCCCTGGGGAGCCTGGGCAGTGCCCAGCACCCTCTGGGGGAAGAACCTTTCCCTGATCTCCAGCCTGACCCTCCCTGGCCCAGCTCCAGCTGTTCCTGGGTCCTGTCCCTGTCACAGGGAGCAGAGATCGGAGCTGCCCCTCCTGTTCCCCTCCCCAGGAAGTTGGAAATGGGATGAGTCTCCCCTCAGTGTCCTCCAGCTGAACAGACCAAATGTCCTCAGCTGCTCCTCTTCCCCTCAAGGCCCTTCCCCATCTTCGTGGCCTCCTTCGGATACTTCCTGATGGATTGATGCCTTTCCTACCTTGTGGTGCCCCAAACTTCACACAATATTCGAGGTGAGGCCGCCCCAGCCCAGAGCAGAGCCGGACAATCCCTCCCTGGTGACACTGGGCCTGGTGCCCCAGGACAGGGGCAGTGCCCCCACAGCTCTAACACACCAAAAATTTGATCCCAGCCTTTGGAAACATGGGAAGGACTGGGATCCAGATGCTGAATATCTAAAATCTTGTCACCTGTCCTGGCAGACAGAGTGCTCCTCTGAAAGTGGCCCTGTGGTACAGAACCGCATTTATGCAATCACTGAGGTTGGAAAGAACTCCAAGACCATCAGGTCCAAGCTGTGCCCGATGCCCACCCAGTCCCCAGCCCAGAGCACTGAGTGCCAGGTGACAGAAATGATGCAGGGCTGTTACAGCAGCACTTGGCACTCTGTGAAAATCAGGAAGTGATTTTCCTGGCTCAGGAAATCAAGTGCAAGGATTTGTAAGAAAAATGGGCTCAGTCTCTTCACCTCAGTGTGTGCTCTGTGCCATTGATTGAAGTCACTGCATTTGAATTTACATGTTTTTCTAAAACAGGGCTTGGCNCAACGTCAGAAAAATTGTAAATTGACAATTCCAAGTGATTGACCTCCTGTTCCTATTGTATTTGCCATGGAATGAAAGAAAAACAGGAAAGAGTCTTGCCAAGGTATGGGAAGGAAAAAAAACAACAACAAAAATGAACGAGATTTTGTTGGCAGAACTTGCAAATTATTCCTGCTCCCTTTCACCCAACTTCCGTCATATAATTGCCGTGTGCTGCAGCAAATTCCCTGGAAATGCTTCTGCTGTGAAGGTGGAAGCACCAGTTTGTGCAGAGCAAGAGGCTCCTGTCCTCCAATGCCCCAGCCAGGAACGAAGCGAGAGCAAAAGAACCAAAGAGAAGTAGGTTTAGGTCCGAACCCGGCAGGCCTGGATCTGAGCCAGGCTCCAGCAGGTGTTTGTAGGGATGGCCAGGCTGCAGTGCCAAGGAAATCAGTGTGGGATGGCAGAGAGTTGTTCTGAGGTCAGAGCTGCAGCCTCGGACAGCCACGGGAGGCACAGACAGGGCTTTGGGCTCTCGGAGGTGTCCCGGCTCAGGCAGGGGCTCAGCCGCTGTTCGAGGGCTCAGATGTGCTCAGCCGGCCCAGGAGGCCCCTGCAGTCCCATCTCCTGCTCCTGACTGCAGCATCAGCTCCTGGAGATTCCAGCTGGGAAGCCAAACTCACCCCCAGCCCACGTTACTGCTCCCTATGGTGGCGCTCGCCCAGCAGGAGAGATTCCAAGCTGGAATGTCGGTTCGGGAAGAGGCTGGTCAGGGAGGGACAGAGGTGGGAAGGACAGAAGCAAGCCCAAGGGTGGCCCCAGTGTAGGCAGTGCCCTCCCCAGGGAGTCCTGCAGGGTCTGAACTCCAGGAGCAGAGCTGAGTGCTGGCAACACTCAGGGAAAAGGGGAGAAATTGGATCCATCTCCCCCAAAAGCTCAGTCAGGAGCGGATGAAAACAAAGCTGCAGTGGAGGGGCAGCCAGGAGACACCTGGGAGTGGGAGCGAAGGCACAGGAGAGCTCTGAGAGGCTGCCAGGGGGAAAAGCCCAGCTGGACACAGATCCACAGCACAGACTGGGCCTGGGGGCCAGGGCTGGGCTTACATGGGCTCCATGGGCAGGATGTGGCTGGGAGCCAGGAAAGGATGCTCAGGGCATCACTGAATCATGGAATATCCCAGGTGGGAAGGGACCCCCAGGATCATCCAGTCCAGCCCCGGCCCTGCCCAGACCCCCCCAACAACCCCACCCTGTGCATCCCTGAGAGCTCCTGGAGCTCTGGCAGCCTCGGGGCCGGGACCATTCCCTGGGGAGCCTGGGCAGTGCCCAGCACCCTCTGGGGGAAGAACCTTTCCCTGATCTCCAGCCTGACCCTCCCTGGCCCAGCTCCAGCTGTTCCTGGGTCCTGTCCCTGTCACAGGGAGCAGAGATCGGAGCTGCCCCTCCTGTTCCCCTCCCCAGGAAGTTGGAAATGGGATGAGTCTCCCCTCAGTGTCCTCCAGCTGAACAGACCAAATGTCCTCAGCTGCTCCTCTTCCCCTCAAGGCCCTTCCCCATCTTCGTGGCCTCCTTCGGATACTTCCTGATGGATTGATGCCTTTCCTACCTTGTGGTGCCCCAAACTTCACACAATATTCGAGGTGAGGCCGCCCCAGCCCAGAGCAGAGCCGGACAATCCCTCCCTGGTGACACTGGGCCTGGTGCCCCAGGACAGGGGCAGTGCCCCCACAGCTCTAACACACCAAAAATTTGATCCCAGCCTTTGGAAACATGGGAAGGACTGGGATCCAGATGCTGAATATCTAAAATCTTGTCACCTGTCCTGGCAGACAGAGTGCTCCTCTGAAAGTGGCCCTGTGGTACAGAACCGCATTTATGCAATCACTGAGGTTGGAAAGAACTCCAAGACCATCAGGTCCAAGCTGTGCCCGATGCCCACCCAGTCCCCAGCCCAGAGCACTGAGTGCCAGGTGACAGAAATGATGCAGGGCTGTTACAGCAGCACTTGGCACTCTGTGAAAATCAGGAAGTGATTTTCCTGGCTCAGGAAATCAAGTGCAAGGATTTGTAAGAAAAATGGGCTCAGTCTCTTCACCTCAGTGTGTGCTCTGTGCCATTGATTGAAGTCACTGCATTTGAATTTACATGTTTTTCTAAAACAGGGCTTGGCTGGCAACTCTTGAGATCTATAAAATAACTTTTTCTATGCTGCTGGTTTTTTCAGCAACACTTTGAGCTATTACTTATCAAAAGGGGACTAATTTCCCCAAATTAAATAAATACTCCATAAAGCATGGGAGGTATAAATTAGCCCAATGTGCTTTCAAACATTCTGGGGTTTTTGGCAAACAAAATCTATTCTGTATTTAAACTCTGCAGCTTTACCTCGTGCAATATCCCTGTGCAAAAGTTTTAATTTGATTATACATCTTATTAACTGTGCTCATGTCCTCCCCTTTCTCTCCTGTTCTACTTATTTACTTTGAAATAAAAGCCAATCATCTCTCATACAGCACCGCAATTTTCATCAAAATTCTTCTGCAAGCTGTTAGCAAAACATATTTAAGGTTGACCCCGACAACCATTCTCATTTTCCTTCAAACACTTCAATTATTACTTAATTTAGGCCTGCTTGAATAGTCCTGCCACCTCTAATTTGACCACTGTCATAGCAATGCAGGAGTGACTTCAAAATGAAAGGGGTTTGAAATTGCCATCAGTGAAAAGTGGTGATGTTAAATTATGCCTTTGCTTAACATTGATGGGGCCAAAACTCAAATCTTGGCCTCAGTCCTGGGCCCCTCACTCCAGGAAAGACCTGGAGGGGCTGGAGCGTGTCCAGGGCAGGGAATGGAGCTGGGAAGGGGCTGGAGCCCCAGGAGCGGCTGAGGGAGCTGGGAAAGGGGCTCAGCCTGGAGAAAAGGAGGCTCAGGGGGGCCCTTGTGGCTCTGCACAACTCCCTGACAGGAGGGGGCAGCCGGGGGGGTCGGGCTCTGCTCCCAGGGCACAGGGACAGGAGGAGAGGGAAAGGCCTCAGGCTGGGCCAGGGGAGGGGCAGGGTGGATATTGGGGAAATTTCTTCCTGGAAAGGGGGTCAGGCCCTGGCACAGCTGCCCAAGAGGAGGGGGTGGCCCTGATGGCCTGGGCAGCTCTGAGCCACTCTGGGGCAGCCACTCCAGTGGGAGGAGGGGACCTGTGCCCCAGGGTCGGGCAGGGATTGGGAACAGCAGAGAGCAGCCAGAATTCAGGTGCCAGAAACCAGGAGCTGCTCTGGCTCCAGGTACAAGGGAACGCCTGAATATCCCTAGGACAGAGTGCAGAGCTCCCACAGCTCATCCCACCAGGGAAAAACAGGCAGGAAATTGGGGTTTTCTCCATGGTCAGTGAATATCCAATTATTTACACAGGAGAATATGAGGGAAACCCAGCCAAAGACACGATGGGAGCTGGGAGGTGACTCCCTGGGAGGGAAAAACCTTGGTTCAAGCGCTTCCTTCAAAGGAAGCAGGGAGATGCCCTCAGCCAGCACATCCCAGCTTCTGCCTCACTGCTGGAGTCCCCAGCCCTGGGGGATTTAACACTGGGGGGATGTGGCACTTGGGGACATGGGGCAGTGGTGGCCTTGGCAGTGCTGGGGGAACAATAAAGAACTATTGGATGCAAAAACATCAACTCTGGAAGCAGAAAACCAACTCTGAGATGCCCAGGATCAATTCAAGATGTAAGAATTGCTCCTATGACTGCAAATATATATACACTGTATATGTATGTACACACACCTTACCATGCATATACGTATTATGATAAATATATCATTTATAAAAAGGTGTAAATATACAAACACAATATACTCATTGTCATATACTTAAAAATTATATAACACGTTAAAGATTGAGAAGCTGCTTGAATAGAAATAAAGAAGGAAAAGTTAAAAGATCAAAATAACTCCTTTACACTCTATGTTGCAAACCTGGAATAATCACAGACTGCCAAACCAACCAGAGGTAAAAGGAAAAAAGGTTGTGCAGCAACCCAGCAGAGCAGGAGAGTTAAAAGGCATTACTCAAAGTGTACCCAGGGAGGAGAGAGATCCCTGGAGGTGTCAAACTGCTCGGATAGGAACAGTGGGGTTGGCCAAAGAGGGGTCTGAACAACAACTTGCTAAAGAGGTAACACCAAAACCTCGTCAGAGCCATGAGGGGAAGGAATTCTGGCAGGGGTGGTGTGGCTGAGGGGTGATCACCCAGCACAACTCAGAGAGGTAGGCCGGCTGAGGGGGCGAGGGAATTGTTTGCATTTCTGTTTGTTCCGGAGGACATGGGAAAGGAGGCAAAACCAAAGATCAACAGTGAGTTTTCATAGTGAAAACAACTTCCCACTGCAGCCCCACAGAGCTCTGTAAAACAGACCTACCCAGTTGTTGGGGAATTACCTGGGGACTGGAGGTGTGTGAGTGCAGTGACAGCTTTTGTTAATGGCACAGAATCAACCAGGACGAGCAAAACCTGAACTGGGGGGATGTGGAGGCTGCTTTGGAAAATCCACTCCAAGTTCAGCACAGCCATGGGAAAATCCAGTGTGAGAGATTCTGTCAGAGAAACAGAGCACAAACTGAAGCTGTGCTGTTGTCTGGCTCCAGTGGGCACCTGCAGGATGGAAAAATTCCTGCTCAGAGCACTCAGGAAGGGAGAGAACAGAACGAGGAAGGGTGAGAGGAGGGAAGGGAGCTTGGGCAGAGAGTGAATTCTGCACAGAAATAGATCGACACATCAGGGCCCTTCAGTGTGGCAAAGAGATGCTTGAAAGGGATGTAGGAGACACTTATGAAACCAGAGTTTATCACATTCTCAGCATCACAGAGCAAAGGGAATAGAGAACAAACACTTGCTGTTTCTCACAGCACCAGACCCAAGAGGTAGCCGAGGAAATTACCAAGAAATGGTTTCAAAAAAAGAAAAAGGCAGAGGAAGTATTTTTGCAAATAGTGCCCAATTATGTTGTTGAATTTTTCCTGGAAGACATCAAGTGCTCAAAAGAGGAACAAAATAATGCATTGAGAGTGACAGACAGCCCTCAGCTCAGGAAGTTTTCAGCAGGGATGGAGAGGGGTTGGGAAGTTGGAGGAGGAATGGGCTGCACTTGCCCTCCTCCGGGAGATGAGGTGAGAGGGGAACTTGTCCTCACTAGAGAGAGAGTCCCAAGGATGGAGCTCCAGTACCAACGCCCTGAGTCTCCGTGGCTTTTTTCCTACTGCCAGAGAAGCAAATATTTCCCGGAGCTGCTGAACACTGAGAGCTGCAAGACATGCTGCAGCAATTTTATGTGGATCACAGTTTGGACATAAAGTGTTTAACTAATGGTCAAGAAACAGCCCTGTGAATCATCACCTGTGACCCCGTGCTTTGCACAGAGCAGGTTCTCTTCATAATTCACACTCTTAAACTCAGCTGATCTGTTCTTTCAAATCCTTTAGGGTGAATCCCAGGCATAGCATCACCAAAAATAAATAGCTTTAAGGGACTTCCATGAGCTTGCCTTGGGTAATGGCCGGAGGGGGTGGCAGGGGGGGAAAAGGGGAGCCCCAGTGGCAGCCTCTGGTTTCTGCAGCTCCCAGGAGGAATTCTGGCTCTGCCTGTGGGGCCAGGAGCCTGCTGTGCTGTACAAACAGTGATGCAAAGGATGCTTCCCATCACAGCCCTGCTCTCCAGCCCAGCTGGGGCTCAGGGAATGCCAGGTCTGTGCTCCCATCACAGCTCCCTCTCCCACCCTGCCACTGGTTTTTTATAAACAAACCTTATTTTAGTATTTTCTGTCCAGAGGCATATGAGAACACACGAAGGGGATACCTACAGGGGACAGTCCTTAGACAAGGACAGGCCACAGGGAACCTCGTGTTTCCTTACAACAGCCCCACTGCAAAACTCCTCTGGAATCCCTGGGAAAGCCCAGGGAACCTCTTCAACCTCCCCCTCGCCTTCCCTTGCTGCACCCTCTGCCTGCAGCTCGCAGGGTCACCACTTTCCTCTCCTAAAAGCCTGACTGTCAATCCGAGGAGATCCTCTCTGGCCTTTGGGGATCCAGGCCTGCAGAGGTGCTGAGCCAGAGGAGCAGCACAGCAATTCCCATGGGCCCAGTGCCTGTGGATGGGCACCAAGGCCCTTCCTGTGCCCCCGTCCATGGACACAGCAGCTCCTCTCATTCATCCACCACGAGACTGCCAAGGCTTGCCATGGAATCCCAGAACCCCAGCCTGCCTTGGGGTGGAGAAGCCCCTCTCATTCCAGCCCCTGCCACAGGCAGGGACACCGTCACTACCCCACAGCAGTGGCTTTGACACCTGACACCCCACCCTGGAGCACCCTGGAGGCCCAGCTCTGACCCAGAGCAAGCTCTGCTGGGTTTTTAAGGGCTGACATGGGGCCAAAGTAAGGTCAGTGTTCCCAAAGGGATCAGCAGGGCTGGCCAAGGCCCCTGGCTGCTCCCAACCTCTGCAGAGCTGCAATGGTTTTCTCAAGCATTAAATGAGACCCCGGGTGGAGCCCCTGCTGTCTTCTGTGCCAAAACAGGAATAAGCCCTTATCACCTCATCATCCACCCTCTCACTCGGCTCAGCTGGGCTGGAAAGAGCAGGGACAGCATTTTCCACAGATCCATCTCCTTCTTGTATCCCAGAGAATGCGCCGATCTTTTGCGGCTTCCATTCCAGGAGGGAATAGGATATTTATCAAATACCCCAAAGAGAGCACTGTCACTTCAGTCAGCTCACAGGACAGAATTGCACCTTCAGCCCATGGTACATCCTAATGCAGAAGAGAATCTGTCCACTCTTCCAGCTTGTTCTATATGGATTATCCCAACTGCCTGGATCTCCTCTCCCACTGTGTATTCATCAGGAACTTGAAACAGCTGTGGGCTCCATGGGGTGGGAGCAGTGAGGCTCCTGCTGTGCCAGGGCACAGCTGAACGGGGTCCTGCCCCTTCAGGCTTTTCCCTGGATTTTTCTTTGAGGCCAGGATGGGTTGGGATTAATCCCACTGGTGTTATTCGCATTACAACAGCTCTGAGACAGCCAGGCACCTTTTGTTCCAGAAAATGGGATTTTGCATGTGAAATCATTGAGAGGAACTTACCAAAACAACACAGCTCTGCATGGACTGAGGTGCCAAGGGACAGTGCCACCCAACAGGAGCTGCTTGGCACTGTCACAGCTCCAGGTGACAGCAGTTACCCCATGGGACAGTCACACCTCGTACGTCCATCAGCAGGACAGACAAACTTTGCCCTTCCCAGGAGGACCAGTGACAACTGATCCCTGCCCATGCTGACACTTGGCCAGTGGGTCAGGGAGGGGTTCTGCCCCTCTGCCCAGCCTGGGAGGCACCTCTGGGGTGCCGTGTCCAGCTCTGGCTCCTCAGCACAGCAGGGCCAGGAGCTCCTGGAGCGGGGCCAGCGCAAGCTGTGGGGATGAGGAGGGCCTGGAGCATCTCCCTGCCCAGGGAAGGCTGAGGGAGCTGGGGCTGCTCAGCTTCGAGAGGAGCCCCAGCTGAGAGGGGCCCTCAGCCCTGGGTGTCCCTGTGTGCAGGGAGGGGCAGAGCAGGGCCCAGGCTCTGCTCCGGGCCCAGCAGTGGCACCAGAGGGACGGGCAGGGACTGAGCCCAGCAATTCCCTGCACAGGAGGCACAACTTCTGCCCTGGGCAGTGCCCAGCCCTGAACAGGCTGCCCAGGGAGGAGCTGGAGTCTCCCTCCCCGGGGATATTCCAGAGCCACATGGACACAGTGCTGTGCCCTGTGCTCCGGGATGGCCCTGCCTGGGCAGGGAGGTGGCACCAGGGACCCTCTGGGGTCCCTTCCAGCCTGGCCCATCCCGGGATTCCCAGATTCTGTGACACTCTGCTGCTGTCCACTCCAGCACAGCCCCAGGTCTGGAGCCAGCAGAGGTGTCAGGGGGGTTTGCAGATCATTCCAAGCCACAAACACCCCCGGGGCAGCCAGGCCGGGTGACTCCTCCAGAACAGCTCCAGCTCCACGGCAGCTCCTTGTTCTTAA
Source organism: Orthonyx spaldingii (assembly GCA_013397795.1). NCBI lineage: Eukaryota > Metazoa > Chordata > Aves > Passeriformes > Orthonychidae > Orthonyx > Orthonyx spaldingii. Next base: position 1,643,191 of record VZTJ01001205.1, read on the forward strand.
GAACCAGCAGCTTTCTTGTGCTTAACCCCTGGGAGACCTTTACTCTTCCCAAGTTAATCCCTTCCCAGCTCCATAGGCTGCTTTGCCACAGTGGATTTATGAGGGAGCAAAAATAAAACCACACTCCAAATAGCTTCCTGTTTCATTTGCAGCTCTGGGGGTGCCAGACCCTTCCTGCACTGGAGCCTCCACGAAAAATCTTTCCAAAATCAGCAGGGGCCTCCCGCCAACTCCCAGTGAAGCATCAGGAGCTCCTGAGGGTTTATTAAACCCCTCTGAAACAGTGCCTGAGGCTCCCAAAGCTCTTGGGCAGTTCTCAGGCTGGAGTCCAGGCTTTGGCTGGAGCCAGGAGCAACCCACAGTCAGTCAGTTCCTGAGCACAAGAGGATTGAAAGGGTGAAACCTGCATCAAACTGGGCAACATCTGCATATGACTTCTGTTGAAAATCTATTCTCAAGGATCCCCAGGGCTTCCGACACGATTTGGTTTAGCTGTATTTAAAGACCAGCCTCCAGCAGACAATTGATTTCTGGCAGTCTCTGGGTGACCATGGAAAACAAGGTTTGCATTGTCTGGGCAGCCTCTCACCTCCTTCCATTCAAATGGGGGTTTAAAATAATGCACTGAGAGTGGCTTCTGTTCAAAAGGCTAAAACATGTCCTGAAGGAGGGGAAAAATGGATAAAAACATCAAAGAACACAAGAGCACGGCATGGGGTGGATGAACCTGCTCTGAGAGGCCCCCTGAGCCCAGCCAAGCCACCCAGATGACCACAAGAGATGCCCATGACCAGGATGATCCATCCCTGAGGTGCAGATCCATCCCTCCAGACCCACGTCTGGATCCTGCCATCCCCAGGCCGTGACTCTGGCACCCCCCAGCCTGACACGCCGTGCTGGTGTCTGTCCCTCAAACATTTCCCTCAATTATGGCGCAATTTCATTCAAATGCTGCATTTTTGCCGTTTCAGACTTCTGTAGACTGCTTTTAATTTATCAGACTGATTCCAACTGCAACACCCTGCCAGAGATGGAGAATGGGCTTGACAAACATCCTTTGCTCTAAATAGGAGTATATATTAGATTCTAGCAGCTCGAAGTAGTAAATTTAGGTTTTATCTCCATCAGATCCATATTGGTCCCTTCCTGCTCCAGACACCCTGCTGGGTTCCTTTTGTTTAAAGGTGACTGGCAAAGGAAAAGCAGAAATGAGAGCTCTGCCTTGTGTGCCCGGGCTCTTTCCACTCTACAGAGTCAAGGAAGTAGGAGAGGTTATTGCCTACGATAAAAATAGAATTATTCTGCCTCTTCCTCAGAAATTCAGCTCTTGTTTGGAGCAGGAAAATCTCGGTTGGTTGGAGATGGACAGGCAGGGCCAGATGGAGCAAAGAGCCCTTTAAACTCAGACCTTTGTGCCCACCTGGGGAAGGTCCCTCGTGGTGCTCTCAAGGAGCCTGGGGAAGGAAAGGGCTCTGGGACTGCCCCAAACCTGTCCCAGGAGCATTCCTGCAGGGTGCTGGGGGCTCTGCCACACTTGCTCAGGGCCTGCTGCTCAGTCAGGGTTCAGATTCACCCTTTCCACCTGCACCAACCTCAGGGGCCCCCTCCAACATCTGCCTGGATGGGGAGGGACAAGCTTGGCACTACTCATTGTTCTGGGTGAAGACAGAGGGGGGAAAGATGCCAAAGAGGCCTTTTCAACCCCACAAAGAGGAGCTCAAACTCAATTGTCTCCCTTTAGAAAAGAAACCCTGGTGCAGGTCACCTTTAATGTGAGATAGATTCCAGGTGAGCAGCGCCCTGCCCGTGCCTGCCAATCCTTCCACCTTTTGTCACCGGGGCTCAGGAGTTACTGAAACCCAGCCCTCGAGCTTAATGACAGAGCACAAAGCACCGGATCACACTAATTGCTGATCTCAAAAACATCCCCTCGCCCCCCTTCTTAATCTCAGTGTTCCCAGAATGAAACGGAAAAGTCAAACCTGGGCACCCAGCCCTTCCCCTCGCAGAGCGCTGCTCCTTCCCTGCTCGGGCATCCAGCGGGACACAGATCCGGGCTCGGGCAGCAGAGGAGGCTCAGGGGGAAGCTGGGAGCTGCCACTGAGGCTCCATCCTCCCGCTGGGATCCGCTCCCAGCCGCTCTCCCTGGATCCCAGGCTCTCCTGTGTCTCCAGGCTGCTCTTGGGAGCGCTGGAGATACGAAGGGCTGGGCCCGGGAACGATCCATCCGTGCCAGGATGCATTCCCTGAGAGTCAGCAAAACTTTTCAGCCCTTCATTTCATTCTATTATTTCTGCTGATGGCACTATAAATAATTACTCCCCACCCTCTGTGTGCTTGAGCTGCTTTGCTGAAAAAAGATGCACATTTTGTTCATCTTTCAACAGCCTGCTTGTATTTTTCAGTGGTTTGCAAACCCCACTCTGTGTTCTCCAGCTCTGCAGGATGGAGGGAACAGGTTCCAGGGGCTGCACCCGAGAAGAGTTTGCCTGCAGTCCCGCTCAGGCTACGGGAACAGGGATTTTAACTTTCAGGCACTTTCAGGTTTCCTTGCCAGGTCATTTTTTTCCCTTGGCGCTGGGAACAATGGAGCCATTATCCCATCTCTCATCACAAGGGAAAAGCTCCTGCCTGATGTCACCAAAGGCACAGATGGCTAAAGCACTACCGAGGGCATGGGAACTGCTGAGGAAAGCAGGGAAAGCCAATAACCCCAAAGCCCTGGGGAGCCCAGCATCGCTCTGCCTGCACAGCCCCGCACCCCGTGAGCTGAGCACGGAGCTGCGCCGTGGATTTCCCCCTGTCCTGGCACCTCTGCTGTTCCTTGCCGTTCCTGCGCCTCCTCCTCGCCAAGTTTCATTCCTTCGACTGCTCAAGGCCAGGTTGTTTGCTGCCCACAAACCACCTGATCCCTGTGGTGCTCCTGCTCAGACGCTCATTCCCCGACCCACAGCTCTGCTGTCCCTGATCACTTCCAACCTCCCCGTCCCGTCTCTCCCTCGCTTATGGCAAACACCATCGGTGAGGAGAAAAAAAAAACATTTCCCTGAGCCAGTTGTGCAGCCCCACAGCCCTGTGGGCTTTGGGCCGTGCTGAGTTCACAGGATTCCCTCCCCAAGCCCTTTGCCCTGGGAGATGAAGGCGAGGCAGAGTTTTTCCCGGTGGATTAAGAAAAGTGGGATTTTTTTGCTGTGCTAACACCTCAACACACAGAACATAAACAGCTTCTCTCCCGATTTCCTGAGAGGTGGCCACCATCGAGCACTTCTCAGGGAGATTAGTGGCTGCTTTTCCAATCCTATTTCAAGCCTCGAAGAGGCTGCTATTTGTCAAAAGTGTTATTAACCTCCGATAGGCACCAGGATAAATGTTTGCTGGCACAGGCTCTTTCCCTCCAGGATCCATGCAGGAGAGAGGCTCCCAGCGCCCCAGCCTCACCTGGGACCCGGCTGCAAAGAGTCAAACGGGCTCTCATTACAGTCAGGGCACCTTAAGGATGCACCCACCCGGGACGGGAATGAAGGAACAACCATCCATAATTTAAGGAAAAAGCCATGTTTGTGTGGAAATATAAACAGAGAGATCGCTCGGTGAAGGAGGAGAGGGGGAGAGGAAAATCACTGGCTGAGCGGGGCAGTTCACAGTTAAATGTTCTCTGGGCACAGGGCTCCTGCTGAAGGGCGATTTATCAGCCCGGCTGAGGCTGGGGTGGGTGGCAGTGCTGGGGAGAGGAGACTCCGGCGTGCAAACAACGCTGTCGTTCCCAATAACCGGGATTCGCTCCGCGAGGCTCTCCAGAACTGCTCTGCATTGCGAGTGCAATGCGCATGGAAGGATGTGGCAAAACTCCCCTAACCTGGGAGAGACAGGGACGGAGAGGAGCCGAGGGCGGGAGCGCGGCGGGGACCAACTTCTGCCGTGATTTATGGGCCAGGCAGCCCAACTTATCTCCGGCTGAACGGCAGCTCTGGGATTTAAGGCGCGAGGGAAAAAAAAGCCACAACTCCGGGTCATGCACTCAAGTATTGAGCAGGGGAGGGGAGCGGGCAGGGAGCGGAGGTGGCAGGACAGGCAGCCCCGGGCCCCAGGTGCGCGGTGCGAGGGCTCCTCCCGCCACCGGCCCCGCGTGAGCCGGCGCGGCGCGAGACTGTCCCTGGCAAAGGAAAACGCACGGCAAAGGCAGCGGGATGCTTCCAGCTGCCAGGCGGGAGAGGGGAGAAGCCGTGCCCGCAGCCGCGTCCCTCCGTGCGTACCTCGTGCCGCCGGTGCCCGCTGAGCCGCCGTGCCCGTCCATGCCGCCGTGCCGGGGAGCCCGAGGTGTCCTGGGGAAGCGCGAGCGGCTGCCGTGGCTTGGGAATACGGAATTGGTACAAGCTTTAATTAAAAGAGTCTGAAGGCTCTCTCCTGCTCGCTCGTCCTTTTTTTTGCAGTACCGGATCGGATTTAAAGGGCTAGAACCCCAATTTGGCACTGCTGCTGCCCCCGGAGCGCCGCGCTGCCGCCGGGCCTGCCAGCTCCAGCATCTTCCTGCCGCCCGGCGGGGGCATCCTGGCAGCCCGGCGGGGCCGGATCCGGCAGCACCGGCAGCGGCGGTGGCAGCGACACCGAGCTGGAAACCGAGGCTCCCTCAGCAGGCACGGTGGGTGGCGAGAGGGGATCCCACAGGCGGCAGGGTGGGCGAGGGCAGCCCAAGCGCTCCTGAGGGCGCACGGAGGAAAGTTTGTGCTCTACCAGTGCTCCAGGGAATTGGCAGGAGGAGGAGGAGGGTCGTGTCCCTCCGTCCTGGTGATGCCACCACCCTGTGGCAGTGCCCAAAGGCGTTGCCGTCCCAGTGCCAGCCCTGGGTGGAGTGGGGTGGTTGGGAAGGGCTGCGTCACCCCAGGGCAGTGGGGAAGGGGAAGGGTAGGGCTGCGTCACCCCAGGGTGGTGAGGAAGGGGACTCAGGGTGGTGAGGAAGGGGACGGGGAAGGGGAAGGGGAAGGGCTGCATCGCCCAGGGTGGTGGGGAAGGGAAAGGGGAAGGGCTGCATCACCCCAGCCCAGCTTTGCAGGATGGGGTCCTCGGCCTCCTGCCCGCATCCCGTGAGCAGGGACGTAATTCCATTTGGATTTGGAGGCCGCTTGCTGGTGCCAAGGCAGGACACAACCTGGCACTGGCGGCGTGCGAGTGACGCAGATCCCTCCTCCAGCTCCAGGTCCCTCTCCAGACCCAGTTGTTCTCCAGAGCTCCATGAAACACCCGTCTGCAACAGGCCGGCTCTCAGAGCCGCTCAGGCTGCTCGGCAGGGCAGGGATGGCCAAGGCACGGTGTCAGCCTTCCATACAGCTTTCCCAAAAAAAGGGAAAGAGGGGATGAAGAGCAGGGTTTCCATGGAGCCCTCCTTGGTCCAGGTTTTGAGTTTGGATGAGGAAAACCAAAGAAAACAAGGAGCACATTCGTCTTCGTCTTCTTCTTCTTCTTCGTCTTCTTCTTCTTCTTCTTCTTCTTCTTCTTCTTCTTCTTCTTCTTCTTCTCCTTCTCCTTCTCCTTCTCCTTCTCCTTCTCCTTCCCCTTCTCCTTCTC